>BCNH02000009.1:19748241-19798620 GCA_001662345.2 Metrosideros polymorpha var. glaberrima
AAAAAAAAAAAAAAAAAAAAAAACAGAGACTCAACAACCATGAACAAAGTATGCCACCATTAAAAATCAATAGCAGGTTCATCATCCTTTCAGATTAGCAATATTTAAATTTTTATCTGTTGAACTTACTGTGCACACAAGCTGCGCAAACTCTAAGAATTTCTTCTTCTAGGACGAACTACTGAAGTAGATCAATCTTCTGCATCATCTCATCAACCAATACTTGATTTTGCCCAAAAAGAAAAAACGTGAAGGTGTGAAGGATGGCCTATTGTTTAACTCACCCTCCGACATAGTTAAGTAGGTCCCTCTGTTTGCCTGCTACAGCATCTCTATTTCTATCCTCCACCATTTGCTGGAGCTCATCCATTCCAGCTTCCAGCTTGTCAAGCAACTCCACTCCATGGTCCTTCTTTGACTCAGCAAAGCCAGATACAATCAAATTTCTACCTTGCTTGAGCGCTCGAGATGCTTGCCTCACATTCTATAATTTTCATAGCAGATTCATAATCAATTATCTTCTTTTTAATTTCTCCTAAAACTAAGAGCTGAAGGAACAAAGAAACTTTGCGAACTGACAAGTAAAATCAAAATGAAGTCTTGCTTTGGTTTCTTACTCTCTCCACGGAGTCGAGTGCCTTGAGTCCTGCAACCTTGAGACTATCCGTGATGTCCTCAAGCGGCTTCTGAACTTCCCTTATGGCCTTATTATTAATGGGAAGAGCATATCTTAGCAAAGCCTCAGGGTCTTTAATCGGTGGGCCAGATATTAGGACAGAAAGATTAGGCAAAGCAGGGCTAGCAGCATAAGCATTGCCCGTAGACATATCCAACGAAGGCACTCCCGTCACCAATCCAACCGCCAGAGCGATAGATATCGCACATTCTCTCAAGGAAAATGATCTCCCTTCCTGCTCAAAACTTCAAAACCTTTCTTTAGTGAAACCAGCATAAGACATTGGATTGTCAAAGGGAGTTGCAGAAATTAACGAATATGAGACCTGCCTTTGAAGCAACAAGATTATAGCCAGCAATCATTCATTTCCGACCGGTGCTTTTCCCAATTATATGAACACGATCCAATCTAAGTACCAACATTGCACCCACAACCCAACCGGTGCCAGCAAACAGATTGGAGGTCAAAATGCTCCACTTACCTGGCGGTCAATGTCGAACGTGCGCCCTAACGAAGACTACAATGTGAAATTCAAAACTTTCAAAAGCAACAATCTTTTATCGAACCCACCTCTCTGTTCTGATGAGGTTGCCATTGGCCACGATTGCCTGGACTAGAAGAACACCGGGGCACAAACTGCCTGACTGACGCGACATTGTTGCTCTGGGTACTCAAATGGCCGAAACGGTATGTGGGTATCTTTACGCCAATCCGCTTCGAGGTGATGAGGGAAGAGCAGGAGGGGTAGCAGTGGCAGGATATGACTGCCGCCATGGGAGAGCGTGCAAAAGGAAAGAGCTTTCAAGGTGCTACAAAGACATGGAAAAATGGGTGTTTCAGAAGAAACAAGAGACGAAATTACTACAAGAGATGAGAGAAGCCAAGCGAGGATAAGGCTTCTGGGACGGTCTGAGAGGAAGAAGACATTCTAAAGCCGAGCTGCCGCGAGAGAGAGAGAGAGAGAGGAATCCTCTTGCTACGGATAAGATGATATCTCGTCGGGGATTTTTGGGATAGTTGAATAATTTCGGACGCGTTAATATTAGATTGAAATAAAAAAATTCAATTAGTAGGTTTGCAACGTTTGACTTCTGGCTTAAAGCCTGTTGTTCTGATAATCTCACCATTTGTATTATCATGACATTTAAGCTGCGTTTATTTTGCAAAAAATAATAATTTAAAAAATATTTTTTAAAAAAATAATCATTTATATCGCTTGAAATAATTAATCAAAGAAAATATTTTCATTATCGACGACGATTTATATTTAAACCATTTCGTGAATGAGGAAAATATTTTTCATTCATTCATTTTTGTAAAAGATACAAGTGATCATTTTTTGAAAAATATTTTTCAAATTATTCATTTTTCGTGAAACAAATACAACCTTAATCATATCAACCCTATAGGTTTCGATGACGTTCTTATAATTTTGCTTTTTCTCAACACGACTTCTAAAAACGTAGGCACTCTGGCATCTACGATAAGTGTTCATTAGGTGTGCAAAGGAGATTGCCTCTTATCAAGTATTAGTCCGGTGTTCAAATGCCCAGAGCGCAAAAAGCAAACAATGTCGATTTGGTTATTTTCGGTTTCATATAAAAAGGAGTGTATATTAAGCCGGTCATGTCTCAAGAATACGTACATGAAAAATATAAACGTGTTTATTGAAGATTGACGTGGCACGGCGAGTATAAATGCTAAAAAGAAGGTATTTCGTCATGTGCGCGTGTATTTGTATTGTCGACATAATATATAAGTAGGATGATTTTATTTACTAACTTGGATAAGAAGCTATCAGCAAGTGATAAAGCTCATACATTTGGAATCATGAACAAATGATTTCTCTCTCCAAGTCCCCTCCTGATCGATTGATGCACAACGCTTGAATGGAAAACATCATAAGACTAGAAAGCATTGGCTATTTTACATTATCCAATAAATTATTTATTTTGGATAGCCTTTCTTTTTCCAATAGACAGAGGAACAATCGAAAATGATGGCCTTTGCATTATTATGCCATTACCAAAAGGAGAACGAAAAAGAAAAAAAGGAAACGAAAAGTCCAAATGTCTCGAAACCAAATTTCTTAATCTCTAATTTATTTTATAAAAAGTTGAAAAATTAATTGCGTGCTAATCTAAATTCAACTTTCGCTTAACTTAACTAAACTAAACCCCTCCTCCCCAATACCCTTTTGCTCACGTGAAAATTATGGGTCGCAACGAGATTATACAGATCCAATGGATCTCATGTGGGACTCACAAAAATTCGACGGATGGCCTCGATGTTCGGATAATCCCGCGGTTTTGACCGCCAAGCAGCTCTTCCGAGGCATCATCATCATACTAAAACGTGACCCAAGGGGGAAAATAATGAATACCAAAACAAGGCCTCGCTCTTTTCGGAAGCATTGTTTCTTGGCGGTGGTTGCATCCCCCCCAACAACTTCAATGCTTCGTGTGGCTTCGTGTTGGGATATTGCATCATGCTTAAAATGGAACAGTGGGTTGACTCGACTCCTCTCTACCTTCTCCAACTACTACTGCCTCGGTCAGCAGATTCTAATTTACTAAATTCCCCAACCAATTGAGGAACGATGATGCATCATGTACCTCTCAATTCATTTCTGGGGGGCATTTGGATTTGGATTTCATTTATGAACACCCAAATAGCGGGGGGGGAGAGAAAGAAATTAGACCCTTTTCAAAGATATGGATCCTTTTTTATATTTTGTTTCCTTTTCTTTTTCCGGGCATATCAATTGTGCATCTTTTGCGCCATAAGTTGGAAGAGAGGAGGAATCAAATGCCAAGATTCTATTATCCAATTCGAGTTTTACAACTTGATGATGCTACAGAAGAAGAAGCTGGCCATAAAGTCAGAAGCCGTGGAGGAAGCGTGGCGGAAGGGATCGAGTAGGATAGGCTCTGCCTCGTCGCTGTTTGATTTGATTTGATTTGATTTGATTTGATTTTTATTTTTTGTAAAAAGTCAAAATTATTTGAATAAATCAAATTTCATCTTCCAATCAATATAGCGTTGCATGTCCCATGCGTTATGTTACTCAAAATAGCAAGTAAGAGATGACCAAATCTCTAGATTTTTTATTCTATCCTATCTAATTCAATTCTAATTAAAAATTCGGACGACTAAACTCATTAAAAAGTATATATGAGATGGAACAACCCATCATTAAACAAACACCAAAACGACGTAATTTCGATGCGCCCCGAGATTTTATTGATGTCACCTCACAAAAATAACGAATTAAAAAAGATAAAATAAAAAAATAGAAGGGCATTTTGGGCTTTCGACCACTGATGAAACCAAGAAAAGAGAAAAAGACAATGTTTTTTCCTGCTATAAAGCCCACCCGCATCACCTCTTCCAAGTTTCAACTTTTAGCTCCAAAAACGCAACAAAGGAGATTCCTTTTTTCTCTCGCCGTTGTCTGAAACTCCGGTCACCGGCGCCTCGGATCTTTCCGCTTCAGAAGCAAAGCGTTGAGTGGAGGCTGCTTTCATGGAGGCCCACTGAATCTTCAACCGGCGCTTCCAACCCAAGAGAAGAAGCGAAAGAAGAAGAGGGAAACGCAGAGAGAAGGAGCTGGGCAGTGTTTTTGGAAGAAGTGGCATGATGGGATTTTGCATATGTCCGTTGGAGACTCCGGCGAGGTTGCTGTGGACGACGAGCTTCTTTCGCCACAAGCTCATGCTCTTCTAACTCGCAACCTCCCCGTGTATACATAGTATAACTCGTTCTACGTATATCTACGTACAGATATAAGCGTTTTTTCAGTGACTCGCCGGAGTTTCGGTCAGGCCACCGGCGGATAAAGGTCGCCGGAGATCCACTCGGGTTGAGAAGGGTATGGAGGCAGGGCGTTTTCTGTTTGATTCCTCCTCCGCGCTTCAGGGGAACATCATGTTCCTTGATAAAGGTGATCTCTCTCTCTGTCTCTCTCTCTCGTGATTTTGCTGTTTGTTCTTGGGTCTTGACTATGATGAATTTGTTTGTTTTGTTGCTTTTCCTAATGCTTGATCTTGTCGTTTGGCATAGATAAGGAGGCGTTTTATGCGCTGTATGAGACGAAATGATGAATTTTCCATGCCGGTTTGTTTTTTATTTGATTGTTTAGCTCAATGGAAGAATTTTGGAACTCTTTTAGCCTCTCCTGGCTTGAGATGGTTCAATTTTGAAAGCTCTGAGCTTGGGAAAATTGTGTTCTTTAGTTGACCTTCAAAGCATCTGTTCCAAATTACAAGATATGGGAACTCAACAAGTAAGAATTAATAGGGGGAGAGCTTCAAATGGTAATGGTTGCTCAAAGATCTGGGATTGGGTGCTGATGAGTAGAAATTTCGTTTCTCTTCACTGTTTGGGGTGTTTCAGGATCAAGATCCATGTTAAGAAAGGAGGAATCCCCGAAGAGACGTCGGTTTTTCTGCTCGCCGGACGAACTTTTCGATGAGGAATATTACGATGAGCAGATGCCTGAAAAGAAACGTCGCCTAACTCCTGAGCAGGTACGTGACAGATCAGGAATTCAAGATCAAACACTATATGCTTTGATCAGATGCGTATCTAGTTGTTCCCTCTCCTTTGTATTCCCCTCATCCTATGGCATATTCAGATACTGCACTCTTTTAGTCCTGATCTAAACAGAATCATATTCCTTTCTTGAGTTTTCTGAATTGTGATCCGATAAGATAACAATGACTGACCTTTCATCATGGTTCGATGACCGAACATAGGTATCAATCTTACTCAAATTAGTTGGTAAATATGAAGTGACCATATTATGGAGAAAGAATATGCATCATTTGGAAAGTGCCCATCTTCACCTAGATTTCCATGTTCTAACTGTTCAGGAAAGTTGGCTTAGATTCAATTACTCTCAAGTGATATACAGCATTCAGATTCCATCTCTTCTCAGCTATCAAATCAAAGTCCAATTTTTTTTTTCTTTTTAAGAAAAAAGGGGAACCACCTTAGGATGGCACCTAACATTAAATAGGCTGAGAACTAATGAAATATTTTTGGGCAAAATTAAAAGGTGCTTCTGCTGGAGAAGAGCTTCGAGGAAGAGAGCAAACTGGAACCGGACCGGAAGACCCAGCTGGCTAAGAACCTGGGGTTGCAGCCAAGGCAGGTGGCTGTGTGGTTCCAGAATCGCCGGGCTCGGTGGAAGACGAAGCAACTGGAAAGGGACTATGATTACCTCAAATCTTCATACGAGGCCCTTCTTTCGGACTATGATTCCGTTTTGAAGGAAAATGAGATGCTCAAATTGGAGGTATGCCTCATCATGCCTTGTCTATTCTATGGTCATAACCTTGTCATGTACAAGAACGGATGAAATCAAATGGACTTGCCAGTAAATGTAGAATTTATTCATTAAACTAAGGTGGAAACTTTTCATAGTTTTCCTTCTATTTTGGCCAGATGAAACTATTTACAGTTGACTTGGGTTCTAATGCACTTTTTCAAGTATTCTATGGTGAGATAACCCTTGATTTAACTAAAGATTTCAATCCGTTGGTCAACGAAAGTTAAGATGAAGATAGTGGCAGACATTTAGCCTTACATTTTAAGAATGGATAGCCATGTCTGTGACCTCCATTTTCTATTATACAGCTATTATCGGCCATATCATATATGTGCTCACATCAGCATCTGTTACCCTTCCTACCTTATAAGTAAAATAAGGATTTTTCCTTCTTAATTTAGATTCACATGACTACGAACCATTCTCCTCCAATAGTATCATTGACGATTCCAACTGCGGACTAGGATTAATCTATCATCTCCATGCATATTATTTACCTCTCTATATTGGCAGGTCTGTTCCTTGACAGAAAAACTTCAGGGCAAGGAAGTTGAAGGAGCACCAATGACAGGCCCCTCGGAGCCATCTCCAGTGGAAGAGGCCGATGTACGGGCCCTCCAATTCAGTGCGAAGTTGGAGGATAGGCTGAGTTCAAGGAGTGGGGGAAGTGCAGTGATTGACGAGGAAGGTCCACAGCTTGTGGAGAGTGGCAACTCGTACTTCTTGTGCGAAAATTACCCTGGATGTGTGGCCCAGTCGGAAGATGATGGGAGCGATGACGGCCGGAGTTACTACTCGGGCGTTTTTGCTGCCGCAACTGAGCAGCCACATCACGAAGAAGAGGAGGAACCAATGGGCTGGTGGGTGTGGTCTTGAGATTGTGCCCTCCTTGGGGACCTCTTTGTTCACTATGAAAAGTGGATCTCTCCTTGATAATATACGTGTGTCTTGTCATAAGAAAGTTTGGCTATGTTCCTCCTTTCGCATATGATGTCAAATAAATTGTAGGGATACTGAACATGGTATCGCGGTCGGGATGGCCGTCTAATGAATTAGATTACAGGACCTTTGCGTTGTCCACTATGCTCGGTGTGTTGTACTTCTCACCTTTGTGAGAGAAATAATAAACTCTCAGTTTTTCCTGTTATATCTTCCTTAAATTCATAATCTTATCTTGACACTGTTGTTAATTATAACTTGCCAGAATTCAAAAGAAAATTGCTGCAAGACTTGAGAGGCAGGGGAGATTTTAGATTAGATTGGATGCAAATACACTTCTCGGTTTATTTCTACACTTACCTGCACATGGTAGAAATACTTCACATGAGGAAGCTTTCTGTATATTCTTGCCGCCCTGGAATAACGCACTCACAGCATATAGCAAATATATATATAGATAGATAGATAGATAGATTGATTGGGAGAGAGAGAGAGACCCACATAAAGAATGAAAATTGTCTATCCCTAAGCTGCATCATTATCGACATTTTTTTTCTTTTTGACTTGTTCAACTTTTTACAGTAATCTTCCCACTAAGGAAATTTGGAAGTTGTGCACTGCAAGAAAAATTCCTCCATTGATTCCAACATCCTGAGCAAGCACAAAAGCCGCAGCAAAATCCGGTCCAAAAACCAAATGTGTACACCCCTTGGTTAACCCCTGATCTCGCGATAGCATTAGTACGCCAAGCTAATAAACCGCCGGACTCCTTTTTTGCCTCGGTCCCGACAGCCAAAGATGTCAGCCTTATACCTATATACACAAATGCCAATCAGAGCTGGCGCTATATACACATACCAATCAGAAGCAGCAGCAGCAACCTTTTCCTAGCCTACATAATTGCGGTCAGCATGAATTGCCCTCAAGAAGCCAAAATGTATGCAATAAACTGCCTTACTCAGGGCTCCTCTTCCCTCCTCAAAGTAACCTCTTGAATTACTTAATGTATAAGCTCAATGCTGGGGTCAGGTTTGTCTGGAAAAAATTCTACACATAAATGTGTGCTCCATCAACCCTCGGGCTCCTTCCTTTTCCTGCTTGATTTTCTGCTGGGCTTTGGTTTCTCGGTCGGATCCGAAGTGGACGGTATTGTCTTGTCTACCACAATATCAGTTGAGTCCAAGTCGGGCAAAGTATTCTCATATAAAATTGCAGAGTCCAAGGAATAAATACGCAGGGCAAGGGAAGACAAGGTGGAGGTTTTAACTGCAGCAGAGAGGGATGACCAATACCACCACTCCTTTCGTAGATACTTTGTCTGAATCATGTCCTCCAAGACAATTGTCGCCTGAACCATCTGAAAGGACAGAGAGTGTGTATTTCTCAAAAGAGTATTAAATGCAGTTAGCAAGAAAGAAATAACTTAATTTATGATAGTGAGACATCAAAATCTTAAACAGAGAGGAAAGTGAGTGACACTAACCTCATAGATAGTCTGTGCAGATTTAACAAACGAACGCCAGGCCCACCTCCCTTCCAGATGTGCTTTTGATGGTTTCAAATATTCTCCGTCTAGAGCAGCATCCATGTCAAGTAAATTAATCTTCAACTGTCTCAAAATTGGAGAGACCCTGCCACGTAAGGGTCTCAAGGACGACTGTGGCACCACACAGCGCTGACCAAACCCTGTTGCCATAGCACGCTTATGTAGGGGACATTTTTTTACCTTCCCTTCTGAACAGGCCAAGCTTGATTTAGCATCCCTTTGTATGCCAATATCCTCACTTCCAGGTCTGATATTATAACACTCGGATGTGTTGGTGTTGCGTATACTTCTATCTTCCCGAAGAGCAGTCACTCCTACTTCCTTGTCGTCCTCAGTTGAGACACTGGCATCACCGCTAGATAAGAGAATTGGATCTGAGTCATCAAGGTAAGAAGGCCTAGATGGCACGAGTAATGGAGTCCCATTAGATCCGATAAGACCAATTTGCTGTACCAAATCCTTGTTCGAATCTTTTGTGACAAACTTAGAACTTATCTCATCAATGTCATATGGGCACGCGAAACCTTCATTCTGAAATGCGATCAAATTTGAGCATAAATCAAGGTGTCGACTTTTATTATACACATCCTTTTCACCTGTTCTTTCTATCCAAGCAGAATCAGACTTGAGACTTCCTTTCTTTTTGGATGAGTCTGCATTTTCTTGACCCTTGTCATGCCCTGAAAATCCTGAACTGCACCTGCCATCATTGTGCACCTCCAGTTCATCATCAGTGAGAAAGGTCTTGTGGCAGAAGAGACAATGATATCGAGATGACCAAATAAGCTCTAAACATTCACACCGGTACATTTTTTCTTCACTAGGCACTCTTGCCTTTTTTGCTCGCTTTTTCAAAGTACCTGTACTTTCCAACTCCGCACAAGGACCATACTTTCTTTCCAAAAAAGAGGAAGCCTTTGTAGCAACGCAAACAGATACAAAGTTTTCACCATTTGACAACCCTTCAGAAGTTGTTTCACTTGCATCAGAAATATGGCCAACAGGGTACTGACAATCCTGCAATTTAAACTTCCACCAGTGCAGAATGGCATTTTTTAGAGCCTTTTCTCCCAAGTCACTACCCTTCAACCATCCAACGAGCTGCTCAATTTCATCATCAGTTTGATAAAAAAACCATGATTGATTTGCAGCAGCCGCACCATTTGATTTGTGCATGAAGGGACAGCAAGCTTTTGACCCCTCTAGAGACGATTCTGCAGTGGGAGCAGAACCCTGAGTACCGTTCCTCACTGGGACCATAGAATTTAAAATTTTCCTTCTTTTACCAGATGCTAAAGTACCATCAACAACAATTCGCGGACGACTGCCAGGCATTGCTGCAGCCCAGTACAATCGACCAGCAGAATCACTACCCAAAAACTCCCTGCGTAAAGATAGCCTGACAAGCTGTGACTCTAAGTTGCTAATTGAATCCTGCAGAGCTGAAAGCTCAATCTTCACAGAAGCCAGTTCAACCTGGTGGGTTGACTCATTCAGATCATCAAGATGCTGAGTACGAGGGAAGCTTCTTGAATCAGAATGGAGGCAGCATTCTTGCTCAAAGATTTTTCTTTCAGAGTCATTGACTTCTTCTGGAAAAGGATCCAATGTAGGCGAGTCACGTGATTTCACGGTACTATCATCGGTTTGAGAAGCCCTTGAGGATAGAGTGTTGCCAAGCAGTTTTCTGTTGCCATTGGCAACACCATTGTCTTCCAGTTCACCCTCGTCGTTAGTAGGATTACTTGCCTTGTCCTTGTAGAGACCGTTCTTCTCTGCCAGAGTGATAGATGAGTGGTCAAAACCATTAAGCCCACATTTTTCACGACCAGCCTCCACAAATCGCAGCTCAGGGAGGATATTAAGACTCTTGGATCTGTCACTTAGCTGATGGACAATACGTCCAGTGTTGTTTGATTGTGCCGGGTCTAAACCACGCTTCCTCATAACCTCTCCGCATGTGTTAGTGGCACCATCAGCCTTTGCAGCTCTTGCCACCAGGCACTCTTCCTTTAACTTGAGGTTCTTCCACTCCGCAATAAGCATTCGCAGCTTCTGCTGCAGCTCAGCAGAAATTTCTGCACACTGCTCGAGGTGTTGTCGAATAAGAGCTGAGTTAAGCAACTCATCACACAAGAATTTGAGCAAGAATGTCCTCTGCACCATGGCAAAAAGATTTCATGAGTGGAAACTACCACCAAATTATAACAAAACCTGACAAGTAAAAGCTGTTACGATTCTGGTAGTCTCCCACCAACTTACGACTGAACCACCCTCATTACAGTAACAAGTAAAGAGGAAGACAATTTCACTTCAAATTAAGAAAGCTTTAGCAATGTGAATGGGCTTCAAGCTTCACGTCTTTCTTATATCAGTTTCAAGTTGTACTTTATTACGAGTGGCCGGTAAACATTGAGGATATTTTCTGATGGATGAATTCAATAAACAATTTTCACTGCAAGTGTCTCGGCACAAGATTTTTCACTTTCAGTTAATAACTTCCTCAGCCAAACCTTACTGCTGAAGTGATTCTTTAGGCAGTCAGCACACTTCACAACCGCCATTTACTTAAATATCCTCAATTTTTCTCCTCACAGGTTCCTTAGAGTGATAACCACTGCACCCTACTGAAGGGATGAGCTCATATCATGAAGCACCAGGTTGAACCTTTCAATTTGTTAGTTTAGACAGCAAGCAGTGGCAAATTAATTCAATTGCTAAAAGAAATCATGGACATTGGATATGCCAAGTGCGAAGCATCCTTAATGTAACTGGAACATGAAATGATGCAACTAGCACTCGTTATAATAAGACGGTAATTTTCTCATGTTGGAATGAACATTACTTTACTGGATCTTATCGACAAATTTAATCAATGATATGATGAAACCCAACCATTCCATGAGCAAAATCAGCATTGAGCACCTTGTTATAAACACTTACAGCCATAAGCAAATTATTGCAGACTGGAGGTTCAAAAGCAGCAATTCTTGTGGTATGGCCAAAAGACAGACGTTCCACCAGTCAATACAATTCACACTGTTCTCAAGTCATAAGTATGAAAACAGGCCCCTCAAAAGATAAAAAATAGTGCTGCCAACATTAAATCAACAAAGCCTTCCAATGTTATTTGACCAGGATTAAGTTTCTTAGGGGATGGCTTCTGGAGGGTCATATACATGATGGCAACCCTTTTGCGTAATTGACGAACTAGTGTTTTACAAGTAGATGTACAATGTGCAAAAAATAAGTGGTCCATCTGAAGTATCTCGAAATTTGTTTGAACTTTGGTAGGTAACAAAATAATTCTCATTGTTATTGGGCAGAGAAATCAACGTGAAAGTCAGGAGTCAAGAATTATCACAATAACAGTCTTACAGCCCATGCTTTGCATGGGTTACTTTCTATTTAGCTTTTTACATATTTATAGGAACATTTTTCAAGACAAATGGTTGCTTCAGGTTTTTCTTTTTTTCGGGATAATAGCCCAAATGGTCCCTTGAACTTTGGTCCAATGTGCAATGTCGTCCCTGAACTTTTAATTTGTGTAATGTGGTCCCTAAACTTAGGCTCAATGTGCAATGTCGTCCCTATACTTTTAATTTGTTCAATGTCATTCGTGAACTATTTGGTAAGTGTTCAATGTAGTCCCTAGACTATATGAAAAAGTTTAAAAGTTCAGGGACTACATTGAACATTGGACCAAAGTTCAAGGACTACATTGAACAAATTAAAAATTCAGGAACGTCATTGCACATTACACCAAAGTTCATGGACCATTTGTGTCATTTTCCCTTCTTTTTTCCTTTTGCTAGTTCATTTAGAGAGACACCTCTCAAGAATGATAAATCATAGAAGTTAAAGATCGATAGGTAGAACAATAAGAATGACCTCCACTAACAGTAAAATATATAATAAAGTAATGTATAGATTAACCTTATTAATAGTAGGATAGTAGTTGTACATTATATGTAGATGCAGACATATAGATATAAAATTTTGGATTTTGTCACTTGCAATCTAAAGTCAAAGTGAAAGGTACATCATACAGAAACTGTTATTGCAGAGGTTTCTCAAACTTTCAGAACCAAAGGCAACACTTCTTCTATTTTTCCTTTTGGCAAATGTCACTTGGATGTTAAAGAAGAAAAGACCTCGTAAACAGTCTATATCCAAGTTCTAGATTCCAAAAACAGAAAAATGTTTTCTAGAATACTTCAAAGAGGCTTTCAAGGTTTTCACTTAAGGGAGGAAAAAACAACACTTGTGGCCCATCTCATCAATTTTTGAAGCAATGGCCAAACTAAAAGATAGCAAATGTGCCAATCAAAATCTCCTCTCTTGTCCTAAGTAAAAGTCCAAGACCTACCCACCAAAAAAAAGAATAAAAGAAAAGAAAAATGCAAGAACTGTCTTAACAGAATTATGTAAGAAAATGACTTTGAACAATTTTATCGAATTAACTGAAAGAGGTAGACATATATATCCAGTAATCTAAAAATTCCATGGACAACTGAAAATAAATATATGCATGTTCCAAAGAGAAATTAACAGCTCACATTAGAGAGTATATAAATGTCTATCGAATGTACCTCATCAACAGTATAATCCCAGTACTCCTTTTCTTCCATTCTAGATACTAAATGAGAGAGTGCCTCCAAGTAGTCACGGGTAACTTCTTGAAATCTTTTACCTCGGCGCTTACGGATGACATAATTCTGCTCGGACACATCTTGAACTAAGCGTCTACCAACAACACAAGAAGGGCAATACCAGTTTCCTTCGGGAATTCTTGCAAGTGGAGGATTCAAGCAATAGGTGTGGTACTCAGCATCACATGTGTCACATAGCAAAACACTGTCATCGTCTTTATCGATACCGCAAACTTTGCAGACTCCTTCCTCCCATGGGGCCTTAGGAAGCTCACTTAGAGAGGCAAGAACATCATCCACTTCCTTCTTTATATCTGCACTCAAGGATTCCGATTTTGCATACACTCGAAGTTTATCAACAAGAGTGACAACCTGCACATGGAAGGTTCGGAACTAATGTAACCTCCCAACAGGAACACAAAAGACCAAGACTCATGAGTAACTTAACTATACAAGACAGCTGATTCAAATCACTCAAACACTTGTACAAGTAGGAAGTGTTACGTACCACATGACCATTACTTAAAAAGTTTTCGTGCACCAGATATGTGAACATTAAGACTCGGGTTTACTTAAAAGAAATCTACTGTTACTCGGTTGGTTTTCGAGAAAATTTCATTAACCAAAGGAACAGGACATTAGGGAGAAATTTTAATCTAAGTCCAAAATAAGGTAAAACGGATGCACATCCTACACCTACACACACGTGTTCATCTGCCAATCTGTTGGACAATATGAAACTTTTATGGGGATAGTGGTGTTGCAGCAACTTATTCACAAATAAAGAAAAACAGATTTACATACCTCCTCTTCATATAATGACTCGAAATTTTGAGATAATTTGTCAGCTAGCTCAACCACATCAATCTGATCCCCGAAGGCAGTCCTTACATTATTCCACAACTGCACAGAGAATTCAACATACAGGAAAGGAAGTCCATTAAAATATACAACATAGCCGTTTCTGCTATCAATCATTAATGCATTTACAGGAAAGAGGATACTTCATTTCCATGTAGACCTGTCACATGAAAAACTCAGAAAATATAGAAAGAGTTCCCGACTGAAAAAGGAAAAGATGAAGGATGTTGCGTGTGTGAAGGAAATTATAGTGGAGTTGAAATCTTACACAGCTGAAAAGGATATATACTATGAAAATTGATGAGTTCAATTAAGATTGATGGTAAGAAATCATAAGATTTTACAAACTCTCAACAAAAAGATAGAAAATGAGATTACACAAATCATACAAATTAGGGGACTTAAAAACTAAAAAAAAAAGTTCAAGGACCCAATTGCACGTTTGACAAGAGTTAGGGGACCAAAAGTGTTCTTAACTCATTGAAATAGGATAAATCTATGATTGACGATTTCTTGAATTCTGTATATTAGAGATTCCAATAGACTGGAACCACTTAAAAGTAATATGTATGATGACAAAAGTTAATTTTATATATTTTCCATGGGATAGGGAATATTCTAAAATATTATTTCCATTTGCTTAATTTGTATACCGCGTTTTGTGCATACAATTGCACTTATCTGTAGGCTTAAATTGTTTATACCACTGTAATGAAAGAATATTTGGTTTTAAATTAAAATCAGATAATGAAAACCCGTGAAAGAAAAGACAAAAATTTGAGAGTGGAATAGAGTTATAAAAAGGAAAGGGCAATTGATGTAATTAAAATAGTGGGTGCATATATAAACTTTATTATTCATATATACTTGCTTCAAATTTTACGTAATATACTTAATAAAAGGTATTTTAGGAAGAAACTGATTATTTACAAAATGGGAACCCAGCTTGATATTATTCACAAATATATTCGTATTTTCCATACTAGCCAGAATTCATTTACAATCGGATGGTTAAGATAATCACCGTTTACACATAATAAATAAGAGTTATAAGCAATAAATAAGAACAATTCCCAAATAGTTTCATCCCTCTAAGATATCACTGCAATTAGAACTTTAATCTTGACAAAGAAGATAAGTTTCTAATAAAGAAAATTTCCTGGCCATTGACAAAGATCACTATACACGTATTGTATGTAAAGGAATGCATCAAAAGTATCTAGGTTGACCCAAATTAAACCAAAATCTCTACATTAGTGAAATTAGCACCATCCCGCATTGCTCATTTCTTCATGACACAGTAATAGTCACTACATAGGTAATAACTTCCACCCATCCATGTCTTGGGAAATAGTGGGAGGTGGCTACCATTACCAAGGCAGCAGACTAGAAGAAGCCTTTTTAATAAAAAAACTGAATAAAAATATAAAAAATGATTTAAAGGGAGAGAGACCGAAAGGTGGTCTGTCCCTTAATAATATATGTTAGATATAGGTAACCAATATAGTCACAAAAATGGTAGTTACATTTTTAATATTTTGAAAGTAAATTATAATAGAGATTTGTAAACTTCGTGCATCCGCACAGGTCCTTTACTAGTTTGTACAGACATTTGCCATTGTACCCTTACCCTTCTTCCACGTACTTTATTAGGACAACTTTGGCATTTTGTGATGAGAGCATTGATTACGCATATCACAAGAAAAGTCTTTCCTTATTTTGTTGCTAATTAAGTGGGGTACTAATTAACAAAATGCTCATAATTATTAGATTTTCCATTTCTAAGCATTGCTTAAAAGCCAAAGAAACTGGAATATTCATCATATTCCATTTCCCCAAGTTCCACCACATTCCCATTATTCCAGTCAATCGTAGCAAAAGCAACCTGCACAATGCACAAAGAGGGAAAAATCCATGGAATGACGAGAGGAGAAAAAAAAAAGTTCACCGTAGAAACTCTACATTACCAGCAGGAAATAAAATCATGATTATATGAGTCTCATAAAATAAGTCCCATTTCACATGGAAACACATACCTCTCGAACATCCTCGAGAAATGTTTCCTGTGAACCACCATAAGCACCAACTGCCAATCTCAAATCAATGGTCCTAAAATCCAGTGGTCGAGACACCATAGCTGGAGATCCAAGAAGTCCCTCCTCATCTTTGTCGCTATTATTCATTATTTTTCTTCCCAGCAAATTGCAGAAAACTCTTGCATCATCGGCAGCGGCGGCTTGACGTAAGACAACACGACATTTCTTCATGATTACATCAGAAACAGAAACAACAGCCCTCCTCTTACTTTTCTTTTCAGGTTTCGGTTGTGATGCTTCACCAGATACGTCTGCTAGCACAGAAAGAACAGCTTTCTGTGTTCAATCATCAAAGGACAGAGTTCAGCATCATACAATGAGATGAACGATGACCATAAGCATAGACAACAAATTCAAATTCGCAACAGGAAAACAAACAAATAAATTGCACCACATGGAGTCCAACAATTTTCATGTCAAGAACTTAAAATATCACATTGGAGTCAATGTACATAAGGGTGCAAACTCTAATAACTCCCCCAAATTTAACAGAGGACCAAGAGGTAAAGTAGAGGTTTATGTGAACCACTTAAACATAATTCAAGTAAAAGCTGTAGGATTGCTTTTTCAAGAGAAATATTCCAGGTTCATTTCTCCCTAGAGAAAGCTTCAGCATGCAAAACATACAAACGGCAGAACAATGCACAAGGACCGGATAAGTTTACTGAGTTAAGAAAGCAATATGGTGCATCAATGCATAACAGGAGAAACATAAGACATCATAAAGATGAGAAGTCAAGGACAGCACCTTCGTTGGTCCTGATGCATTGCCCTTATAGACTTCTTTGCTAATTGAATGTTCCAATATTTTCTTTGCCCAGTCTGGCGGATCTTTAGCCAAAGCATCATGCACACACTTCCTAATTCTGGTGCCAACATTTGTTGGTAACTTTTTCACAGGCACCAGGTCCTGGGCCCAGTCTGGAAGATTACAATCACCGACGGAATTCTTTTCGACAGCATCAGGTCCAGCTGATTCTTCCACTTCCAGGGTGAGAAACTCATTTTCTTTGCTCATAGAACCAAGAATTTGCTTTGAAGCCTCTGCAAGCAACTAGATATCAAACCATTCAAGATGTTATGAAAACACTTTTTCCATAATAGCAGTCATAAATTAGCAGTATAAGAAAAGAAACTTGAATAGCACCCAAAGGTACACATGACAGATTTATTTATAATCTAACAAACCATAAACTTAGAGCGTTACATTGAGTGTAATCATCTGGTCTTCCTGAAATGAAAGGCTGTGCCCACACCCTAAAAATGCTAAGATTTTCTTTCCCTAACATAATCCAGATGAGCACATAAAGAACCATTGGCAGCATCATCTTATTCTTGGAGAAGCAAATTCATCCCAGGATGCGATTTCTATATTGCAAAATTTGATATTACTGCTAAATCACTGGTCCTTAGGTGACCTTTTTGTTGCAAAGTGAGCATCCATAGACTAGCAACTCTCATTTCTTTTACAAGTTTTCTAAAGTTAATCCTTTCTGTCACTCCTCCCAAGCAAAAAAGGCAACACCGGGCAGGATAATACTTTCCAAAGAAATTCCAAAGTAGGTAGTTTTGTTCTTCCTATGTGACCTGAGGAAAACGAGCTTTGCAATATCCAACGAAAGTTTCACTAGTCCACATAAGTCAAATCTTTGCTTTTAATATTCCCCCTTCCCCCTGATTACATATCAAGAACAATGAAACAGCAGGCACAAAATTTATTCTAGACTTGCTTCATAACTGACATAGGACTATAAACACAGTTGCATGTCTAGTTAATTGGCAGCATCTAACCTACCAATTCCTAACAATACCATCCACACCGGAAAAAAGATGCCCATTTAATATATTCCTTCTAAGGATGGATGTTGACTTATTAAGCAGGGCTGTTTAAGCTGCAGATATGTAACTCTCCCACCACTGACGAAAATTTTACATGAAAAGAAAAGGCAAAGAATCTCAAAGACAAATAAAGCTCAAGTTTCAATTAAAACCGTATAAATCACCGGACTCTGACAAATATCTAAATCAGTAGGCTCAGAAGAAATCTATTGCAATCTACCTCTTTCTACAGCCAATGTACACAGTTAGTAGGTTTTAGAAGATTAGATTCTTCAAGAGGGGAAATGACAGTCTCATAGGAATTTGCTTCACAATAAAGTTGAAGAGCTCACATAATTTAACTCTGGATAATAAGGAAATATAAGGGGCGTGAAAACTTATGCTTGATCTTACAAGAGCATCTGCTTCCATCCCAGCAACACCGGTCAATGAGCCGCAAAGCACACCACCGTCACCTTGTAAGCAGCGAAAAACTTTCCCGCTTTCACGACTAGTAACTTCAGCAGAGTCAGAATTACCATCCATGGTTATGATAGCCAAGATATACCTCCGTGCTAGTTCAGGCCAAGTCAGTTCATTGATAGGTAGCATACTGAGTTTAGCTCTTTTAGCAGGAAGAGAGCTTTCTATATCTTTTCTCCTTCCCCTTTTGGATTTTAATTCACCAGTCTCAAAATTTCGATCCACAAGTGCAGCAACCTTCAACTGCAGCTCACCTATTAGAACTCCAAGCAACAAGCTATGCACCTTTGTCAAAGCTATACCACAACAGGTGCTGAATAGAATACATGGGCTTTTAGCAAAAGTTGATTCCTTCTTTGCCCCTGTTTCCATTGAACTAAATTTACACAGATGTTCCCCACAAAACTGTGAACCAGGTGCAATTCCTGAGGGTGTTTCATCATCCCTATGATCACTTGAATGTAAATCCAAGACTTGGCATTCTTGCAATCCCTGACCAAAATTCACTGCAAGCTTACTAGCATCTACCCATGGAATGATGAGTTCATCTTCGAGCTTCTTCAGAGGGAGAGGCTCTTTTAAATCCAGAATATCATGGAAACGCCACAACACTTCCCATACCTGCATTAATTAGGAATAATGACGTCATGTTTTGACCGGTCTGAAATTCTAACTGGTATTTTCATATTTAATGTCATAACCATAAAATAATGTAATCATTGATACCTGGTAACAATCTCCAGCGATTGCAGGTGATAGTCTGGAGCAGGGCTCTGTCCCAGAAGGAGGGCTACACCGTTCATCTGCGTCCACTGTACTTTTTCTCAATTTGCCAAATAGACCGTCTAATGCTACTTCTCCGATCTCTACTCCTTCTTTTCTTTTGACAATAAAGTTTCCATTCCCAATAGTCAGTGACCTTGAATAGTTATTTCTATCACTCAAGAGTACATACCTAGAACAGCCTTCAATGCCCGGAAGCTTTTCTATAGTTTCTTGCACAAATTCTGCATCCAATCCAAATCTATCCTGGCCCAACCATTTTAGCAAGGCATCAGTTGAAATATCAGAATCACTGTTGTACAATGGGAAGCCCGCAAAAACTGGTGAACTGGAAAATTTTTGCAAAGCAGTTGGAGAAGGAACAGACTTTTCATCCATCATATCCCAGTAAGATGAGATTGTCTCATTTTTTACATGTTTGCAAGACGGCTTGTAGGAGCTATTCCTGCTACGGATGTCAGATAAGGCATCAACAAATTTTTGAGACAATTTTTTCCAAGCTAAGGATGATGAACGCTCTTCAACCACAATTTCACCAATTTCATCTTCAAGACAGTCCTCGTAATCGACAGAAGTCGCATAATGGACAAGAGCAGTACTTGGAGCAGTTTGCATAGAGCTTTCTGTCACATCAGAAACTTTATTTCTGCCACTACAAAGGCAAGCCGAAAGTTCATTTTCTACAGGAGGCACAGATTTGGTGAGGATTGCCTGAATGATACCATCATCGTCACAGTCCATACTAGAGTATATAACATCATCAGTTGCTTTAGTATCTGGCCCAGCATATTGTGGAAGGACTCGCCTAAAAAGGATAGTTGATCCATTTGGAATAGGTACTACAGAGCAAGAACATCTTCTGATCTTGAATAGAGGTCCACAGTCGCCACCATCCAACACCTCGCAAAACATAATTGAACCAGTAATCTTATCATGCCAGCAGGACCGGTAACCTACAGGCAAGATTCTGTCCAGTTCATGATATGAAGGTCTCAAGTCAACTAACCCCAAATGGAGAACAAAAAAATCTTCAAATTGCACAGGTAGCCCATCCTGAAAAGGCAAGGAATAGCAAATATCAGTCGGAAGCAAACTTAACCAGCAACTATGGAAACAAGCACACAAGAGCCCTTCTGATGAATTTTACCATTTGCCAAAGGATTTTCCTTTTTTTACTTTTTGGCCAAAGCTAGAGGAAGTAGTTTAGCATAAAAACAATTAGCAAGTGCAAGGATAAAAGGGAGAGGAAACAGGCACTTACTTTGCATTGCTGATATTCAGATCCAAAATTTTCCTCAGATCCAGCTTCTGTGGCTTTAAGAGTATTCCCGTTACTAGATACCAGTTCCATAGTTTGACTGTCAGATATGAATTCCTTAGGATGAGCATGTGTAAGGTATCCCCTACTTTCGGCAAAACCATTAATTATAGACCTAGATGACTTCCTTTTCCTAGGTAGATGAAGTCTCTCCAGCATAGTAGATCCCTCGCTATTTAATTTGGGCTCTACAAGCTTGTGGTTTGACGTCAAACCAAGATAAGAAGCAACTCCAGACATTGTATCAAATTTTAGCCCACCTGGAGCACAGTACCAGACATATGTTCCACAGCCATTATAGGATTCTTTGAACTCCACGTACCAACCTTCATCAAGTACACCATGCCATTGAGAAATATAATCCCTAAGAGTCTGCAAAAGGAACTCCTTAGGATTCCCAGATGATAGTCTTATCACTGTATTATTATTGCTCTTTAAATGTATGACTGGAAAACCCAAATCGACTTCAAAGTTTCCACACTGCATTAGTGGATGATGCTGAATATCTCTAACACCAGCTCCCAAAGTCTCAGTCACAACACCGGCAGCATTTTCAAAGTGACATCCATTTCCAGTGTATGAATAACTTGAACATCTAATCGGAGCACCAAATGGATTCCCACCAGAAGAATTATCACCCGAGGTGCGCTTTCTAAATGAAATCAATTGAACATCAGCTACTCATAAAAGTAGGTTCTCAAGATCATTACAACAGTATATTCTATTGAAAAGAACAAAAGGAGGGGCCAGAAACACCACAACCATTACAAAGATAGTTAACAAGCATGCCCAGAACATACTTGTTCACAAATTATGCACAGAGCTAAAGGCTGAAATTAAAAAGAAAAAAGAAATTAATTGGCAACACCCACATGACAGTATAGTCAGTGCTTCAAGATATCAATTCCAACTCCTCAAGCTGAGCAGTCATTCGATGAGTCAATGCTTGCAACAGCTACCCAGTCTAGTTACCACCTTAAGATGGAGGAACATAGTGAATGACTACATTAATCTTATATACATAATGTTGGGTCGGAGGCGGACACACGTTACTCCCTCAACCCAACTTCTTTTTCTCACTTTACTCTTTTCAAAAAATTTAAATTCCTTTTGTCATGTGTTTAACATGCTGTCTTTCTATATACTGCAGTCTGTTATGTCTGCTTTTATCATCTACTTTTCTCTCTTCATTTATTAATTATTTCTCTCTTCTTATTAACTTCAAAAATGTTTATTGCAAACAAATATGATCACTTTCAGCAATACAATGTGTTCTTCAGGGATGTAATTGTTGAACAAATATGCAGTACCCTAGGGCTGTAAAATGGGCAGGTCGGGTCGCAAATGGTCCGGCCCAAATAGACCCATTTAATCCGTTTTGACCCATTATATGCAATACAAATTCGGCGACCCATACCCAACCCACAATACTAAAACACATAGATATTTTAAAACAAGAAATTTTATGCTATACATGTAGTGTGTAAAAGATAGAATTTTTAGTAGTTTTATAAGGTACCAAATAAGTATGCAACTTTTTTCTTTATTGCAAACTTTTCGAGTTTTACAGTGAAGTATCCTAATCTCTTAAAATCAATAAGTCAATAAATATTGACATGTATAATCAAATATTGACTATCAACATTTTTTAAAGCATGAAAGATCATAAATTTTATACTATTTTTTTCAATTTTGAAAAAAGAAGAAGAAGATCATAAGTAGAAGATAAAACTAGATAAATTGCCCCACCCGACAACCCTCAACCTGAACCTGAAGATAAGTGAAGGGGGACTGCAGGTGGGTTGGGCTTTAGACCCATTAAAAACCCACATTTAATTGGACTTTATTACTCCAACCCACATCAACCCATTTAGCAAAATTTAGCTGACCCATATATAACCCAACTAATCATAAATGGGTCTTCAACCCACTTTGACACCTCTACAGTACCCCAAAAGGAAAAGGTCAAATATATTGCTCAATTCCTCTCTACTTTCCGGCTCCATTTCTTAAGATTAACATGCCAAAAGAGAGATATACCAAATTATGTAAGTGCTTGAAGATAAGAACACCACCTGCAGTGAAGTGCAAATCCCTCACTAGCTGCATTAACCTCACTTCCATATCAGTTCAAACAGCTAGAATCATGGATATAACCAGTGAACCTGATTCGCTGTTTGCCATACAGCCTGCTTTCACCCTCCTCGCCGAAAACACTTCCACTCAATTTCTGACCTTAATGCTTACTGCATGCCAACGCAGTAATTCTGCACCAGCAGATTGGTACAGATTGGGACAGTTAAACCAAGTTTCCAACTGGCTGTAGAGTAGACACTGCTTTACAGACCTATCAGTCAATCCCTACCAGCAGGATGAAGTGATAAGACTAGTAGGATTTTGGCATTGCTGAAGTGTTACACACTTCAGGTAACCACATAGAAATTTGAAGCCATTAATTAAACAAGGTAATTACTCATAATGGTGGACCATCGTCAGTTTCTTTCAAAGACAGCAATTTTTACAGCATAGCCCATACCAACAGTCTCTTGTACAACCTAAGATGAATCCAGTGAGATCCAGGAGTTGAACAAGAAGTTATTACACTTACTACAGTTTATTTACTAGCTTCAGATATGATGGAAGTGTGTGGTGAGTCTTCTTTGGTGAGCATAAAGCCTTTATTAACTCCGTTATATGATATGGAAAATTCATCTTGACAAGGCAAACAAAGATTTCCTTGCAGTTATCATAAAAGAACAACAAAATCTGACAAGATGTGATATTCCAGATTTTTGTAGCTTGGATAATACGTAAGTTAAGCCAGAAGAGGATCTCTTAAGTTCATGTCCCTCATCACCGATATGACTCCAAAATGAAACAATGGCCTCAAGATATTGGGACTGACAAGGGCATATGGCCCAAGGGAAGAATGGCAAGACCGAGGCATGTATTGCAACAAGGCAAGACTGTCCGAGGAGGAAAGCCTGGGCTGCTATATTACTGCACCCAAAATGTGCAGGTAGAATAGGTGGTTAAGAATGGCCTTCTTCCAATATTTATGCTTTATAATTAGTCTTGGCTGTCGAGAGTGGCGACAACTGAATTATCGTGATGTCTTAACCTCCAAGTATAGACCCATGAGCACTTCTTAACTCGAGAAACTATCAGAGATAATTGATTAGATAGCAATTGCACATTGGTTAAGGGGCAAAGAGAAAAACCTAACTAGCTTCGGTGTGTTTAAACAGAATCGTGAGACTGTTACATGGTATTACAAAAAAAATTAGAGTGTGAACCATTAATGCCATGCAGAATGAGTGGCAGGCATATTAAAAGTTATGCTCTGTAGCGTGAGAAGAAGCTAATAACAACTTGATCAAATTTGCATTTGATCCCAGCAATGTCCTCCATTTGTGAATTATCAAGTTCAAACAACAAAACCACAGGCATCCATCACACAGGCAACAAAAATCCAACATTGGAGCATCACAGGGTAAACCAGTTAAAACACACACTGGTAGTAGGGACTATCAAACATTTACCGTTATTTGGTCTACAAAGATGCATCGTACCAGCTTCACATGCTAGATGGATAATAAGATCCCAAGTAGACCCGTCAAACGGGTGGGTCAGGTCGAAAATGGTGCAGCCCAAATTGACCCTTTTAATCCGTTTTGACCAATTTCCACACAATACAAATCTAGTGACCCATGTCCGACCCAACCCATATTGCTAACACACTTCCATATTTAACCAAATTTAGGAAAACTCGTACCCAAACTGAGGTGAAAGCGCAAAGTGAGTGAGCACGAGATCAAGTGAGGGCAAGAGAGAGTCATAAAAGTGGGTTGGGTCTAAGTAAACTGTAAACCCATTAAATACCCATATTATTTTGAGCTTTACCATTCTAAACACATTTATGACCCATTTACTGAATATAACTAACTCATTTATCAACTCAGCCCATCAAATGTGGGTTAAGAAATGGGCCTATGACCCATTTTGACTAGTCTAATCCCAAGCCAGAATTTGGCCAAAGGCTCAAAAAAAAGAAAATTGAAGACGAAATCTGCA
Source organism: Metrosideros polymorpha var. glaberrima (assembly GCA_001662345.2). NCBI lineage: Eukaryota > Viridiplantae > Streptophyta > Magnoliopsida > Myrtales > Myrtaceae > Metrosideros > Metrosideros polymorpha. The sequence continues at coordinate 19,772,820 of BCNH02000009.1, forward strand.
GAAAATCTAGTTGTAATTATGTTCCCTATAACCATATATACAAGCATGTCCTGGATGCAACCACCAGCTCAACCTCCATCAAACAATTAATATCAAAGTGGAAGTTTCTACAACTCCCCGAGGATCTAATCCTCCAAGAGGTGGTGGGCCTTGGATCAAACCAGAGTACATCTCACTCATTGATCATTAAGCTTTTAAGCTTTTATTTGTACAACATCATGTATAGGAAATACGGCAAAATGCACATTGCTGCCACAGGTTACAACCGGGAATCAGTTCTTTGGTGAACCATAGAGGCTCCTATCAAGTGAGCATATCCAAAAAGCCAAAAGCCCGATACCCTTCTTCAAACATTTAATATCTAGTAAGATAATCAAGAAGTACCTTATCGTCTGCCTTTAGCATGCAAGGCCAATCTTTATACATAGATGCGTTATACCGAGTTTCAGTTGAAGCAACGAAATATATCTGATCAAAATCATCACAAGACTTCCCATAACGCCTCCGCTCGGCATTACCATTTAAGTGAGCTAAATATTACTCCAACAGAGATCGACAATGAAGGAAAGCTAAGTATCCGCAACCATAACAAACACCTAAACTCAGTGAGTAAATAGGAACCTATCAAACAGCCTTGGTCAACTTAAATGAGCTTAGACGACACCACAGAATGCATAAAAAGCTCTTAAATGAGCCATATCATCCAAATGCGCATGAAAATCGCCGGTTACCTCAGCTCGATCACATCCTCACTTCCTTCTCCATCACAATCACCGTCGCTGGGCGGCGAGGCATTCATATCCAGGAACCGCCTCCTGTTCGGCTTAAACCCTAACGGCCACCGCCGGCTCTTCACTCCTCTGTCCACGCACTCCCTGCACACCCACTCCTCCACGTCCACCCCCTGCACCACCCCCGCGCACGCCACGTGAAACCCTCGCTCGCAGCCGTCGCACACCACGACGTGGCCGCCGCCGCCCTCGGGCTCCCCGCAGGCGACGCAGGCGGCTGGCCCGAGGGCCACGACGGGCTCGGCAGCGGGCTCGGCCGGGGGCTCCGGGGCGTCCTGGAAGCTGCGCACGACGTCGAAGGGGTCGGAATCGGCGGACGGGGACGGGATCTCGTTGAGATCGATCTCGAGGTGGGAGGGGCGGGTGGCCTCGCTGACCTGGCGCTGCCGGCCGGCGTCGGTGGGCTCCATACCTAACCGAGGGTGGAGCTCTCGTCCCTGCGCTGTTGCGTGAGGAATGACATTGTGCGGGGCTCCGAGATTTGAAGGGCGGGGGAGGGGGAGGCTTTTTCGAGCGAGTGCTTTTATGGGTATTCTGGTTTCTTGGATTTTGGATTTTGCCTTCACGTTTTTTGGCTGAACACAGAGGAGAGAGAAGACTGTGAGCCAGAGAGAGAGAGAGAGACGTATCCAAAGGACCTGACTTTCTATGGAACAGAGCAGAGAGAGAGAGAGAGAGAGATTGGGGGCAGTGGCTATGGGTTTTGTACTTGCGAGCGTGCGCTCCCGCTTCGTACTCGCTCTCCCAGAGCGACACCTGGGAATTGTGAAGCTCGAGCACCAGCCAACATGGAGACACGGAGTTTTTGTTGTGAAATATGTTGTTATTTATAGCTACACCTATCAAAATGGATCATAAACTCATTTCTCAACTCATATGTCATGGGCTAAATTGTTACATGGATTATTTTTATCCAATAAACAGGTCATAAATGGGCTTAAACATAATACAGGTCATAGATGAGTTTACAATTTGCATTGCATGGAAAAAAAAAAAAAAAAAGAGGGTCAAAACGAGTTAATTTGATCTATTTGAGTCGAACCATTTTCGACTTGTCCGGCCCACTATTTGACAAGTCTATTTATAGTCATCAGTCGTTGTCGGCAAAACTCGCCCATGTGTCTAGTTTTATTTCGATTCAGATTATCCTAACCATGAAAACAAAGATTCGGTCTGCAACCGACGAATTGCCAAATTTAGAAAATACGTTTGTTTCCACGGATATGGAAAACCGTCTATTGAAAAGTGAAAAGCAATAATCATGTTTTCGTAACGCATTATGTTGCGCCCAACACGCCATTTTTTAGGGACGAGTGGCCATAACAACGGCTAACAATATTCTTCCGTTTTTTTATCATTGTCTTGTTCCTTTTTGGGCTCGTAAAAAATGGTGCAATTAAGAGATGGTAACTGCAAAATTTGAATTGATAATATCATGATTTGCGAATCGTAGACAATTATAATTAAGATACAAAGATTACGAATCTTACTTCTGAAAGCAAAATAAAAATGGCCGATTATTAGACTTTTACTCCGAGCCCAAGTGTAAATAAATTAAACTACTTGAGCGTGACTCGTGAACACCTGGGACTTAGCTCAATTCTCTTGAGTTTGAATCGAATTTGAGTGGCTCAAGTACTTTATCAAGTCGAGCTCGAGCTTGAATACTTAACTCCACTAGCTCGCCATTTTAATCGAATCATTGTGTTTTGTATGCCCTTTTATTGCATGTCTTCCAACTCAAATTCAAGGTCAATTCGAGTTTCGAGTAAAACTTATCAACCGATCGAGACAGTCAAGTCAAACTCAAGTCAAGTCAAACTCGAGCTCATCAAAAATCAATTCGAACCGAATCTTTAGTTAGAAAAATAAAGCGCAATCGAATTTCAATTGAGTATCAAGTCCGAATGTTTAAATTGAGTCGAGCTCGACTACTGCGCCGCGTCAACTCGACTTGATCGCGCCTAAACTCCGAGTCGGGTGGCAATCTGAAGATCCTATAATCGCTAGAATGCGCGACAGTGATTTTTTTATACATTGTTCGTAAGAAAATCGAGGAGGTGAAGTAAATAGAGGCATGGAAACTCGAGAGCATAGAAGGATGGCGATGGGAAAAAAAATTTATTTTCCCTTCTTTATAAGGAAAGAATGGCATTTTTTGCTCCTCGCATGTAAATAAGCGAGAATAATAAATTACAAAAATCACATCTTATGCTAGAATCTCGAAAACAATCATTGTCAACACGATATCGTTTTCGAAGAGAGGAGCGCATTGCTTTCGCTGCGAACGGAACGATCTGGTGCGACGGGGCGCATCATTATGAGGATGCACTCGGTCAAACCACCCGACGACGGGAGGACACGTGTCGGGCGACAGCCGCGAGTAGGCTTCGCGCGGCCTGTTTGAGGATCGTGGGGGCAGCTCTTCTCACGCGTGATCTCTTTTTTGCGCTCTCTTCCTCGTTATCTGTCATGTTCTTTTTCGGTCCGTTTCCGGTTCGTGGCAAAACCGTGGATAAGAGCAGGGAGCGGCCCGATTAGACGGAACTGCCCCTCCTGGGTCAATGTAACTGTTGGGCGCTGCGCGGTCAAAGTGGACGAGGATGCACTTGGCAACCATGCATGGATTTCCGACCGCCCAGCAATGGAAGTGCATTGGTTAATTATCCCACTTGAGATCTCGATTGTCGAGGCTTGAGCACTCTAACTCGAGTAACTCGTGAACCTAATTAAGATTAAAGGTTCAATGCGTGTTATCATTATTTTTTTACGGAAAATTGTCCAAAAAGTTCCAAAACTATTACATTTTGGTTAATTCAGTTTTAAACTTTTCAATTTTACAAATTGATTCATAAACATTTTCATGTTTTGATAGTTGAGACCATCCAGCAAATTTTAGTGGGAAATCGTTGATGTGGACGTCGGTAGTGCCATGTAGGTTGGTCAACACTGATATGGACAATTTTTTTATAATTTTTGCCCATCCCCAAACCATACACCTACTCGAGGTTTGACATAAGACGGGTCAAAGTGGACAATATCTCTAGTAAGTTAATTTAGGGCATCATAATATGGTTATCAACACGGGGCCCCCTCTAGTAGGTGTCTAGTTCGAGGATGAATCTTCTAGGATGGCAAAAGAGGCATGATTGAACCAAATTGTGCATTGAATAGGGAAAGAGCGATTCTGAGATATATATGTAAGAATTGGAATTAACTTATGGAGACGCATTTTGACATAAAGGCAATACTTGCCTGTGCTCAGGTGGGGACACTCATAGGATGTGTGGCCTCCTACAAAGGTGCCCACCTGTATGCCAAATGACAGAACTGTTAGACTCGGAATGGGAAGGGTCAAAGTGAACAATACCTTAAGTAAGTTAATCTAGGGCGTCACAATAAATCCATGGAGGCTAGGCTCGAGACTTGGCACCACGGCCGAGGTCCATTGAGGCCAAGCTTGGGACCTTGGTGCCTGTGCTCGGATCCCTGGCGCTCGAGCATGTGTCCATCGAGGCGCGGCTTGGACTCCATGGACCTTACCTGGCTTGGCCTGCCCAGCCTTAATGAACTCAAACCCAAGCATCAAGGCATTGGGGTCTTGAATGCCAAGAAGTCGGCATGGACACCAAGGTCTCAAGCGTGGTTCCCCAGCATCCGGGCCTAAGTCCATCGAGCCAAGCCCGAGGCCCCAGTGCCAGTGCTCAAGTAACTAGCGTCCAAAATTATTTTCATTTTCAAACGATGAAAAATAAATTTCAATTCATTTTTAGATTTTAGCCAAACATAAAAAATTGTCATTTTGTGTTTTTTAGGAAAACTTTTTTCAGAAATGTCAATTTTTTTGCGAAACAAATGGAGTTTTAGTATGATCAACAAATGTCCTGATAGCACTCATTAACAAGACCATTACAATAAGTTCAATAACTAAGTATATCACCATGCTTTCAAAGAGAGAGTATCTATTCTTGCCTAAATTATACTTCATATTTGCCAAACAAGTGACACTAATTACGGAATAATTACTAAAAAATTTCTAAACTTATTTTGCGGATGCTAATTAAATCATAAATCTTTCAATTTTGCCAATTTAGTTCTAAACCTCTAGACAATTCGTCAATATAGTCATTTCTTTAGGGTTTTTATTTTCTAATCAGCCCCACTATGGAGTTTTTTCTTTGAAGAGAACATTCGATAGAATGACATGAGATTCCGGACCCCAACTCCATCAAGGAGCCCAAAAACTACTTAAATCTCATATTCTAATTTGAGAAGAACGGCTTGTCCAACAAAAATACAAACAATTTCGATCTTGTATCTATGTTTTATTTGGCCTGCTAGACGGGCGTGAATGGCGGGTCTCCCTCATTGTTACTGGGAATAGTTGTAGACGAGCCAACTATTTATTTCAAGTCAACACGGTTTGTGATTTAATATCATGTAATTAAGGAGGTTATTAATAGATTGAAGAGGTGCACAATAAGTGGATTAGGTCATTCATTAAGAAGTGGAGCTTAATGATATACACAGTTTTGCAAATTGTGATTTTTAGCTCGTTCTCCACACCTTGACAACCTCAAATGCCCACTTACAAGTTACGACCGTCCTAATAAATCAAGTCAATTATACTGCACAAGAGACTATTCATTAGACTTTGCCAAAGAACATAGGGCTTTTCATGTGTTTCCTTAGACTCGATCATACTAATGCCCTTATGAAGAGTTTGTCCCCGCCTTGAGTATAAAACGCTCGACCCCGGAAAAAAAATACTCCGCACCAAAATGTCCGGCCCACCGGTGTTTCGACCTGGCGTGGCCTTGCCCAAATTTTGCATTAAATTTGATAGCATGAGATATGCGTTTTCTTTCTCGATAATCAACCCAAAATCGATTGCCTTTCCCCCTTTCACGTTACCATAAATAAGGTCAAGGTCTGCGTTACAACTCAATCCTAGGCTTGCATGATATTTGATATAGGCTATTGATTGCGTGATATTACCACTGACTAATTTCTTGGATTCTTATTTCCCTTATATCATATCTAAAAAGATTTTATTTTTGGGATACAGACGCACCCGATTTTCTCGGCCACTGGACCCCACGCGAGATGCACGTGACCTCAAAGACCAAAAGGCCAAACTATGTTGGGTGCGCTAAAAACTAGAACTCCAATATTTTTTCTCACACCTCTGTCTCAATTTCCTCTTGATCTCTCTTTTGCCTTCAAAGAAGAAGAAAAAAGAAACACCAAAAAACCAAAATTTATTCAGTGAGCCTAGTACACGTACTAAAATGAATCCGGACCGTTAAGTTTGATGGGACCCACATGGCACCTGCCATTTTCAATAGGCGAGATTCGATTTACTACATATTATGTAATCACGTAATAATTTCACAAAAATAATAAATATACTACATCGTTCTTTTTCCTGCCATAGAGATTATCTATCTCGTCACCAACTCCACCACACCATAACCCAATATTAAATTCATCCCATCGTTAATATGTCAAACGGTTGGTTAGCCAGCTCCTTGTCATTCACTTTTGTCTCTAACATAACGAAGAACCACTCCGAGAAATACACGTTCCCAAGTCGCTCATCATTCTCTCTTTTCATCATATCTCGTTGCTCAATTCTTGCGGATTCCATGAACGAGATCGCTCTGAAATGGCGGTCATCGTACTGATAACCCTCCTGTTCGCGGGTATTGTGATCCTGATCTTGTTCCATGTGTGCATAGTCGAGTGGGGCTTCAGAGCGAGCGGACTCCACCGCGCCGGTCAAGCTCCTAACCACGGTCTTGCTGATCGAGCCAGCGCGGGGAACACGAGCATGTCCGTCGACGATGTAGAGAAGCTTCCCTGCTTGGACTTCGAGGCCAAACATTATGATCAAGACCACGAGGGGACAATCACCATGACCGTTGCTACTAGTCCTGTCAGCTGCGTGGTTTGTTTGGAGGAGTTCAAGATCGGCGACAAGTGCCGGCTATTGCCGATCTGCAGGCACAGCTTCCACGCGGAGTGCGTAGATGCTTGGCTCTTGAAGATGGCCAATTGCCCGATTTGCCGGAGCCGTGCCGATTCTGGCCGGTCACTAGGCGAGGGAAGCAGTAGTGGGTACGGGCCTAGCGGCAGCAGTCGTTTCGACGATGATGTTAGTGCGGGAATCGCAGGGAGCCAGATGAACTTGAGTGATCTGAGGGTAGAGATTGAAGATCTCCACTCGATACCCCAACCTGATGTGTGAAAGTTTCATCTTAGGTAAACCTAGAGTTGCACATGATGCTAGACCCGATTTGAAGTGTTCTGACTGCTCATAACAGACCAATTCCTTGCGATTTTCGCGTTTTGCCGAAGGCAGGTTATTGTTTAAATCGTGATGGGAAAACTCAATTTTCACTGATTGTGACGTCCCGAGCATACGTAAGCGCACCTATAAGAATAAAATGCCGTGTCCTATTCTACGACCGGTTGTCGCGTTTCATACGTCTATCACTTCATAGAGGCGCGCCCTTGTGGAATTTTTCTTTTTTCCTTTCAATGACGATAGTCCGCGTTGTAAGAATGCTTTACAAATGAAGGGGACTGATTAAGTCTAATCATTGAGTTCATTCTCAAAACATCTTTCCATCTTTATTCTTTCTTATTGAATCATGACTAGTCCATTTATAGGGAAAATTACCAAAATAGTCCTAAAATTATTGTGATTGTGCCAATTCAGTCCTAATTCTTTTGCAATTGTGCTAGTTCAGTCCATTTGGCCGACCGGTGTTGATGTGGCACGCTGGGTTACCAAAATAATAAAAAATTTTAATTTTTAAAATGTTTTTTAATTTTTCTTTCTTCTTGGACTAGGTTGGGTCCAATTGGTTGCAGGCGTAGGTGGCTGTGCCTCACGACCCATTGCGACCCATCGCCGGCCAGCCACAAACCAACAACCAACCAGTAAGAGAAAGGAAAGTAAGCTAGGTTCGAATCTGACTTAGTATTTTTGTCAAACTGGTGGTGGGGATGTCCTTGCGCAGTCAATGATGCAGACCCATTGCGATGGGTAGTGAGGCGTGGCCGGCGCCTTGCCCGCGACTCACTGGCCGCGGGTGAGGCCGGTGAGCTCTAGTGACCCTTGTCGGTGAGCTCATCGGCCACAAGGAAGTCCAAGAAGAAAGAAAAAAAAATAATTAAAAAGTTCAAAATATTATTAAAAAATTATTTTTTTGGCCGGCCAAATTGACTGAAATAACACAATTGCAAAAGGTCTAAGACTGAATTGGCAAAAAAAAAGTTTATAACTGAATTAGCACAATTGCAATAGGTTTAGGATTGTTTTAGTAATTTTTCCTCCATTTACTCGTGGTAATGTAAATAGTGTCAAAGGATGTTAGGGCCTGTTCGGCCCAACAAATTTCTCCTCCAAAACTATCAGCATCACGATGAACCAAACTTCTCGTTATATGAGTATACCTAACCCTAATGACCCCCTCTTCCTCGCCAACTTTTGGGAATCCTGTGGAAGAACGTAACGCACCGTCTAACATCATGACCCATGTGTCCGCACTGCCCGCCCTGTACGTGTATACCTTTCGTTTCTGGTTTTTGTTTTATAGTTTTTTAATCGCCGGCCTAAGATTTTATGATTCAAACAACAACAAGAGCCGACGAGAAAAGGACCCGAGTGCGCATGCCGTGCGTGAGGCTTTGAGCTTCCAGCGCAAAGAGACAAACTCGCTTCGCAGCAAAAGGACGAAAGTGGGCGCACTCTGTCTTTCGGGCGAAAGGTGATGTCTGGTGTAGAGAGCTTTGGCCAGACGTATCGAATGACGCGACAGCTGCTGCGTTTCCAAATAGTTTGAAGCCACATATCAAGCACCACAGAACTACCAATCGAGAGAGAGAGAGAGAGAGAGGGCTCTCGAAGGTAAAGGCAAGCACGAAAAGAGCTGACCCCAGAAGGCAAAGCTTCCTCTAGGCTCGTCTTGATCTTGTCATTGCATGCTGTATGGACATCCTTGATCGACATGCTTAAGCTTGGAACGAGAGGTGCTCTATGGATAGTTGTTTGTATCTATGTGAAAGTATAGGTCAAGCTAGGAAAAGTGACTTTGTAAAAGAAGGTGAGTAGAAACTTTGATGTGGAAACAACATTGAGTGTACGACTGCAACTATCAAACAATTCATACCCATAATCATATTACATCAAATTTCATTCGTAATGAATTATCAAACACGATTAGGTCGTGGCTTAGTTACCATTCCGAACGTACATATATTTCTTTTTCCCATTTACATTATCGGATTCTTGTTGATTATACAAATGACCTTAAAAGGTGAGAGAAAGGGGCCAGACGATGGCAATTCACCCATCACCCAAATGGATGGATTCTCGTACCGAACCCACCTAATTCAAGATTGGGAAATTTGTCCAAAAAATCCTAAACTTATTGTACGTCAGCCAATTCGGTTTTAAACATTTCAATTGTTTTAATTTAGTTCTAAACCTTTTAACAACTTGCCAATTTAGTTCTAAACTTTTCAATTGTGCCAATTTATGCCTACATTTTTTTTATGATTTGCCAATTTAGTCCTAAACCTTTTAACAATTTGCCAATTTAGACCTTTCGACTGATTTTGGCTGGAAATTATAGACGTGTTGGTCTAGTTAGCACTGACCGTCCTACATGGTACGGCTAACGCTGATGTGGACAATTTTTACATTTTTTTACATTTTATGATTTTATGATTTTTTTTCCTTTCCTTTCCTTTCCTTTTTTTTTATTTTTTATTTTTCCCTCTACCAGCCATTGCCGACCCCTAGGCTACCCTTGCCAGATCTAGTGACAACAGTCCTCGCCAAAGCCGACAACCTCCGCTAACCATCGATGAGGATCGAGGGAGGGAAAAATGGAAAAAGAAAAAAGAAAAAAAATAAAAAGTATAGGAAAAAAATCAAACAAAAATTGCAAAATTTGTTTACATCAGCGCCGACTATGCCACGTAGGACAACTGGCACTGACTAGACCACCATGTCAGCGGTTTCCACTCTAAATTGATCGAAAAGACTAAATTGGCAATTCGTTAAAAAGTTTAGGACTATAAAATTGACAAATCATCAAAAGTTTTGCGACTAAATTGACACAATTGAAATGTTTAACACAAAATTGACACGATTAAAAAGTTTAGAATTGAATTGGCTGTCTTACAATGGGTTTATTGGATAATTTTCTCTTTAGAGCACATAAACGTTAGTCTTGATTCCCGGTTACGGCAAAAAGATGCGCAACCAAATTACAGAAAGGAAAAAGGAAGTGCTGTATATCACAAGACAATCAAGTAAGCTCTATATAATGAAATTGCAGATGCACCTCAATGTTCCACACACATGTACACACACCCACACCAAAAATGGGTTCACTATCTTCCGATGCTCCCACACACGTCGTCCTCTTCCCCTTCATGTCCAAAGGCCACACCATCCCCATCCTCCACCTTGCTCGCCTCCTCCTCCACCGCCGCCTCGCTGCCGCCGTCACCGTCTTCACCACCCCCTCCAACCTCCCCTTCGTCTCCCACCACCTCGATGGCACCCCCGCCTCCGCCGTCTCCATCCCCTTCCCGGGTGATATTCCGGGCCTCCCCTCCGGAATCGAGAGCACGGATGCGCTCCCTTCCATGTCCCTCTTTCCCGCCTTCGCCGACGCCACCACGCTCATGCAGCCGAGCCTTGAGGCTGAGCTCCAGAGGCTGCACCCGCGGCCTACCTTCATGGTGTCGGACGGGTTCCTGTGGTGGACCGTCGAGTCCGCCTCCAAGTTCGGCATCCCTCGCCTGGTCTTTTATGGCATGAGCAACTACGCCTTGGCAGTCTCCCGCGCCGTTGTCGTCGAGAACCACCTCCGCGGGCCCATGGTGGAGGACGAGCCCTTCAACGTGAACGCTTTCCCGTGGATCAAGCTCACCAAGAACGACTTCGATCGCCACCTCTCCCAGCCTTTGACGGAGGGGAATCCCCAGTTGGAGTTCCTCGTGAAGGCCGCGGTAGCGACGGGGAAGAGCAATGGCCTAGTCGTCAACAGCTTCCAAGAGCTCGAGCCGGCCTTCCTCGAGTACTGGAACCGCGAGTGCGTGCCGAGGGCTTGGTGCGTCGGGCCGCTGTTCCCGCTCGAGCGGACGGTGGCGCACCTGTGGACCACGTGGGCGGAGTGGCTGGATAGGAAGCGAGCTGGGGGGGAACGCGTCCTGTACGCGGCGTTCGGGTCACAGGCAGAGATTCCAGCGGCACAGCTGCGAGAGATCGCGCTCGGATTGGAGAGCTCCGGCGCGAGCTTCTTGTGGGTGGTCAAGAGGAGAGAGTCGGAGATCATCGCCGACATCGATGGCGGGTTCGAGGACAGGCTTAGAGGGAAAGGGATGGTCGTGAGAGAGTGGGTCGACCAGCGAGACATCCTCATGCACGAGAGCGTCCACGGGTTCCTGAGCCACTGCGGGTGGAACTCGGTGCTGGAGAGCGTGTGCGTCGGCGTGCCGATCCTGGCGTGGCCGATGATGGCGGAGCAGCCGCTGAACGCAAGGATGGTTGTGGAGGAGATAGGAGTGGGGCTGAGGGTGGAGGCCGCGGATGGGACGGTGAGGGGGTTCGTGAGCGGGGAAGGGTTGGCGAAGGCCGTGAGGGAGTTGATGGAGGGGGAGAGGGGAGAGGCAGCGAGGAGGAAGGCGAAGGAGGTGGCAGAGATGGCGAGGAAGGCGGTGGAGGAGGGCGGCTCGTCGTGGACGGCGCTGGAGACGCTGGTGGAGGAGATTTCCAGGGAGACGCGGAGATGACGAATCTCAGGACAACAAAAGACCGTATGATATGATCGAGAAAAGCTCAAATTGTCGTAAGTGATGGTGTTTATATTTATAAATTATCCTCAATCGATGTAATTTCCTGAGAATCTTTGTAAACGGCAAGTTAGTAATCATGGAGTAATTTACATTACCAGTGCAAATAGCATACAGCGCTAGAAAAAATGACTTTATACACCGTTGATTGGAGAGATTGAATAATCATAATTCTCAAATCAACTTGTGTAACGTAACTTTTCTGATCTTATTAACTTACCTCAATAATCGAAAAAATTTAAAGACCCTATTAGAGATCAAGTATCTCTAAACGCCGTTCCTTGATCAAGGGTAATATTGACTATCTTATTATTAGTAAAAGGGAAAATTACCAAAAAAGGTTATAAATCTATTGTGTTTCTGCTAATTCAATTCTAAACATTTTTTTTTTGTTTTTGCCAATTGAGACCTAAACCTTTTGCATATATGCCAATTCAATTCATTTGGCCAGCTGACGTGGCATGACTAGTATTGACGTTGATAATTTTAAATAATATTTTAATATTTTTTTGATTTTTTGATTTTATATTTTTCCTTCTTCTTTCTTCCCTTCTTCTTCAACCTCTAGCCAGGCATTGAAAACCGATGATCGACTAGAGGCGAGGGCCGGTGAGTTCGATCTCGCCGACCTCGAGCAAACCTTGCCCTCACTGTTGCTGGATTTGGCAAGGGTGAGCCTCGATCTCGTTAGATCTTGTGAGGTCAAGCCTCGCCTAGTGAAGGCGAGATTCGCCCCTAGCGAGGCTCAACCCTCGCCAGATCCGGTGAAGTCGAGCCTCACCAAGCGACGATGAGGCTTGAGCCTCACCAGGGGCGGACAAGCTTTGCTTGAGGCCACCGAGGTCGACCTCATCAGCTGTCGCCTCTGGCCGGTCGTTGGACTTCGGCTATTGACTAGAGGTTAAAGAAGAAGGGAAGAATAAGAAATTAAAAGAATAAAAAATTCAAAATTCAAAAAAACTATTAAAAATTGTCCACATTAATGTCGGCCGACCAAATTGACTAAATTAGCACAAATACAAAAGGTTTAAGACTCAATTAGCAAAAAAGAAAAGACTTATGACTGAATTGATACAATTGCAATAGATTTAAAACTTTTTTTTGTAATTTTCCCATCAGTAAAATCCTTAAATGATCGTAAATTGCCACCTTTACAAAATCATTTGATGGTCCAAATTTATTTTCTTTATCGAAAGGCTCATATTTGACCTAGACTAGTCGGGTATTTTTCTATACAGGACATTTGGCTAATTTATAGTTAGAAACAAGTAAGAAACACATATGAGATTTATATAAGGCACACAGTTAGCACAAAATATTTTTCTCAAGCATTCATGAACTGAAAACATTTATCTACTAATTTAATAAAATCATTTCACTAAAATTAAAGGTTGTATATGTGTCAGCGCTTGTCCATTTGTGCAGTTATTTATTTACATCGACGGTGCATCGATTAAAAGTCCCTAACTATGTCCACATATATAATTATTTCTTTATGAAAACCATGCAGGATAAATTCAAGAATATTATGGCTAAAAACGAGGGCAGTCCCCCTTTTTTGGCCTCTAAAACCCTAGATGCACGCACGTAAATATATTAGACAAGGTAACTTTCAATAATTAGATATTTTTCTGAATTATTAGTAATTAGTGATTTCTCCAATGGATGGTAAGTAACATGGTAACTTTACAAGCATAACAATAAGAACTTATGTTCTATTGGTAACTCGGCCATGTGACTAATAAGTTTCCAAAAAAATAAAATAATAAGAAGCTGTAATTTATATCTTCAGTCACACACGATTAGGAATTTTTCCATAATGAAAAGTAAGGGACTCTTTGGTAATAATTCTTTTCCCAAAAATAATTTCAGAGCAGAAATGATTTTTTATAATTTTGTTCCCAGAAACAAATAAGTAGAATTTTTTTTTTCTTTTTGATTCTGTTCCAAATCTATTCCCGAAAACAGAAAAATTAACTGACGTTACCAAATAGGTTTATGTTTTTTTTTGTTTTCAGGAACAAAAGAACAGAAATCAGACGAACTAGAGAGTTACCAAACAGGCCCTTAGCTCACTACGAATAAATGTTATAATTAGTAATTTCTACTGAGCCGTCTCGCCATTGTCTAGACTTCATGCCGAGATAATTATCGATGTTGAAATATCCCACGGTCAATGTTCTGCCCCTTTCGCGTGTGCCCTCGACAATTTCGCAGAAAGCAGAGGGCAATACTGAAACAGAATGCCACCAGGAAAGACAAACCCAAAGTCTCAGGAGGAAGCTACATATAGAAGCCTTCAAATAACTGCCTGCAATGAACATTGTGCTCATTCCTTGCTGTATCTTCCGGTAATTGTTGACGATAAATCGATGTTCTACTCTCGCGACAGGATGCCATGTTCGGCACGAGACGTTTGTTTTCATGGGTTTTAATGCCACCTAGGGGTCATATATATGTCGATGAATTACCATACTGCAAATCAAGGATCTCCAGTCTTGGAGAGAAAAGTTTTATGCTGGGGTAAAGGCATCGTCTTCCTGTAATCTTTCTCAAGTTAAAAGATCGGCGACAGTTCATTTTCTGTCGAGACTCGTGCATAATACGGCGTTTCAATCCTACCTAGGAATCTATACTGTGGCGAGTGTTATGATTCTTTGTGTGTCTAACAAGTTTCCTCGTTTGCAATGCTTAAAACAACTTATCCTGATTGTAGTTTATTTCTCCTTTAAGTCTCCCTTTCGAGGTCGGGCTTCTGGCTCGTAGCCGATGCTAGATGACGAAAGCTGATCCTGCAATTGAAAGTGAAAAATGCTTAGAACAAACCGAAATGTTGCTGCAGAAGGGAATTTTTGACAAATGATGGTAATTTTGGAAAAGGCAAAATTTTCGCTTCGATAGCCTTAGCGGGATCATCAGCATTTACTGTCTTTAGCTTGGATATGACGAGGAATATTTAGGTTTGTTGTAGCCAAATAAGGTTTAAAGTCATTTACTGAGTAAAATACTATTGAGGGGGTAAACTCAAAGTAACAATGCAGCTGAAAGACAGTACATTAAGGTAGAAACATAGGAATAGAAGTTGTCCAAGACGCCGTAATTACATGGACAAGTTAAGTTTTTAATTAAAGGTCTTATGAGATTACATGCTTTATGTTACAGATGGAAGGTCTAATTGGCTGACAGTCGATTCTTAGCTGTTGGCACATTGCTTAATCACCCCTTTTCTATTAACTCTTGCGGTATGGCCTCATCTGTGAACTTGGCATGTGCTTTGGGACAGCCGTATGAGAGAAACCATGGCACAAAATTTGCTAATTGGAGACGTCACAATCTTTTATTTTCTGGGAGAAAATAACAGAGAGTATTATTACCTCTCTTTTTTTCGAGCATTGGCCGGCAAGCAGTTGGTTTCTTCCATCCAAGATGAATGCCCTGCATTTTGGCACGATTCATGCATAAAGACGGACGATACTTCCAAACTCACCCGCTTTGTGCAGGCCGAGAACTATAACCGAGCAATAAATGCCAAAGAGAACACAAGCTTCTGTTTCTGCAGAAAACATGTACTAGAAAAATCCTCCAATTGTTTAATTTTCTGCAGGAATTTCCAATGCAACAATAATTTAGTCTCTCTCTGTCTTTATCTGTACCCTTACATGATATACCATTTGTTGGAACTGCTATACCTTTATCTCATGGCAAAACTTTGATGCATAAAATTTTCCAAACTCAACACCCTCCGTGCTGAATCCAATTGTTCCAGATTTTCAATCTCCTCTGAGTAACTTGTTGCTTTGCTATCAAAAGATTTGAAGGCTATATTTGTATTGGAGATTTTCTCCAGATCAAGTCCACTTTCCCTCTCAAGTGTTGTAACTTAGTATGGTTTAATGTTTATGTTGATCAATCTTTCTGTTCCTTTTCTTTTGTGTCGAAATTATGGATGATCTGGTCGCATGCTTCATATCCAGGCATGGGACTGAGTCTCAGAACCCACTTTATATGATTGCTTTTTTCATCTTGATAACTACCATAGAATTTGTAGCTCCTCAGTCTTTGGGGCCGCAATGTGTTCTCGATCTCACTTCTAGTCCGACCTCAAATTATTCAAGCTGCGAACTGGGGAACTGGGGAGGCTTCTTGGAAAAGAACTGCTGTGGAGCAGCATTTGATAGGTATCTTTATGCACTGGGGCTACGAGCTAACCGGACCAGACAGATATACTTAAATTCTGGCGAGCAAAATGATTGTTTGACTTCGATGGAGAGATTCGAGGAAAATGCTTTTGGGTGCCGGATTGAGAAGCTGACTAGCGGGGGAGGCGGCTGTTCGGACTTTAAAGTTACTGATGTCGTCAGTAAGATGGGAGAGAACTTGAAGAAGTTAAGTGAAAACTGTAATGTTGTGAGTTCTGATGGAGAACAGAACCGAACATGTGCATCCTGCACGAAGACCTGGGAAGAGATGAGATCGATGCACCCTGTAGCCACCGAGAGTGAATCTGTGGCAAACAATACAGACATTTGTAGGTTTGCCATTCTTGTATCGTTAACGAGCATGAGAATTGAAGACTCCAGTTATGTCCAAAAAATTTACAGGTGCCTCGGGGAGCAAAATAGCAGTAACGGTATGTCATTTTGCTTATGCAATTGGTGACGAAAATAGCTTTAATTGATTAGAAAGTTATTTCTGCCTAGGTGCAGAAAAATCATATTCTAAATCGTGTTTTGTCCTGAGCAGAAAATGAAATGAAAGAGCGGCAAAAGAAGAAGCCTATACTTGAAATAGGTAACTTTCCGTGTATCACATGGCAATTCAATTTTCATAGATGCATGTCAGAATAGTTCTATCTGAATATATTGTTCCTCAAGAGCTGCACGTTAAGCAGGTAAATGGGTTTTAATTGGCGTCCTTGTCGGGGCTGTGGTCGCTTTTATCATTTCCATCATCATTCAGTCAAAACGACGCCGTAAACCAGATTCAGAGCCAAAAAGAGCTGGTATATGAAGTGGTTTCCAGAACCTACATTAGACTCGTAGTTAAAGCTTTCTTAAATTTGTATTCATGGCTTTTTCTTGTTGACAGCATTCAAGGATGTGCTTCTCAAGGGACCTAGTTGTCCGAAGGTCCCAATTAAAGAATTATATACAGCCACAAACAACCTACACGAGTCAAATTTCATAGGTCAAGGAATTGCTGGTGAGCTTTTTATACACAACAGCAGAACCTGGCACTGAACATTACTGTGCTGGAGGACTGCAGAGATTAAAATTCTTCGCTATGGCAATATAGATGTCATTTTCAGATGGACAGTTGCATCTCATGATTCCTTTGTCTCAAATATAATCTCATGATACTGGTTGTGATATGACAACTGGCAGGAAGGGTGTACAAGGGCATAATGCCAAACAACCAGCATGTTGCTATAAAGCATATCATCAGTGATGTGAACGTGGAAACTGTTGTGAGAGAGGTCACAAGCTTATCGCATGTTCGGCATCCGAATCTGGTTTCGCTGCTGGGCTGCTGTGTGAATGAAGATGAATGTTTTCTTGTCTATGAGCTCTGTCCAAATGGAAACCTTTCTGAGTGGCTTTTTGGTAAAAGTGCCACCATTTTGATGCTTATTTCTGATCCATTTTCCATTACACCCTCAAACTGTAAAAAGCTGATCACCAAGTGAATGCACAACAGGAAAGGACAGGGTTCTCTCCTGGATCCAGAGGCTTGAAATTGCCATTGATAGCGCAAGAGGTCTTTTCTTTCTCCACACATATCCAGAAGGATGCATTGTCCACCGCGATATCAAGGTCGGTGGCAAAATTTACTTCTCTTACCTATAAAATCTATGAGGACGTGTAGACTCCTCTAAAATTTTCCAGCATCTTGAACTGAAACATTAGCAGAGTTCCGAATTATCTAGCCCAATCAGAGTTATACCTAACTCTTTTTCTTCTTATGGACCTCTCGTTTCTCTTCTTATGAACATCCAAGTCTTACCTGCAAGTCTTTTAGGCCCATAGGCCTATATGGAAATCATAGAAAATGAAATCCTAGAGCTAGGACTCTAGCTGTACGAGTTTGTTTAAATTCATTTGTGGATCCAACATTAAAATTCAGGGCATCTCGCTTTGATCACCAGAGCTCAATCATCTCTCTTGCAGCCGACAAACATTCTCCTAGGACCGAATTTTGAAGCCAAACTGTCAGATTTCGGACTAGCTAAGGTCATCGATCTAGGCGAAGCTTATGTCAGCTCAGAGGTGAGGGGGACCTTTGGCTACCTCGATCCCGAGTACCAAAACAACCGCCAGGTGAATTCATCTGGTGACGTTTACAGCTTCGGGATAGTGTTGCTGCAAATCCTCTCGGGGAAGAAAGTTATCAACTTGAACCAGGAAAAACCGATGCCGTTGGATAAAATGGTGATTCGCTGCCTTTGTGCCTTCGTTACATGACGAGTTTAGTTCGGCAAGTTTCCTGATAAGTAATTGTTTGATGCTTTTGCTCTCCAGGCAAAAGCCCTTCTAAGAGGTGGCAGCATCACAGACTTTGTGGACCCCAAGTTCGAGGGTGAATGCTCTGCAGAAGCATTTAATATTACACTTGAGCTGGCACTCTCATGCACTGGAATGAAGCAACAAAGGCCATCCATGGAGCAAGTTGCCACAAAGTTGGTGGAAGCCCTAGAAATATCAACCAAGGCAAAAGCTTCTTCTCCTGAACTGACCCCTGAATGGCCTTCAACTTCAACGGAATGAAGGAGAGGTCCTTGCATGTTTTGACTGTTTTTCGAAGGATTAGCAGATAACGTTTTTGTTACTCATTCCAATAAGGGATACCCTTCATCCGTTTGACTGACATAAATGCATCCTTGTATAGATTTTTATGATTAGGGTACATGTTACCAAACCTCTTTTTTATCAAAAGTCTTAGTCACTGAAACTAGTGTCTGAAAGAATCCTACCTTCCTTCCTTTTTCCTTCGCTTATGAAAAAACAGTATTTGACAAACTTGCCATCTTTTATACTATGCTTATTTTCTTGCTCATTAAATTTCTGTCCTCCGGTGCTTCACTATATCGCAACCATATCTAGTCGAAAAGTTTAATTTCTCATGAATGCCCGAGGGAATCGTCGCATGTTTGAGGGATTTTCTGTACTCATCAGCTATGTATTAACTAGTCATGTAACATGTTATACCCATACAGGGGTAGACCCGCAAGCTGATGATTCAATCAGGGAAATGATGGCAAGAAACCTGGCTTAGTCCAGCCACATTGTCACAAGGAACAGACATACGAATGTAGGTGAATCAATCGAATGAGACAAAAATGGACAAAATTACGATCTGGTGTACCAATATGAGAAATCATTTGCTTTGACAATACTCTATTAAAGAGATTTCCTCCATAAAACAAGCACAAAAAGTCACATCAAGATTTTTGTCTACTGCCGTGCTCTATCAATGGTCAAAGATAGCGCACAAGAAGTTCTCTCTCTCTCTCTGAGGCTTACCCCCGAATTTTGTTAGAACACATATATTTATAACCATGCCGGGTTCTTCAATGGACTTACGACAGCCTTAACTTGCAAGTAGTTACTGAGACTGTATACTCCCTTTTCTCTCCCAATGCCACTCATCTTGTAACCTCCGAAAGGAATTGCAGCATCAAAAACATGGTAGCAGTTAATCCACACTGAACCAGCCTGCAACGCACGGGCTAAAGTATTGGCAGTGTCAAAATTCTGAGTGAAAACTCCAGCGGCAAGTCCATAACGAGATTTATTTGCCCTTCTGATCACCTCATCAAGATCCCTTTTCAGCAAGGAAAAGTTAGCCTCCAAGCCTCAAAGATTATAAATATGTGATGAGATAAGTGTGTGGTAGAGCATACTTGAATTTCGAGATGGTCTGCACTGGGCCAAAGATTTCATCCTTTGCTATCAGCATGTCATCCTGATTTCAGAAAGACGAGAATGAAATTTATGTGGTTTGACGGACAGTATGACACAATTTCCCGCAAAGAGAGTGACATTAGAACTTGACTATGCTATTCAAGGAGTACCAGCAATATTACCTGCACATTTGAAAAAACTGTGGGTTGAATGAAAAATCCTTTGGAGCCATGTCGTTCACCTCCACATTCAAGAGTGGCTTCACTTTCAACACCAAACTTGATGTATTTGCGAATCTTCTCGAATTGCATGGTGTCAATCTGAGAATCCAATCATTTCATACTTACTGAAATTAGTACTTTCTTCTATAATAACAGTGCATTAAAGCTAGTTACGAAAAGTACAGAAGCTGAAAGTAATACAAAACGGTCAGAGTTTTAACAGCTATCCGTAACGCACGCTGAGTAATGGTATAATATTGAAAACACGGTGGATGTGCTGTAAATCCATTGCAGAACAGAGATCAAAAAGAAAAGGGAGCTGAAAGAGGATAAACCACCTGGGGACCCTGCTCCACTCCTGGCTTGAAAGGATCTCCAACAACGCGTTTCATAGCCCGTGCCTTTGCTTTCTCCACAAATTCATCGTACACGCTCTCATGCACAAATGTGCGAGAACCGGCGACACAGCATTGACCCTACAGACAGAAGTTGCATTCATTTTGCATGGAACATGATAGCACAGAACGATAGCCAACTTACTTGAATACATTTTAGGAACACAAGTACTCAGAGCACGAACCTGGTTGAAGAAGAGGGCATGATGTGCCAACTCCACAGCCTGATCAATATCAGCGTCCTTGCAGATGATGAAAGGGGATTTTCCTCCCAGTTCTAAAGTCACCGGTTTTAGATTGCTTTTTGCAGCCAGATCAAGTACAATTTTACCGGTTTCTGTTGATCCGGTGAACGCAAGCTGCGAGTGTAGCACATTGATGGTTTTAGCTTCGCTTCTTAAGTTTATATATCTTCATCAAAAGTCTGAGAAAGGTCGCATATGAAAACACAGAATGCCAACAGAATGCATTTGGACTTTTGGAGGCAATTGACCTCTTTTGAGGTGCTCTTTAACTTCGACATATGCGTACAGGGTAGTACAATCTCTCATTCAAAACCAACTTCCCTTGTACGAGTACAGCAAAAAAATTTACATGTATAAAGGCGAACACATGCTGAGCAGGAAATTTATATCATGACTAGGATTTGAGAAGACAAAAAGTACCTTGTTCACATCCATATGACTACAAAGAGCACCCCCAACAGTGGGACCGAAACCGGAGACTATGTTCAAGACACCGGGAGGAAGTCCAGCCTGTTAGACATTGTTATTGGACATGGAAAATCATTTCATCGGTTAATGAAAATGTGCATCAACTTATTTCTTTCTTCAGTCACGTCTAGAAACTTCACAGGATAGTCCTAGGGGGTACAAGGAAGTAGGAACCAATTTTCAAAGAGTGTCTGCTTATTGTCTTAGGAAGGATCCTCCATTAGCTTACTGTTGCTGAAGGGTAAAACCTAGAACGGACTGAATATTTTCCTTGTACAGGTATGCTGAATCCAGTATGAAGTATCTTAATCTGACTTTCCGGCCTAACCTAACCCCTGCTGTGATTGTCCGACAAGGGTGAGAAGACAAGGGTGAGAGTAAATTGAAATCGACAGAAACACTCACCTCATGGAGTAACCTTGCCGCATACAGAGCAGAGAGCGGTGTCAGCTCAGCAGTCTTTAGTACCACTGTGTTGCCACAAGCCAATGCGGGTCCAATCTTCCAAGCGAAGATTAGCAGCGGAAAGTTCCATGGGATGATCTGCCCTGCCACACCAATAGGTTCATGCAGGGTCTGGACATGATACTCTCCGTCTGCTGGGATTGTGAGACCGTGGATTTTATCTGCCCAACCTACAAAATTTACGGTATATAGTAATGTAAGTTGGCTGCTGGCAAAAAGATGAGTCCTGATAGGACACAAATAGGACTGATTTCGTTTAACTTGCCAGCATAATAGCGCATCAATCTTATGATGCTGGGAACTTCACTTTCTGCAGCCTGTTTGTAGGGCTTTCCATTATCCCAAGTCTCGATCGCTGCGAGATCATCCTTATGCTTCTCGAGTAAATCCGCAAACCGAAGAAGTATGCACGACCGTTCCTGAGTCATAATGCAGGAGGGAGTTCCTAGTCATTGCATTTTCAAACATTAAATCGCACAGCATCACCAACTTAACCTGAAATGTTCTAATCGTATCCCATACAGAACATGCCTGCTTAGATTAAGTGTAGAGCCTAAAAAGCCGTCACTCCATCTAGAGAGAAAAATTTATATTTACATAGGCAGTCATCCTTGGCCACGGTCCCTCATCAAATGCCTTACGAGCAGCAGCAACCGCACGGTCGACGTCCTCCGCATCGCCTTCTGCGACATGGGTGATCACATCTCCTGTCCTAGGATCGATGGTGGGGAAAGTTTTTCCTGGATGCAATTTTGGCACCGAATGAGAACAGTTGCAGGAGAACTGCTGCAATCAAGAGGCATCACAAGAGACAGGAGGGGTACTGCATTTATAGAACGATGGGGAAGGCCAGATTAACCTGATGCAGCATCTACAAACTTCCCATTAATGAGAAGCTGAGTGTCGGTTATCCTAACAGACGGAGTGATCGGTTCGTCAACCACGGAAGAGCTGCTATACGTGCCAATACCTCTCGCCCAGCCACGACTTCGGCCTGAAAATTGCAGGAGCAAACACTTGCTCATGTCATGGCTCCCATTGGTGATGCGGTTCGGTGGCCATTTGCGAGAAACCCTTTTGAACAGAGGATCATTTGGACAAAGACTTCGCAAGAAACACAAAGAAACAGAGAGAAGAAAGAGAGATTCAGCGAGAGTGAGATGGTACCGATCGAACGGAGATAAGCAGACGGGTTTAGAGAGAGTAAGAGAAGCTTCCTGGCGGCCATCTGCGCAGAGCCAACTCTGTCTCTCTAGCTTCTGTATATCTCCCGTCTCCTGTCAATATCGGAAGTAAAAGACTGTTCAGATAATAATTGGATCTTGGAGATTCATGGTGATCTTGTCTGAGTCTGTTCGCGCGTGGACATAGGAACCATTCTCGTTCACTGTGCAGCGGAAGGTCCAACTGATATGCACCGAGAAGTCTCTACCTTAAAAGAATCAGTCATATGTGGATTGGATTTCTTTCTGAAAAACGTTTCCACTAATTCTCTTTCTCCATTTGCCTAGCTCTCCTGCACTCCCACAAGATGTACAGTTAAAATGTCCAACGGAAAAAGTTTTTTCTTTTAAAAAGGGATATGTGCACTACAAGTTCTAAAACGTATCACGAAGGTGCAATTAAGTCTTGCAACTTGTCAAATTGGTGCAATCGAGTCCTTCCGTTAACTATGTCCAATTAGACTGACGAAAAATGCTGATATGGCTTTTTATTATTATTTTATCTATCTTATGTGGCGATAACGTGTCAAAATCTGATTTTTAATATAAAATTTATTTTAATCAAATATAAAAAAAAATAAGGTAAATTTTTTTTTAAAAAAAGGAAAGGAAACTAGCGATCGAGAGCCATTGCCATCCCACCATCGCCGGGAACGGCTAAGGATGGTGGGGGAACAGTCAGCGAGGGTCGTCAAGTCCTGGCCAAGGGCCGACAAGCTCTCCCCAGATCTGGGTGAGGGTCACAGCCCTCACCAAGATCAGGCGACGGTCACCAGCCCTCACCTGCGGTCGGCAAGGGTCGCTAGCCCCTAGCTGGGGCTCGCCAACCCTCGTCGACCATTGCCGGCCTTCTGACGATGGTGGGGCGATATCGACAGCCCTTGTCGCTTGGTTTTGAACATTTCATCTCTTTTTAAAAAAATTAATAAATTTGGCTTATTTTTTAAATTTAAATTTAAATAAAAATTAGATTTAGATCAAAACGACATCATTTTAATCACGTCATCGCCACGTAGGAGAGAGAAAATATTGAAAAATGTCACATCAGTATTTTCTGTTAGCCAAATTAGACAAGTTTTATGACGTAATTGCACTTTTTGCAAATTATAGGATTCAATTGCACTTTCGTGACAAGTTTTAGGACTCCCAGTGAACATGTATAATTCTTGACCCGGATAGAACTCTTTAACACTAATGCTAGAACTTGACCTAGATGGCATGTTAGGAAGTCCAACCAAAAGCTAAATAATAGGGGTATATGAAAAGTATATAAACCCTGTAAACAAGTGATTTTGATGTCGATGCAACTTGTTTATATTTTTTGTCATTGCTGATTATGGGTTGTTATGCTGAAATGAGAACGAGTAGGCAACAATCATCGATTGATTCTTGGAGGTGGTCTCCGTTTGTGCATTTCCGGGTTATTTAGAGTGAACCGGGAGAGAATTGATTATAGAGATCGCTTTCTGTCTTATTTCATTAGCGTTAAGTTTTAATTTTTTTTTTCCTGCTAATTCTACAAGAGACATGGGCCTCATCTGCTTCGGTTTCCTTTGAACAAACCAAATTTTCTGGAGGTGGGTTGGGTTCTTCTGCCACTTCCAATTCTCGGGATGAGACTTTTTCTGGGCTGTTCTACTGTTCAGGATGTGACGCGCCCCTAGCAGTGACAACACGAGTTGAAATGTGTGCAGGTAGTGGGGTCGCCGATTGCAGGGAGAATCCCTGGAAGAACATAAGAGGAAATCCAAAAGTAGTACCGGACTTCCAAGATATTGAACAAGTGAAGACCGAAAAGGATGATCTTGGTGGTCCTCTCTGATGCAGAATTGCGTCAGATTGGGTGGGGTTCCAATGGCGTGGGATGATGGATTCACTTCTGGACAGTTTTCAGGCGCCAGGGTCCATCTGCTTGTCTGTTTTGGTGAATTGGGATCTTATGCAAGATCTTCCAGGACTAGTGTCATCGGCAGAGTCCCGTTGGGATCAGAAACAGAGGAAAAAACAGAGTGGGAAAGAGGTAAAGGCGCGCATTCCTTGCGCTTGTGGGACAGAGCAACGTCTTCCAGCGATGATTCAGATTCTCGTGAAGTGCCCAACGGTGCTCGAGGATTCAAACCATGATGAATCAGTCAAATCAAAGTGATGGGAATCTCATAGGACGACTGATCATGGGACCACCCTCAATAAGAGAACCCCACCCAATCATATGCAAATTTTCTAAAGCAGTTAGATTGGAAGTTTTCTTTTTTTCCCTTTCCATTTATTGGGTTTGGG
Source organism: Metrosideros polymorpha var. glaberrima (assembly GCA_001662345.2). NCBI lineage: Eukaryota > Viridiplantae > Streptophyta > Magnoliopsida > Myrtales > Myrtaceae > Metrosideros > Metrosideros polymorpha. Next base: position 19,797,684 of record BCNH02000009.1, read on the forward strand.
AGTTAATAATGATGATTTTCTAAAGTAGTTAGAAACTTAGAATGAAAGTTTTCTTTTTTCCTTTCCGTTTATGAGATTTGGGAGTTAATAACGATTATAAGGGTACTTTTTTTTCGTGGGCAGTGCACAAGGGTTTATTTGTCATTATTTTGATATTGATTTTTTTACCAAATAATGAATATGATAGAATACAAACATAACTAGCTTTATTACTGGGATTTATCAAACGACTAAAGATAGAAAATAGCAAAATCTCCATATGCCATATTTTATCCTATCCGATTTTATCATGAGTATAAATCGAGATGGTCGAACACAACCCTTAAAGTTCGAAGGCATGTTCGTGATCTTGGCCACATCTAGGCATGTTGTGTCTTAAAAACCTCCAATCCATGAGACATAAAAATGTGGGCTACGTTCGACTCCGAAACTCTATTGATTGTACTGAGTGTGAGATTACTGTCAACTGTTCTAAAAGCTTAACTTGTCTATTCTAATAGCTTTAAGCTGTGAGATGAATATACGGTTTAATATTTAATTGTTTCATTACTCTCCCTCACGCTAAGTCGAGTTTTTTCTGTGGCAGTGCATAAGGGTTTATTTTTCATTATTTTGATAATTGATTTTTTTTACCAAATAATGGATACGATAGAATTGGGGAGGCAAATAGGGTTTGGAAATATTTTGCTCTGATACCATGTGAGACCATTGCCAACTGTTCTAAAATTTTAACCTGTTAGATGAAGGTGCGATTTAGACTTTGTTTGTTTCGCGAAAAATATGACGCTTTTTGAAAATATTTTTCAAAAAGTCATTTTCCAAAGAAATGACAATGTTTTCCTATGTTCGGATAAAACCTGATGTACTGAAAAATATTTTTCGTCGATTGGTATGGAAAATCGGATTTGATTTTCCTTCCTGCACTCATTTTAATAAT
>BCNH02000009.1:19804415-19855977 GCA_001662345.2 Metrosideros polymorpha var. glaberrima
CCCTCTCCCATCCTCGCTCGCCGATCGCTTTTTCACCCGTCGGAGCCCGCGCCTAATCGAGCGTCTCTTTTTTCTTTTGCGCCGCTGCAGATGCTAGCATCTGGATGGTGCAGTTCGTCAAGGCGATGCGGGACGAGAGAGGAGAGATGGTTCGCAACGCGCACTTGCTCGGCTTCTTCCGCCGCATCTGCAAGCTCCTGTTCCTCCGGACGAAGCCCGTGTTCGTCTTCGATGGGGGCACGCCTGCGCTCAAGAGGCGCACCGTCATCGCTCGCCGGAGGCAGCGCGAGAACGCTCAGGCCAAAATCCGGAAAACTGCTGAGAAGTTGCTTCTCAATCACGTGAGTCGATTTGGCGGAGTGGTCCCATTTTGATTCTTGCTAACTTTAAGCGCTGTGTGGTGGAGTGGAATGTCAAGCAATGGAGTTGGTGAGACCATGTCCCAAATTGAGATGTTCCGTTGTATGAACTGATAAATTAGTGAGATTAGATTTCAGACTAGAAAGTGATTAAATGACATCTTTACTTGATACTGCTGTGTTAGAATTTCCATACCCTTATTTTCCTTTATGACCGCTGATCGAGCTTGGAGGCCAAAGAATTAAATTCTCCTTGAGGGAGAGTATTGGCGTAATAAACACGTGTATTGTGCTTTTAGATGGTTTGATTGTAATGTCGCATCATCTCTGTATCTAGGGTCTTCAGGGGTTTTATAATTATGACACTCTCCAATTACCTTGAGGGTTTAGTTTACTCACGCTCAATCCATGCCACATATAGCAATCATCCATCTCGAATTAGTTTAGTGTGAACGCGATCTGAATTGCTGTACATGGCTTCTTTTCCTCAATGCCTTGATTGTGAAGTGCCTTTAGTTTTTCTCTGCCGTGCTGCACGGCACTGTTCAGGGATCTCAGGCCATTGAATTGTTGTTACATGACTTTTGTTCCCCTTTTGCTGTTGCAGCTTAAGACTCTGAGGCTGAAAGAATTGGCAGAAGATATAGAAAGGCAAAAACAAATGAGTGATGCCAAGGGTAAGAAGGTTTTATCTGACCAAACCGGTACAATGGGAAATGCTCACCATGTTGATCGTGAGGTTGCAAGGGGTCAGGACCAGGAAAAGCTAGATGAAATGTGGGGTTTGCTCTAAGCATTTTACAATCATCTTCTCTTTCTTTGGCCATTGGTTCACTTGGTTGATTGTTGTAATGATTTTATTTAGGTTGGCAGCATCTATTGCTGCAGAGGAAGAGCAGAGATTTGCTAAAATCGCATCAACATCCCAAACTATGATTTCTTCTGATGAAGATGATGAAGATGAAGAGATGATTCCGGTAAGCTTTTTCTGCTGGGAATTTTCTTGCTTCTCATGTTTCTATTGAGATGCCACCCACTGTTGGCTAACCTAGGTTTAAAGCTGCTATGGTGTATTCTAGCTTTGGAATTTAGTTTTGATACTTCTGTTTTGCGCTGGATTATTGGTGCCCAATATGGACTTCCCCCTCTCTAGCCTCAGTCCCTGTTGATGCTACTTCATCTAATTTGAAGATGTAAAACTGATATGCTTTCTTGATCATTTTGTAGCCTGACATTATTGAAAAAATTGATCCAGCTGTACTAGAGGTGTTGCCACCTGAGTTACGAGTCCAGGTGACTTCTTAGCAAATATACTGTTCTCTATCCTACAGTCTTTGAGCATTATTACTACCCTAAGTTACTTCTCATGCTGGTTGTTTACTTGACATTTATTCATGTGCAGATGGGAGAGAGGCTGGAAGGTGCTGATAGTCAACACCATTTAGAAGCTGAAAAAGTTTGCTATTTTGATGCATTTCGTCTGTTGTTGTGGAATACTGGAAGTTCGCTGATACAATGGTGTTGCTAATTTCACCTCCTATTGTATTACTGTTCAGGAGGAGTTATCAGGTCAAAATGACAGTGTCAAAAGGGATCAAAATGATCTAAATTCAACTCGTCATGATCAGGGGGCGCTTGATGAAATGTAGTATGCTCGCCCATTCTATTTAGTATGACGTACTTTTTGTTGAGTTTTCGCTAAATGTTGTCTTGAATTAGGCTGGCAGCATCCATTATGGCAGAAGAAGGTGAGGTAGCATATACCGCGTCAACCTCTGCCCCTCAGATATTTTCTGAGGAGGAAGATAATGATACAGACGAAGAGATGATTGTGGTAAGTGTGGATACAGCGATGTTGGAGGTTACATATTTATGTATGTCTGATATCAGCTGAACACTGTCTTGAAAGTAGGTAAAATAGATGTCACTTTGTAAACCAAATGGCTCTTGAGAATGCTATATGGACATTGAGAACTTCTATCTGCCTTTGTTGTGTGACACTTTTGTTTTGGAAATGCGGCACACGTCCTAATGCTTGCTTGTGTGTGTGACTACGTACCTTTCTCAGGAAGAAGGAAAGAAAAGAGAAATTTGTCGGCAGGAATTTGCAATCTTTACTGTCTTATGGAAGATGCAATAGTCTAATAGGTTTCACGTAGACAACCTCACTATTCGCAAAAGATTTGTTGTTACTTTTGTTGTTTTGATTGTTGTTGTACGTAAGGTAGAAGCATTCTCATTAGCTGGTTGATTTATTTTCTAGCCGGAAGTGCACGGGAATGTTGATCGTGATGTATTAAATTCTTTGCCTCTATCAGTGAGGCTCGATCTTTTGGCTCAGGTTAGAAATTTCATTTCTCATGGATCTTCTACATCGGTAAGGATTTTCAGCTTTATGCTCCCGTTTTTACATTCTTAAGATCTTTGGCTGTTTTGTTAACAGATGAAGGAGCGACAAATGGCAGAAAACCGACAGAAGTATCAGAAAGTTAAAAAGGTCGGTTCTTATCTTTCTTAGAGAATACTAAAGAAAGTATACATCACAGATTTCTGCTGCTGTGACTGTTTTGCTTGATGCTGCATGAATGGTCCATCTGGTGTCTTCTACTTTTGTTTCGATCTCATATGTGTATATTTTGGAAATGATACATATGAATTTTTCTAAGAAGTTATGTATATCTTTTGATAATTAGTTGAGGGAGAACTTAGCATTACATGAGGCTTCCTCCCTCATGACTTAGGACGTCACTCAGTAACAATGCTGTGTACAACAGATAGTCCTAGAACATGCGAAGCCTCTAGTATACAGGCGGCCGTCTATTCCTAAAATACTGATTATGTTGGGTCGTAAGCTATGATCCATCAATGTTTGACATCTAGCAGAATGAATGGTACGTATATTTGGATTTCATGTGCATCATATTGCCGGTATGATAACTTTTGATGAGTTGAATGAACTTTTGAATGATCTATCTGGTCCTTATAAATTTGCTTCAGGATGAGAAGTATTTGCTCAAGTAACAGTATCATGCATATTAGACCAGTAATTGGTTGGGGTCGTGGTGTGACATTCCTTTTGAAAATCCTTTAAGAGATAGCGTTGAGTCAGAAATCTGCTGTCAGCAAATGAATATAACGGTCTGCAGTTATTTCAGATGAAGATGGTTACTCAGGAAATATGGTTATTTATGTATTTGCGACTTAAACTTGGTCCTTGTGTAATGTTGTAGTTCTCTCCATGTCTCTCTCTTGAATATACTACATATCAAAATGGCATATGCCAGCTGCCTCTGCCTTCATCAAAAGTTATTTGGGACCCTAGTTTTTCTGCTACGTGATCAAAACTTAATAGGATGTACCTGTCTGAGTATGGAAAAATATTTTGGGAATGAGACTTATAAAATGTGCTCTTATATTCACTTGTTGAGAATTAAAGGAAGGTGTCATTTCAGTAGAATTGTAAGTGTGTCGATACTTTAGTGCAGGCTCCTGAAAGGTTTTCTGAGCTACAAATACAGTCCTATCTAAAAGCTGTTGCTCTTCGTCGGGAGATTAATCAAGTGCAAAAAGCTGCTGTTGGCAATGGAGTTGGTGGCGTACAAACTTCAAGGATTGCCTCAGAAGCCAATAGAGAATTTATATTCTCTTCGTCATTCACTGGGAATAAAGAGTAAGCATTCAGCTTTTGGTAACACTCACTGTTTATTGCGACTCACCTGTGATATTTCTTGATGTTTTGTCTAATGTCATGTTTGAATCTCAGAATGCTTACATCTGCTGAAGCACAGAGAAATAAAAGTAGAGAACAACAGACCAGGATGGGTAATCCTTCCTTTGTTTCTGATAGTGGAGTGTCATCTAATGATAAGCCCAATGCAGTGAAAGACTCGGTTCCTAACAAATCCAGAATTAGCTTCAAAGATGGTGTTGAAACTTTTTTTGATGAGAGGGGGCGCATCAGAGTCAGTCGAGTAAGGGCTATGGGAATCCGTATGACCCGTGACTTGCAAAGGAACTTGGATATGATGAGAGAAATTGAGCAGGACCAGACACATATCAATACCCATTCAGGTAGTACACTAAACACGGAGTCTGGAGTGGAAAGTAATGTTGGTATTGTAATAAGTGATCTTTTGGCTGAAACTTCAAGAAATGATGTTACTAGAACTGCCGATTTGAATGAGAGTAGTGAGCAGTCTATGTTTGGGGATAGTAATTCAATACAAATATCCTTCGAAGATGATGGAGAGAGCAAGACTTTGGATGGTGATGATCAATTATTTATTCGATTAGTAGCGGAAGATTCAGCAACCTTATCTTCTTCTGCAAAAATCACATCAATGACAAAGTCTTCTGATGCCTGTTCAGATTTTGAGTGTCATGGGCAGAAAGGCGAGAGCTTTTCCTGTGATGATCGAGTTGAAATTAAGCCTCTTGAAGAGGGGAAAATGAGTGATGAGAGCGAGGTGGAATGGGAGGAAGGATTTTCTGACGTTTCAAAGGGTGCCTCCACTTGCCCTGTCGAGTCCAGAAAACCTGTTTCAAGAGGTTATCTTGAGGAAGATGCTGATCTGCAGGAGGCCATTAGGAGAAGTCTTGTGGATCAGAGATTAAATGAGGCACTGCAAATGGATCATGAGAGTGAAACTGATGGAGAAAAGAGTCATGAAGATACTATGCTCTGTGATTTAGAGAACCGAATGGTAAAGCAAACTTTTGTAACTGGATATGCTTCTAAAGAATCAGAAAGAGAGAAAACATTAGTGGATGGTTCTGTAAATCCTGGTGGCCCTGATGCGGGTTGTGGTTTGCAGGTGGTTGATCCTTTAGAAAACAAAGGAGAATTTTCAAATTCATCTAATTTGGATAAAGTGGGGATGCCGATCAAAGGAGTTGATGAAACATTTCAAGGTTCTAGGGTTGCACCTTCGGCGCAAGAAAAGCCTCTGGGCGAGTTGACTTCTCTAGAAGTAGAGAGGAATCTGAGTGCAGGTGAGCCATTGGATATTTCTGGTGCAAGTTGTGTGTTATCTGCTCCCAGGGACGGGCATTCAAGGGAACTGTGCGTGGATGATGAAATATGTGCTGAAATGTCTGGTGGTAGAATTAAAGATGCGAAGAAAAATACTGAGGCTGTACAAGCATCCCCCTATGCTGAGGAAACTAAGCTTTCATCTGATGCTTTGCTCTCAATGAGAAGAGAATCAACATGTGATGTTGTTGAGGTGCGTAGCAATCATGACGATAATTCCTCAGGACAGTTGCCAAATGTTGAGAGATTTGCATTTGAGGATAACAAAAATGTGCAGTTAGAATTTGCTGAGGCAAATTTGGAGGAGGAAATGCGGAAACTGGGTCAAGAAAGTGTGAAGCTAGGGGACATGCAGAAAAAGCTAGAACGCAATGCCGAGTCTGTTAGCAGTGAAATGTTCGCAGAGTGTCAGGTATGCACCAAGCTTTGGGTATTGCTTTTGAATTTTGCATCTGGTCATAGTTGCGATTGACAGAATGTTGGACAATTATGGCTTTTTCACTTAATGATGTAGTGGTTACTGTTAGAGTAATTAAATATTAAACTACGTCACATGGTATCAGAGCAGAAGCTTTTAGAACCGTTGGCAGTGGTCTCACAAATGTCACATGGTATCAGAGCAGAAGATCCCGAATTCAAATTTTTCTAGGCCCCTATTTGACTCCCCAATGAAATATTTTCATGCTCAGAATTAGGCAAAAAGACTAGACTAAGCATAAGGGGAAGTGTTAGAGTAATTAACTATTAAACTACGCCTTCATCTATAAGCTTAAGCTTTTAGAATAGTTGGCGGTGGTCTCACAAAATGTCATAGTTACTTATGTCCTGCATGACCCCTTGGTAATAATATTGGGAGAAAACTGTCCTTTGAGAAACTCAAGCTTATAGGGCGCTATGCGCAATTATTGGAATGATTTTCATGATGACCGAATGGAAAGTTCGACCCCTTATACCCCTTATACCATCAGTAGCACTCTTACTTGAATGAATATATGTTATGTCAAGTTTAGCTTCCCATCCTACAATGGCCAGTGTGGTCCAATGATATGTTTACAGGTGTCGTACTTCACTTGTCAAAAATCACTGGATGCTTGTTTTAAAGTATCCACATTAAAGTTGTCAATCTTGTCATTTATAGCTGCAACTGGTGTACCTCCAATCTCATTTTTACATTTCCAATACCTCTCTCTCTCTGGGCTGCCCCTGTGGTGGTTGTGATTTTACTGCTTGGCATTATTAATCTTCATTATTGTAAATCATGGGAACGCATAATTTTGGTTTCTTGGAGCCAAAATGCACTTGTAAATTGGATAGCAAACTTGAGATGAGTATGGTATCTTTAATATTTTAGCATGCAAATGTAATTATTAATGATGCAGGTAATTTGTAACATTGTCCACGACTTTAATTACTTTATGTGATTGTTTTTTGCTAGTATACTCGGTAAGATATCTAATGTTGCTCAAAAGTTGTTTAGTTAAAATTTACTCTTGATCATTCTTACAATAACTTTCTATCAATGATGATGTAGAAACTTCATTAGCATTTTGTCCCCTCCATGACCTATGTTCTAGATCCGTCATTGAGTGTAGGTAAGAATGGACTACCCTTTATTGTAGCAAGTTTTGCATGTTAATTGCACAATAAGTAAATGTCATGGAGTTGCTACAATGCTTTTCCTTATCTTTTTTCTTAAGGAACTGTTTTTCTTTTATTTATGTGTCCCTCCTGTTTTGGGATAAGTGGATAGTAATTAGCAATTACTGGAAAAGACATATGTCGTCTAATGCAGGGAAGTTGTTTTTCTATGCAGGAGCTGTTGCAAATGTTTGGATTGCCATACATCATTGCACCTATGGAGGCAGAAGCTCAATGTGCTTACATGGAACTGGCAAACATAGTTGATGGTGTAGTTACTGATGATTCTGATGTGTTTCTGTTTGGTGCACGGAGTGTCTATAAGAATATATTTGATGATCGCAAGTATGTGGAGACGTACTTCATGAAGGTTTGGATCTGGCATAGTTGCCAAACAGTTCTCTTACTGTACACATTCAGCCTCAGAGAAGCATTGAGATATTTGCTATCTTGTTGTAGTTCTATTCCTATCAAACTATGTATTCTCATAGAAAGATTTGTTTGGGCTGTAGCCAGTTTATCCTTGAATAGATCTTGTTCGATTTTCTCAACAGATTGTTTGGTTTGCTCTGTAGCTTTCTTACATTATTGTTCATTTTTCTAGGACATAGAGAAGGAGCTTGGTCTTTCCAGAGATAAATTGATATGTATGGCATTGCTCCTTGGGAGTGATTATACTGAAGGTGTTAGGTAATTCCATGCAAGATTTTCGTTCTTAATCCTTTGGGTTCTGTTTGTGCATCATTTAAAGAGTTTGGCACTTCATTGTCTTTAGGTTTGCCGTTATTATATTGCATACTAGTAAGTAAGATAATGAGAGCTTTTTAAAACAGTGTATGTTTATTTTCTGTTCTTGGGTCCAACTGAGTTTCTGTATCCTTATAATACTTGTTGAGTGCTTTTTGTCAGTTTGACTTTGTTTGGATTTACTGCAGTGGAATTGGCATTGTTAATGCCATTGAAGTTGTAAATGCATTTCCAGAAGCAGATGGTCTTCAAAAATTCCGTGAGTGGGTTGAATCACCAGATCCAACTATTCTTGGGAAGGTTGATGTTCCTGAAGGATCCAATGGGGGGAGGAGAGGGTCAAAAACTAGTAGTAACGGCATCAACGGTCCAGAAGGTGCTCAAAGTGGACCACCTTCATCAGAGCAGAATATGTCCCCATCTTATGAGCAAAGAAATTCTATTGAGAAAATCCGAGAGATGAAGCAGCAATTCATGGAGAAGCATGTAACTTCCTTTCTTATCCCTTGGGTCTATTGATTTTTCAATTTTCATTGGTTTTAAAATGTTATTTTTCCATGATTCCTATTATTGTCAAATAAAGCATATGTTGTCTTATGTAGAGAAAAGTTAGCAAAAACTGGCATATACCTTCCACTTTTCCAAGTGAAGCCGTAATATCTGCATATTCTACTCCCCAAGTGGACAAGTCAACTGAGCCTTTCTCATGGGGCAAGCCAGATCAGTTTCTTCTTCGCAAGTGAGTCTTTTGATATGTGGTTGAATTTTAGAATGAGAGCTTCCTGAAATTTGAGAGAAAAGTGAAGTATAAATGAAAAGATCTTATTTCTTCGCGCTCTTCGTCTCATTTAACAGAGTTATATCTTTAGCTGATTCCAAATTTGCGACCATCTTGACTATTTATGGTGGAATGCATTCGTGCAACGTCCTTAATCTGTGGCAGATTATGTTGGGACAAGTTTGGATGGGCTACCCAAAAGGCGGATGAATTGTTAGTGCCGGTCTTAAATGAACACAACAAGCATGAGGTTGGCATCTCCTACCGTGGCTCTCTCTCTTACACACACACGCGCGCGCACAGACAAGCATGTGCACGCTCGCCTCTCGGCTGCAAACTACATACACACGGCCCATCCCTGCCCACAAATTGTTTCCCCATACAAAGAAGAGACGAGTCTCCCTTTTATTTTCATGGACCATTCGTTAGCTCGACAGTTTTACCCATCTAACCATCACAATCAGAATTGCTGAACTTTTTCTTTTTTACTTATTTGATGCAGACCCAGCTGCGATTGGAGGCATTTTATTCTTTTAACGAGAGATTTGCTAAAATCCGTAGTAAGAGAATTAAGAAAGCTGTCAAAGAAATCACTGCTAGCCAATCTTTGGACTTGATGGGTGACGATGCCCAAGTTATTAAAGGGTGTGGAAAGAAAAGAAGAGGGTGCTCCGGTGATGTCTCTGATGAAAGACCAACTGGAAGTCTCAGCTACCGCTCGACAAAATCAAGGTCCTTGCAATCAAAGAAAAGAAGGTTCGATGGAAAACCTATTCTTTCTGAAGTGAACTTAGATGCCTCAAAACTGGTGGAAAGCAGTGGAGGTGCCAATAAACAGCCTCTTCAGACTGGAAGAGGAAGAGGAAGAGGAAGAGGAAGAGGCCGAGGCCGAGGAGAAATGAGGAGAGGTAGAAAGGCCACCCCTGATAAATCAGAAGGTAGCTCTAGTGATGGGGATAGCGGTGATGTGGGGCACGAGGTCCAGTTAGAAGAGTGCAAAAGGCGGCAAGTAGTGCGTAGAGTAAGTAAACATTTACCTAATCTCAATTTGTTTTATTATGGTACTGAACTGCACTAGCTTTGTTATTTTTTCGGGGGTGCAATCTATGGTTTGAAGTCATGTGATCAGAATATGAATGGTATCATGCTACTTCGAATGGGCTCTCAGGCGTTGGTCTATAGAAAGTATTGTACCAGTTAGAGTGAAGAAACTTTGTTGGAACGGGATGGTAACCTTCCAAAGGTGTATCCACTAAGGCTTCTTAATTTCCTGAACTTGACCTACTCTAGGAAATCTCAACACCAAAAATAAGCTCGAAACAGTTTGTTGTCATGGTGAAATTGTTACTTAGATAGAAGTATTGAACTGTCCTACTTGCTTGTGAACCTACATTTTCTCCTTGATAATGTCAAGTCAAGTCTGACTTCAGGTTTTTTCCACACATTCCTCAAAGTACTTAACGAATTCATCTGCTGAGGAAAGGTTGGTCTGTGGAATACTAATGGGATGCCAGAATGCAACTGAGCAATGAACAAGAGTGTGCTAGCGAAATTATCAGAGAGTGTAACTAATCAAGTGTTAAAATGGAGTAGCAGTATTCCATGTAGAGTCAGTGCGCTGTCTTGCAGGAATTTGTTGTCTGGATTGAACTGTCCACTACTGTGTCATACCTATGTTTAATGAAATTGGTTCTCAGGTATTATACTTGCATGGAAGAATTAAGATTTCTGTGCTTGTTAGGTCCAGGGAGGAGCCCCTTACTCCTTAAACAATTAGTTTCGGAGTGACCTTGAGATTTGGGGTTTAGTAGGTTTAAGACAGCTTGAAATATATGTATTTCTATCATCGAGAGCTTCTCTTCCTTTGTTTAAGTTACTGAGCCATTTTTGAGCACTTTCATATCTCTGGTTTTGGCGGCAGTCAGCACGCAGTCGGAAGCAGGTGAATTACAGCATGGAGAATTTGGAGGACAATGCATCAGCGCACTGTTCTGACAAAGACTGTGAGAAAGATGTTTCAGAATACAAATCTCCCTGTGCACAGACTGCACATGGTGACACCGCTATTTCAGAACTTGAGAGTGAACTTGCAACTGGAAATCCTTGTCTTGAGGGGAGTAAAGAAATGGATTACCTTCACATGGGAGGCGGGTTTTGTGAGGATGACGCCAATACTGATGAACCACAACAGAGACCTGACTCCCTTCCAGAGGATCTTTCTGAAGATCCTCTCACAATGGGCGGTGGCTTTTGTACGGATGAAAGGAAGACGAGTGAAGATCCTGGGAGTGCTCATAATATAGCTACCGAGCCTTTGGGGGAGAGAAATGAAGAGTCCCTTGAATATTTCGAGCCTGCAGATGAAGCTGAGCTCCAGAGTTCCGTGACTCAATCAATCCGTTCGTGCAAAATGACTTCAGGTGTGCCTTGTGACAGGGGTGCCAAAGATGTGGCTTCTATGCAGGATGACGATGCCGACAGTGTAAAAGCCACGAATGATGGCCCTCCTCCAGGCAATTTCCAAGTGGAAATTAATGCAGCACATGATTCAGGAATCGCCTCTTATGGATCTCTAAGTGCCATGCCTTCCCTGAGAAGAAAACGGAGAAGAGGCTGAACCTGTAAAATGTGGAGATATTTATGTACCTAATTAGAGTGAGTTGTTGAAGTACGTAAGGGATGGATTCCTTGTAATTTTTGTCCTTGTAACTTTGACTTATACTGGTTGTATTTGAAGAGCATAGAGCACCTATAATTCCTGTGATGAGGAAATTTCTGTGGGAGATTGCACGTAATTCTGGGTGCATTTGCGTGCAGAAAGCCATATGCTCCAAAATACTGTTTGATCGATGAAAGAAGATAAATTTAATACTAAGTTGTTCGGTTTATCTTGAGCTGGGGCATGTCTAGAATTCCTAACCATGATCCGAACACGGAACAATCGAAGCCTTCCGCCAAGAAGAGAATCAGGAGGGATTAATCCACGGACCATTTCGCGTATACCAAATACTTAAACCAGACTAATCCCATTAAGGGGAAATGTTAACCAGATTTTGCAAATGTTAAAATCATTCAATTCTAGTTGTTTGCATTTTGTATCAACAACTAGAACGTCGGATGCCAAACGCGAATGCCGGGCCGTTCATCGGCGGATCATGAAGATCCTCATAAACATTTTTGCTAGGACGCTCATCAAGTTGAATGCCATGAGAGAAACACACACTCAAAAAGCAGAGAAACAGCAACGACAAAGTTGGTGTTTTGGTCAGATTGGGAGATTGAAAACCAGAAGCAGCTTCTGACCATAAGGGTTTTGTGGGAGGGCCCATGCGCCGGCAAATGGCAGAGAAAGGCACACCAAAGAGGAGATATCTAAACTAAAAAAAAGAAAAGAATTTTATAGAAAAAGGGCAAAAGAGGTTGTCCTAACCTCTAACCTTATTGCCCTGACAGATGCTAGGGAGTGTGCGACACACGTTCCCTTAGATTACGGTCATCGTGAAGTGGGACACACACGTTCCCTTTCTTCTCTTACGCTTGTTGTAAACGAAAAGCAGTGAAGATGCAAGAATCCCAAATTTCAGTTGAGGTTTTTTCTAATCGATTGCCCATTAGTTTGTAGCACATCCTTGCAATAGAGTAACAGGATCCGTGCTCTTCAAAATATAAGTATATAATAAGAACTTGTCGCATCATTCTATGAATCGAATTTTCTATATAAGTCTTTATATATCTGATACCATGATGATTTCATGTGGGTATCGCTTGAAATTTTCTTTTACTGCTGTGCAAGATTAGTTCATTTATCCAGGAAAGGAAGAAGTACAGTTCTTTTTCATGAAGTTACTAACCAAATTTGGGTGGGCTGGACTGGTAATTTGCATCTTTTTGTCCTTCGATTCGTTTCTGTTTTTTGGTACGCTGCACTCTGCTGCCTTAGGTGCTCTTCAAAACATACGAAGTTACTTCTACTTTTACCATTTCGCTTTTTTGAAATTCTTGTGATTTTCATAGTCGAGTTTTCGTGTAATATGTGTGAAAGTTTTTCAAGAATGTAGCTGTTAATACGCGAAACCAACGTATAATTTATTTATTTTTCGTGGTTTTTCACTTAGAACAGAAGAAAAATATACATTAACCCTTTCAATGAATTTAACAGCCACCTGTCTTGCGACTTGACCTGAATTAAGTATTTGATTTCTCGGTTGAGAAAACGTAAGATGAACCTGTCTAATAAATACAAAGGTCCATTATTATAAAGGTGGGACCTCCCCCCCACAATTATCATCGTAAACGTCGGATTTTTTTTGTCAGCTATAACGACCAGGCGCCCCCATTTTGTCATGCAGCTTGCCGTTGTACGCCTCTTCTTCTTTGTTGGAAAAATATTCTTTCCATTTTTTGTTGTCTGAACAATTCAATTTTGTATAAATTGCAAGCCAGTGCCCGACTGGGCCAGGTCAAATCCTAACCAAGGGTAGGAGAAGTTACAGCCAATTTGAGCTCAAATCAAAATCCATTTCGAGAGAGCAAACATTTTTTACGAGCATGCGAGATTCGAACGTGCAACTTGCGAATTATAATAAACGGGGCGGCAAGGCTCAAAGTCTGCATTGTCTTTAATTTCTGTGAGATTTTCATTTATTTACATCATCCACTTTCCAATTAGAAGAGGGTGAGTGAGTTGGACACACGCCAAGGGCTGTCAGAAGAGTTTAATATCACGTCATGAAGTTTCAAACTTCTAGGCATGAAAGCAACACCCTACATTGTTTTAATGAAATGGAAGATGCTTTTCAGACTTTACACCCATCTCTCCCAATTTTTCTCTTTTTCTTTCTTGCTTGCATGACCAGCTCATCCACAAGATCTTATCTCCTCTCCTCAATAACAAAAATAGACAAAACGAAAATGAAAATGAAATGGCAAATGCAAATGCTCAAGGGACCCATTATTGCACCCAGTTGGACAGTATTCCCCTTAAATTATGAAAGAGTCTTTTTGGACACTCAACATATACTTAAGAGAGGCCAATTATTGTTCAAGACTCCACTCTCCATTAATGGCTGTCCACCATATAAGCACTTCCAGATGAAACCTTTGGGGTCTCAGGAGAAGGAAGTTGGAGCTTGAGCAAAAATATTAGTCTGTTGGTTTCTTGTGTCTGTACGAGAGAGAGAGAGAGAGATGGGAGGGAGGTACTGTTACAGGGATGTGCTTCCATTCTCGGCCATGGTGTCCATGGAGTGCATGAACGTGGGGTTGAACACACTCTACAAAGCAGCCACCTTGAGAGGGATGAGCTACCATGTCTTTGTTGTCTACGCCTATGCCATTGCTGCTCTTGTTCTTCTCCCTGCTGCCTTCGTCTCCCGCAAGTACTCTCTCTCTCTCAAAAGAAAAAAAGGGAAGATTTCTGGGGCGATTTCTTGTCAGAAAGCCAACAAAAGCTGACCATTTCTTGTTAATGCTTTCTTGCAGATCAAGAACGCTTCCCCCTCTCAGCAGGCCCGTACTTGCCAAAATTGGTCTTCTTGGGCTCGTCGGGTACAACAGTTTACTTCACTCATTCATGTTCAATTCAATTAATGAGTGGCTTTCGGAGAAAGTTTGGGATTCTTTATGCAAATTTCTCAGGGGAAAGATGAAACCAAGGAATGGGTTCATAGCTCTTGGAAATTTGATCAGACTAATTACTTCTCTTTTGTCGTCCCTGATTTTCCTCTTGTATTTTGGGTGGAAACAGGAGTTCATCACAGATCCTGGGATACACAGGGATCAATTATAGCTCTCCAACGCTTGCTTCAGCTATCAGCAACCTCACCCCGGCTTTCACTTTCGTACTAGCCATCCTTTGCAGGTTCTTCTTCCCCTCTTGTCAGCTTATTGAAAAACCCGTCCCCAGATGAACGGACAAAAAAAAAAGAAAAAAGTCAGATGGCTCCAATCAAAGAATCGTCCACTACCATATTCTCGATGCAAAGCAAAGGGTCTTAAGTTCTGTCCGCTTTGAAAAAGTTCAATTGGCAGTTGCCTAGTTCTTTTCGGCCGAGTGCCCTGTCTCATCAAGAGCACTCAACTTGCTTTTTCTCCCTTTGCTTTTCTCTGTTTAATGTCTAAGTTGCCTTCAGTGCTTTCGGAGCCTCGTTCTCTTGGGCCAATCAGTTTGAGAAATCTTATGACTAGATGTCTCTGAAATATTCTGCAATAATGTCTGCAAAGGAATAAACAATGCTAGGTGCGGTAAGAGTGGTCTACCAAATTGGCATATCAAGTGATGTGACGGACGTTGTTTAGATATTACATATGACCCACTTATTTAAATGTCTGATTGCAATCTACCTAGTCACTAGGTATATTAATTTAGTGGACAGGTCTTAAAAATTCTAGCATTATTCAGCATGGAGTTTCATAATGCTTTTGTGTAACCTAAAGTACTCAACTCAAAAGTTTCTAAGTGCAGTAGCGATACAATAAATATAGAGTCAATATTTATGCTTGCTCAAACCTGATTTATTTTGCCTTTTTCACCTGCCAAAAGGATGGAGTATATATCATTGTGGAGAAGAAGCAGTCAGGCTAAGGTCATTGGAACCATAGTATCAATATCTGGTGCATTTGTCATCACTCTGTATATGGGTCCTCCAATTATTATTGGTACAAAACCTTCTCTCTCGCTTAATCGGAATCTGCACTCATCGAACATGGACTGGATCGTTGGAGGGTCTCTTCTCACAGCTGAATATATTCTAGTTACCGTGTGGTACATTGTTCAGGTATACAACAGAACTCTGCCTTTCTTTCAGCTTATAATTAGACTCAACATGAGCGGGGCCTCAATACATAATCGTACAGGCACAGATAATGAAGGAGTATCCAGATGAACTGACCGTGATTTTCTTATATAACCTAATCGTGAGCTTCATAGCTGCGGCGGTCGCTTTAATTACAGAACGTGATATGAATGCTTGGAGAGTAAGGGACATAGGATTGGCATCCGTTATATGCTCGGTAAGAGGGAAAAACCTGCGTGGATACTACTCTAATTGATCAAGAAGGTTTTTTGACCCTCTTTTTTTCATTTAGGGACTTTTCGGGTCATGCTTAAACAACTCTGTACATGCTTGGGCAATCCGTGTGAAAGGTCCTTTCTATGCTGCACTTTTCAAGCCATTATCAATAGCCATTGCGGTCGCCATGGGCGTCTTCTTTCTTGGCGACACTCTTCACCTCGGAAGGTAAGATGTTGAGAAATGCTAAAAGAAAATAAAATGTTAAGATTGATGAAATCAGGATCTACACTTAAAAGTGCTGTGCAGCGGAAGAAAATAATGTGCACCCCTTTAATGGACTTCTAACAGATAAAGAAATGCTGCAATACAGTAAAAACCGTCCGCCATCTCACTTTTTTTAGTATCAAGATGATGTACTGAGATTTCACCAATCATTCTGCTCTTTGTATGCGTTTTCATTGTGATGACCGAGTTGGATCTTACTGTCAGTATTAGATACGACCTCGTTTTGGCAAAGTTCGATTTATTTTCTTACTCGCGGCTTCTGAAATAATGCTTGTTTCCATGTTCTGCAATTTTGCAGTCTCATTGGGGTGACAATTATATCGTTTGGGTTCTATACTGTAATGTGGGGGAAGGCAAAAGAGCAGACTAATGAGGAGGCTGGAGAGAGCAGGCCGGTCTCACCACCCTCTGAGAAGGTTCCTCTGCTGCAAAAGTATAAGGTGGATGAAGTGTAGATCAAACTTCTGCAGATAGAATGAAGCAACAGATACAGCTCAGAAATTTGTGGCAAGAATTACTCGGGTATAAATATATGTAGGAAAAGTGATGTATACGTATCATAGCTTTTCAGTCGAAAGTGATGGCGCCACGCATTTTAACTGAGAAATGTAGATGGGAAGGTCTCGATCCAAGTGTAAAATTGGCATGCGATGTGATTGAAATGGAGAACCACTGAGAAACGTGGATCAAAGGTCTCGATCCAAGAACAAAATTGGCATGTGATGTGGACGAAACGGACGAGCACGGAATCCGTTTCGACTTGTATATGTCTGGATTTATGTGGAAGGGTTGCTTTCGATTTGAATCATTGCAGCTATCTTTCTTGAAGGGAACCCAAAATTAAGTCACACCTTCACATCTTTGTCAACCAACAAGACTTTCTCCTCACCTTGACAATTCAAAGACCAAATGATCCAAACTATAATATAGGCGTCGGCACAACCAGGTTTAGATTTACTTGCCCTCCTTTTACCTTTGTCAAAGTTGAGGATATAGAGGACAAAATTTTTCAAATAGATTGCTTAATCTTTATGGAAAAGGACCAAACTTCGCTCTCGGTACATGGAACGCTTCATCTATCCTATGTCAAGATGGGCGTTGGCTTCTCCACAAAAGCAGAGCTTTCAAACCAGGGAGGGTTTGTTTTTTGTCCCCTGCGGGAGGTCCTGTTCCAGTCATATGCTTGTTCAGTTCCTTGCCTAGACATCAGAAATGATCCGCCGAATCGGCGGACATGAGGCCAATAAGATTGTTGCTGTTTCAGTCAAATGAGCCAAATACAAAGCAAAGACTACAGAGCGATGATGTTTAGTATTGTAAATTTATGCACCTGCATTGAAAGTTTGGGGACACAATGGTTCACCCCACTTGATAATGCTTTGCACCGTGGTAACTGTTCCTGTAATAACATTACATGTATCTATTTCAAGTGAAATTCCTGGTCTACTAGACCGACAGAAAACAAGCATAGGCATAAGCCCTAAGCCCTCCCCTTTTCACATCCGCTCCCTTCGAGTCAGACGAAAAATTGAGTACAAATATAACGGAGTGCATAGCAAAAATAGCCTCCACCCCTTGGCTGATGATACATTAAAATCAGAGGATTAATACCATCGGCAGTGCATGGCTCAGAGAAAACCTCTGAAGTTCGAGTCTGTTTAGCTTACTACTCTAATGCAAGTTGATTTCGCAGCCCCTACTTAGTTGTCCAACAAATAAAGAGAAGAGCTTCATTGGCTAAAGCACAGACTCGCAGTAATATCCGTAACAGTAACTACATGCACCATATCTTCATGAACTAGGCTTTGAGGTCATCAGACATTGCAGAAGGTATGCAATGGGTCGTTAGTATATCTGAAGTCGCCACCTTGGCAGTTTTGGTCTTTAGCACAACTACCTGTCAACAGAGGACCAAGTGGAAGATAAGTCGGAATTTCTTAAACACGGGAGAGATTTGGTGAGAAAGAGAATACCTGCTGATATTCTAGGTCAAAACGTAAATATTCATCCTCACAGCTCTCCACCATGTGGGCCAAACTCTTCAGATTCTTTACAGGCTCGCCATTGAAAGCAAGAACCTAAATCCACATAACAACTCGTAAGTCATTGTAAGGCATTTGAAAGCACCAATAACCATATGTCCAACCAATTTGTACCAAACCATCCACAACCTGAGTATTGACAATGTCTTCATATCCAATATTTATGTCTGCAACAAGGACCTATCACAATAAAAGATAATGTGAACTAGGGAATGAAAAGTGCATCATCAATACGACAAGTTGCTCAATCTGGCCAGTTATCAGAGTAGGGCTGGAGCGGGAAAAGAACCTGAGATACAACAACAAGCTGTTCATTTACGGATTCAGCCATTGAATGAAGAAGCTTGTCCAACAGCTTGACTGGAGCATCAAATTCATAGTCCTTCCCGTACTGGAGCAATTAATAAAACAAAACATCAACAATTAAAGTTAGTCCTCATCCACTCAACCAACTATGGACTCTACTACTTACGCACATAAGCACCGTAAACTTTTTGTCGCTAAAAATTTACAAAATCCACAATGATGTATATCTTCAGCAGCTGGGCATGTTCATGTTGTACTCAGTGTTCAAATTCGACCATCACATCTCCATTAAGTAAGGAAAGGCATCAAACGGCATGCAAAGAATGTTAAGGTAGAAAAACCATATCTAGTGAAGCCCGAGCAGACAGTCCATTATCCCAAACCTAAGAATTAACAATATCATGTATCTAAAACTTTATGCCGGGGAGGCAGCCAGTACTGAAGCCCTCATACTTGATTGACAGAACCCTACAGCAAAGGATTCGCCCAGGTGAGCAACAAAAATGGCTACCCAAGAACTTACTCTGACTGGCATTTAGAACCTCATGGATTATTCTTGAACATCATCCACACGAAATCAGGAAATCACTATCACAGACTAACCATGGCAACATTTACATCCTGAAACTGGTATTAAATAAAGATCCATTCAGGTGTTCTGTGGGAAACCAAACACCCAAACTAGGGATAGCTCTCTAGATCCTAATGGCATTTTCATTGATGAGTCTAGATTGCCGATCTCTACTAACACGGGAGGGGTCTGTATACCGGAAAGTAAGGTTGGGTCTCCACAATCTATTTTCATAATCTTTTTTAGTTGGGAACCAACTCTACCACACTGGTAGGATGATCTATCTATTTCTTAATAAAAGTAGGCTCCGCATTTGCCTCGTCTGATAGAGAATTGGTAGTTGAACCCAAGGGTTAAGTCCTCAACTTATACAGAGCATTTCCTGATTTGAGAATTGATTGGATTGCTTTCAACTACACCAATTGAACAAGATATACTATAACTGATTGTTCAAAAGGATTTCCCGGATTATCTCACTATTATGTGCATCTGTGAGTATTAAGTTTTATGTTGAAAAGAGTGCTTAGCAAACCAATACCAGCACACAGTCGAGAACCAATCGACTAAATTATCTACTATCATTGACAAACAAAACAGGTATAAACAAAGAACGCAATACATGCAAGACCAGGTGAACAGGCAAATGCAATGACAATTAGATTAAAAAGAAATCATAAATATCTCAAAATGCAGTGTGGAACCAAAATGCCAAAGTCACTAAATCAGATAGATAAAGAGGAACTGCCACTGAAACCATCAATCATACACAGACCCACAGAGCCTGTCAGCCACATATGCATTGCACACAAGCGGCATGCCCATGCACAGTGTATCTTGTAGAGAGAGAAAGAGAGAGAACAAAATATTCACCTCTGAACGGAGATACGGAACAGATACAGCGGTAAAAACAAATCCAGCGATAATGTAATAAGAAGGTGGTTTCCCACTAATATGTGCAGGGAAGAGCCGTTTGTGAGTAGCAAGTTTTATGTCGAATTCAAGAATCTTCGAATTTCGGAGAACTTTCACATGAGCTTTATCCCCAGTGTATTTTTGGGAAACCAGATAACTGAAACCTATGCGCTCTCCATGCCTGAATGGAACTGAGGAGAATCCAAAAAGATGTCAATATATAGCATCAAGGAATAAAGATGCACGTCAATGCAAGTTCACAAGGATAGTTAGTAAAGACATCTTTAAATCTTAAACCAAGCTGGCATGCAGAGAGTAATTAGAGTAATCGACTACCACAATTAAGGTCATCTTCTTGTTGAATTGCACAAAGACATGCATGCTAGCCCGTGCATCTTGTGATTGTATACTTAATTCTTCATTTGCAAGTGTCACTGACAGAGTCGGGTGGATCAATTCTGGAAGAAATCAGAGTTGGAGAGGTTTACAATGTCCCCAGGTACTAAGTACCAGGTACCCGCTATAGGTAAATGAAAATCCAAAGCAGGAATGCTCAAATCACCAGAGGAAGCCCTGCCGACATCCTGCTAGGCAAATGCCCTATATTTCATATGAGATATTCATGCAGATTCCGATGGCATTGGAAGTTTTTTCACCAAATAGGTCTAGTAAGTCCTTTGGTTTCTCAAGGTTTAGGGATACACGAACAATAGCAACGACAATCAGCATTCGAAATCCTGCTGTACAAAAGCCGACATAAAAACAGAAGCAGTGTTGCTAAAGTAAGAGAGTGAGAGCAGGGGGAGTATTTACCTGTCCCATCATTAGCAATATTAATCCCATCAAAGCTGAGGATAACATCAGAGGGCCTAAGGGCATGTGATTCTGGAGCTGTAGGTTCAATTCTCCTAATTCGGACACCTTTCTTATCCAGTTTCATTCCCATAGCCATGCGTAGATCAGGATTTTCCATCTTCTGCCACTCAACTCCAAGAATGGGGAACCCTGACATGATATAAGACATCATGGCAAGATCATTTCAAGGGCCACTAGCATCAAGTGCATCCATGCATTTTAAAAAATTCCAAAGAAAAAAAATACCGCAAAAAGTAAGCTGGAAAAATGTTTTTTCCCCCTAAAGAACACCAGAAAGAGATGTTAAAAGGCTAAACTAACAAATTTCTTTCACAATCCTTTACAAAAAATCCAGCTAATGGCACGACCAGTTTAGAAGTAAAGTACATTCAAAGATAGAAAACAGAAGCACCTGTGTACAACCCATTCTTCTCATAATCATGAATGAAGTGCATGATGACTGGTGTTGGGATAATATAACCAATATTCTCTACATCTTCATGTTTAAGCGACTGAAATGCAATGCCCACGCATTTTCCCCTGTCATTAAACGCAGGGCCACCAGAATTTCCTGAATTTATAGCTGCATCTATCTGCAGGAGAATCCCCACACAAACATGAGAATCCCAGCCATCACAAGCAAGTAAAAAACAGTATGACTGTATTGAATAACCTGCACTCCCAGTAGCTCAGTTGACCCATGTGTATAGGAGAGCATCTCCATACGTGACACAACACCACTTGTCACGGATATTGTATCTCCACCAATAGGATAACCCACCACAGTGACAGCATCTTGAAGTGCAGGTAGGTCTCCAAACTCTACAGGCGCAACCCCTTCCCAAAACTCATCATTGTTGACTGTGAGCAATGCTGAAACAATAGCAATATACAGAGGTCCTTTTAACTCAATGATCTGAAAAGGAAAAAGCTTACTAATTTCTAACAAGCAATCACCTTTACTAAAGGGCATTCAGATTGCAAAGCAATATTTTCTGGTAATCAGATAAAAGAAAAACAGCAAATATATTCACTTAGCTAAACCTCCTAATTCAAAAGTGAAGATAGATTACTAAACCAAATATCCTCTGCTCTTTCTTTTTTTCCCTTTGGGTGTTACAAAGCATTTAAATCTGGACATATTTGCACACTGCTCCCATTAGATATAATACATTCACAGATGATATCCCCAGGAACCTCTCACTCCTATGATCTCCTCAATTGCCAGTTCCTCCACAGTCTTACCAAAATCATACCAACTACATTGGCAAAGGAGATAAAAACTACACGTGCACGAGCATGGCCACGTAAAAACCCACTCCATCACACCCAATTAACGAATTTACACACGCTACGCTACCTTACATATGAAACACTCAATCAACTCAAACCTCATAGGACAATCCTATGTCACTTACCGATATCACACTCGGTCCCAATAGCGAGCACCGTAGCTAGATACTTCGTATCAGAGCCACGCTTCTTCACCTTCACCTGAGTGTGGTGCTCCACGGAATGCGCATTGGTCAGCACCCTCCTACCTCCAATAACGAATCCGCTGCTGCTGCTGCTGTACTGCCTCTTACGCTGCCACGGGAGCGAGAAATTCGGCTCCGTATGCACGCAAAACACCTTCACCACCGCGTCCATCGCAGGGACAACCCTCGCGAAGTTCTCCCACTTCGGCATCGGCATGGGCGACGGCTCCGCCCCCTCCATCTCCAAGCCCCTGTCGTCGCCGTCGCCGCCGCCGCCGACCGCGACAGCCAAGGAGCAGTCACCGTTCTGCTCGGCGAAGCGAGAGCTCCGGCGCTCAGGCGATCGGTGCTCCGCCTTCCTCCGGGGCCGCCCCCGGCCGCGGCGGGACGAGGGAGGGTCGGCGCTCATCGTCTTCTCCGCTGCGGGCGCCAAGGCGCCGTCGTTTAAATTCGCCATCGCGGCGGCAGCGGGATGCTGGTGGTCGGTTGCTTCTGCGGATTCGTTGGGCGGAGGTTTGGACGGACGGCCGCGTTTCCGCTTGTTGTCGACCATTTTTCCGGCGATGTGAGGATTCGGCGGCGAGGTATGATGACTGGGATGGCCACGAGATGGGGTTTAAGGGTTTATGGTGGGAGCAATCTCGGCAAATCGCTAGCGATCGATGATGGCGACGACGTTGATGGCTCGGAAATGGCGAAACGAGGCGGTGCAAAGGTAAGGACAACGGATGGAAGGGGTTTGGGCTTCATGGGCCAATGAGTTGGGCCAACTCTTTGGGCCGAGTGATGTGTTTCGTTGCATTCCAAGATTAGACCTCGAACTAATTCGGGTCGGGTCTCCATGGTTCGATACTAGGCTCGGCTCGACTCGACTCCGATATTCAAGACTCAAAACTGTACTGTAATACTCGACTTGACTGAAATTTTTCAGGGCCGGATGCTCAGCTCGAGCTCGAGCTCGACTTGACTCGACTCTATCAATCGATAAACCGTACTCGAGTCAAGTAATTTCAAGTTTGAGCTCGACTCAACTAAATATTCGAATTCGAAAAGAATCAAGTTGAGTTCAAGTAATTTGCAAGCTGAACTCATGCAGTTCATGAGTAGCTTGACAAACTTGATATAGGGTCCAACAATTTAATGGTGTTCGGCGTAAATAAAAAGTCATGTGTAATTTTAACAAAATTTTCCTTTGCATAATAAAAAAAATAGCATTGAGAGGATTGACATATATTGACAAATACAAAGCTGTGATTTTTGGAGTTCGTTTATTTCGCGAGAAATGAACAATTTAAAAAATATTTTCTTAAAAATGATCTCTTATCGATAATAAAAATATTTTTTATTAGCTAATTATTCAAAGCGATATAACCAATCATTTTTAGGAAGATATTTTTCAATACGTGCATTTTCCGCAAAATAAACCGACCCTTAAAAGTAAGAAAACTTTGTCGAGATATTGTCAAACTAATCCATAGAACAAACTAATTGACACGACACAACCAACTTTAAATTGATATCAACGCATTATCACCAGTTTTTGGTAAATAATACTTTATAAATCACATTAAGCAACCACATAAGAAAATAAAGACCAACTATTGGAATTAGACCGTTTGCATTCTAATAAGAATATTGCCAAAAAGTGCCTCTCTAAATTACTTCTCAAGCAACCAAATAAGAAAATATTACGATTGCATACATTAAGTGTCCTCACAACATGCATAATCAACGTTTTGAAAATCAAGTATGTGCTCCGGAGATACTCGTTAATAACCCTTATGATACTTTCTTTTTGTTTTTGTTTGTCATAACCCTATTGATAGCTTGTCTAGCATGACTATAGGTTGATTTTATCTTCCATCCACCAACAAATCAAGGCCCACAACATCTTTTCCTCTTCACAATACTATAAACAACTAACAACAACAAAAACACATACATATTGAGTCCTTAACTATACATGATTATTACTAATTAATGGGGCCACAAAGCCCATGCAAAGAATCAAGTACATATCAAACTATATTACCCAATGCAAAAAACCATGAACAAGTATTATTTCTCTTTAATTTGGCTCTCTATATATATATGTATGTGTATATATATATATTCCCTCAAGTAAAATCAAGAATCCATCCCTCCTTCATGCCTCAGAGCAGCCATGAGGAAGTCATTCCAGACATCAATAGGGCCAGGCAAGCACCAATGCACGCAGTCATTGTAGCCTCTCATCCACTTGTTCCCCCAGTACTCACCAGGATGACCATCAGGCCTCATCAGCATCGCCCTCGTCACGTCCAACGCCCCGAACCTCTTCCCTCTCTTCCTCCCCATCCCCCTGGCCCTCTCCATCTCCTCGACCTGCACGTTCCGGAACCCCCACTCGTAGCTCCCCAGGTCGATCTCGTCCTTGCCGTAGGGGCTCGTCCGGATGCACGCCCCGCCCGTGTCCCATGTCCCATTCTCGAAGTGCGCTGGCGAGAACGTCCTCAGGATCGTCGTCGTCGGCCTCCCCCTGCACTCCTCGCATCCATTGATGTGGTCGAGCGTGGTGCGGAGAGACATGCGCAGCGCATGCTCGGGGCCATAGGAGGTGACGTTCGGTTCTTCGCAGTAGACACAGCCCACAAGGCGGTCCCGTTCGTAGAGGTAGATCTTCCTGAAGAACCAGTGCGCCACGGAGACGACGGCGATGTCCGCGGTGGAGATCTCGCGCGCCCACTCACTGTCGACCTTGTCGAGGTACAGGGAGAAAGCTCCCGTCGACGAGCCGTTGATCACTTCCTCTTTGCCTGTCACGAGGAACTTGGACCACAGGATCTTGAGCGTGAAGTCGTGCCCGCGGAAGTACCACGTCCGGAACCGATCTTCTGAGTCCTTGAAGACGTCAACCGGG
The DNA here is from genome assembly GCA_001662345.2 of Metrosideros polymorpha var. glaberrima. Lineage (NCBI taxonomy): Eukaryota > Viridiplantae > Streptophyta > Magnoliopsida > Myrtales > Myrtaceae > Metrosideros > Metrosideros polymorpha. The sequence goes on from BCNH02000009.1 coordinate 19,829,331, forward strand.
GTTTCCTCCTGCAAAAAGTTTGAATAATCTCCAGCCTCTTAGTGTTTCAAACTAAAATATGTCGAAAAATGGCAAGATTCGAAATTGTTCCAATGACATTTCAATTTCCTAAGACTGCGTTTGGTCGTCGGAATAAAAGTTATATTATATCTTGTGTTTGGTGGGTCTCTAGAACGGGATAAAGGGGATATAAGAAGGCTATAACCAGGATAAAAAAAAATCCTGAAAGGGGAGCGAGGTGGGATAAGATGAGATAGGAATTCACTTTTCTTCCTCTGACCAAAAATTCAGTTGTATGTCCGACTTTAAATCTGCCGTTTATCAAATAATAGATAGGATATGACAAAATTTCAGAATTTCTTGTCCTATCTTATTAAGTGATATCCTAATAAAAAATCAGAACGACCAAACGCAGCCTAAGAGAATGGAGCATGTGATGTACGATGAAGAAAGCAAAATGCGCAAGAAATGAAGACACTCAAGACAAGATTGTTTCCAATCCGAGCATATAAAAGCTTCACATTCGGTGATTTTACCATCAAAGAGGATGATGCCTTCCTAGTTTCTGACTTTCTGTTGGATAACCACACATCTTCAATCGAAAAGTCAACAAGTGATTAGGCGCTTCTCATTAACACTAATCACCCTTATAGATAATCACACCCACCAATCGAGGGTCATCGGAATATTTCACTCAATCTCTTTCGTTGAATCGATGCCGTGAGGGCAGATCGCAGAAGACGACCCGCAAGACAATGCGAGCAGCGGCAAATAGCCGTTGACTAGCCATGTGCAGCTTAGGTACAAAGAAGGTGGGCCACTGCCAATTGGCATCATACAATAATTCAATCCGTCCGACTCATCCTCGGACACAAAATGGCCCGAAAGGCACTAGTCAAGACCCGAGAATCCTTGTCCCTCTCATCAAAATCACTATATAATCAAAACTCTGACAGAAAAAAAAAACATTATACGTCTTTGTACAATTATGGCTATTCGCTCCACCCCTAAATCATCGCTCAATCAATTCATCAAAGTCTTTAGGAACAGCTCACATGCATTTTGGTCGAAGATGGTGGGTTGGGGGAATTTTCCTATTTTTGGTATGCAGGTAGAAATTCTTTATTAGGGTCATGCTTTCTCTAAGATGACAATGACACCTTCCCATCACTTGAAAATTTAAAAAAAAAAAAAAATTCTAATCTTTTTGACAATTCTTTGGACCGCCCGTTTGGCATCTATAACCTTTTCCCTCTTGTTAATCTTGCTAGCAAGATTTTTACGAACTTTCTTTCCCCCCTAGGTGGAAGTTGATGCACAGTCAATTGCTGGATATGAGGGGATTCCCATACTTAACATATGAAGCGACCTAAGTAAATGACAGCGACATGCACGGTCGGAAAATTCCCTAATTATGAATCTTGTCACCAAATTTAAACATGAGATGAGACAGAAAATCACTTGTTCCCACCAAGGTTCACTTATGGGTCGGGATGATACCGATTCTTTTTCCAAATGTGATAAAAATGCCAGCTTTCTCGTTGATAATAATCATACGTGCCGCGCTCTCCCTCCCTCTCTCTCTCTCTCTTTCTCTCGCTATCTTTACTAATCATATCCATTAATTACCAGAGAAGCAATGGAATCAAAATGGGGTTCACGCAAAGGTCGTGCATGGAGAATTCAGTGGATCCCCCCCCTTTTCGGGTGCAATTGCGATTGGCGAGGGACTCTTCATCTTCGACAGCTCTTCACAGACGCGCAATGGCGGATCTTGAATTGGCCGTGTAACGCCCGCAAGACCAGGGCGCGAGTGCGATTTACATGCATTTTCACTTCTTACTTCGCACCCACAAAAACAAAACAAAAAAAAATTCGAAAAGAAGGATAAAAAAAATATTCGCAATGCGAGAACATTTGAACAGTGTGCTCGGTTGAACTGACCTGAGACAGGAGACAGAGCAGCGACTCCATGTGGTTCCTGGCGACGGAGTCGCCGACGAAGGCGAGGGTCTTCCCTCGCACCATACTCAGGAACGCCCGAGGATCGAACCGCGGAAGCTCGCACCCGTCGGGCTTCCATCTCCAATTCAGAAAGTCCGTGTCTTTCCTCCCTTGCCTGAAGCAGTTCTTGGAGTCCGGAATCGTCGCGCAGCTCGAATTCGTGTACGAAGAAGATGAAGAGGACCCTCTGAAATCTGGAACCCAGTGTCCTCTGTACAAGTCACAATCTGAAAACACAGACGACACGCCACATGAGCACGAACGAGAACAATCACAGACAAGAAAAAAGAATGCATTTTTGCGTGTGTGTCGGGCCTTTTTACCCTGTTGGGGTCCGATGAAGGAGGAGGTGTTTTGGTGGAGGTCGCGCTTGATCATGAGAGGGGAGGGAGAGAAGAGCACGAAGAGGGTGAAGATGGTGGCGAGGAGGAGAGCGAAGAAGAGGAATGGTGGGAGTGCAGTAGTCGCAGTAGCAGAGCCGCCACCATAATTGTGGCATCTCATGTCCTTTTTGTGGGCTCTGTCTTGGACAGGACATGAAGGTTTCATGCTTCTTTCTAGGAGCAGTGAGAGAGAGAGAGAGAGAGGTGTGGGAAGGTGTTTGATTTTAAGGGAGAATTTATTGCATCTTTTCCTTTGCAGAAAAGTAAATAAACAGATATATACAAAGAAAGAGTTGAAAACGGAAGGTTTTTTTTTTTTTAGCTGTGCACAGCCTAATTACTTGCCTAATTAATTAAGGTTGGAGGCAGCAATTGGAAAATAAATTATGGAATCTACTACATGAGGGCGATAATAAATGCTCCTCGTCCTAATATATATTTTTTCCAGTTCTCAAGTTTGATATAAGACTATAAATTAGTATAGTACTACTCAAAGCACGACTTTTTTTTTTTTGGTCGGAAAGCACAACTGAATTTAAAAGGTACAAGTACTAACATTTAATTTTCATGGTCTTTTTAATGTTATGCCAACTTTTTTTCTCGAGTTTTTGGAAGAAATAGAAATTTTATCTTGACCCAAAAATAAAAAAGAAAATACGTATTTAGGTTGACAAACCCATGAGGAAAATGACACAACTGATCACAAAATTTTGATTCAATGTGCATTGTTGTTCCTGAACTTTTAATAAGATCTTGATTTTAAATTGAACATTTATCAATAGTTCATGGATCACATCGAATTAATTAAAAGTTTAGAGACATTCAATTTGAATTGGTATTTTCTCCATCATAACTCTTTTGAAGAAAGATCCACAATAATTAGTCATGGACAGTTTACTTGTGAAAATGTATGTATAGCAAAAAACGGACCCCATCTTAAATTCAGTTAAGTTTTGATTATTCATTGCACATTAGGCTAAAATTCATAAATCATATTACACAAATCAAAGGTTTAAGAATGACATTGTACGTTGGATCAAAATTTAAGCATCACTTTTATCCAATGATCTCCATATTCGAACGAATCAGATGAATTCTGCGACGCGGGTATTACTAAGTGAAGAGAGAGAGAGGGGGAGAGGGGTCAAAGGCGTGGGAACTAGAAACTAGAAAGTGCACTTTACGTGCGAAGGCGTGCAACGCGCACCGTGGGACGAGGGGGGCACTTGGCAAAGAGATCGGTGAGAGAGATCTCTCTTTGGTCGATTGACTTGACTCCTCTCCGTGTGAGAGAGAGTCTGGGGAGGGCCTTTACTCCTCACCCTCCTTTCCCGGCGCAATCTGTTCGCTCCTTCCTATAAATCCTGCCTCTCCTCATCTTCTCAACCTTTTATTTTTATTTATTTTTATTTTTTATTTTGAGGGGGCCCACTATAGTTCTTTTCCCATTTACCCACCACAAAGAGACACCAAAATAGTAGCTTCAAGCAAATTTACAAAGTGGGGGGTTGCACATCTTGTGCACATTTGACATGATGTGTCTCGTTGACGCGCCAATGAGCTATCGCTTTGGAGCAATGGTGGGCGTCTCTTGCCCCCTTGCCCCTGTGCTTTTGCTTTCCGACGAAGGACTTTTTCACCGTTTCGGAAACTTATTCACGAAAAGAATCGAATTCGCAGCGGTCTTTAACGATCGAATTGGTAAAAGTTAATGAGATACGCACTGACAGAGTCACACCAAGAATGGATTCGATTAAGAGAGAGTCTCTCGGAAGTATTCTCTAGCAGCGGTACGTGCGTGTGTATTGTTTCACTGAGCGTGTCACGTACCTTATTGTTCTTTGATACAATTTATGTCGGCTCTTTTGATAATTCGATATTTCTAACAAATAAACCTAACCGTAGAAACTACACGACGCGCATTTTCCTTTCCCACCAAACAACCCCTTGGAAATTTAGAAGTGCAATTCCACTGTGTTAAACAAGTCAAGTTCAACTTTCAGGGTTTCGCCACTAATGACCGACAAGAAGAAAGAAAAAGTTGATGGAGCTGTGTTAGGAGACTTTAAGGGGTGTGGGGGAAAAGCAAAGTCGATATCAAGATGAGATCCATCATGATCTCCGGAGGGATTCAAAGTATAGTGGAATCACTATTTGAAATCATTCTTGAAACGAAATCCAAAAAGCGTAAGACAAGCGATTATTGATCGCATTCATCTCGGATTATTGGGGTTTCAAAGTGCTGCTATTTTAATGAGAAAAATTACCAAAAAATTCATAAACCTACTGTAATTGTGTCAATTCAGTCCTAAACTTTTTTTTTTTATCAATTCAGTTATAAACGTTTTGCGTTTGTACCAATTTTATCCATTTGACAGACCGGCGCTAATATGGCCACTTTTTAATAAGGTTAATACAACGAAACATTTCAAACTATTACACATGTGACAGATTTATCCCAAACTAATTTTTTTTGTCACAAAAAACTTCAAACTAGTACATTTATGACAAATTTACCCCAAATTGGTAGATCCATGACAAATTTTTCCTCTGCTATTTTCCGTTAAATTAGGTTAATATCATGAAAAATCTCAAACTGACATATTTATAACAAACGGATGGTAAAACCCCAAATTAGTACATCTCATCAACTATCACGGGTCTTCAAACTTAGCAATTCGAAGGTAAAATCTAATATAAACTTATCGATGGTAAATTTATCACATATATACCAGTTTGAAATAAATTTGTCACAAATATATCAATTATGATTTTTCATGGTCAAAAAATTAATTTTGGGTAAATTTGTCACATGAGTATCAGTTTGGGGTTTTTCTTAATATTAACCCATTTCAATAATATTTTAATATGTTTTTCAAATTTTTCCGTTTTCTTTTTTTTTTCCTCCCTTCCTTCTTCAACCTCTAGTTGGTGCTAGAGGTGAGGATGCGCAAGGTCAACCTTATCAATCTAGTGGCTAGGCGAGGCTCAAGTCTCGCCAGTGATCAGTGGGGGCGAGGTCGACCTTGCCAGCCAGCAGTTGAAGAAAAAAGGAAGAAAAATAAAAATACATTATTTAAAATTGTTCACATCAATGCTGGCCGGTTAAATGGATTGAATTGGCACAAATGTAAAAGGTTTATGACTGAATTGACATAATTATAATAGGTTTATAATTTATTTATTTTGGTAATTTTCTCTATTATAGTGAATAGAAAAATTACTGAAGGTGTAAACGATGCTGATAACAGTGACAGAAATGAATACATGAATAAGGAAAAGTAAAAGCGTAAATGTCAATAACGACATTCTCATGGAGACGGCGACAGGGAAGTGACGTCGTGACGTAAATACGTGCGAAATTGCTAAATTAGCGGGGTTGTTTTCTATGGGGTGAGGCGTGGACAGATCTGGACCGTCCACGTGCGGGACGAGACAAACTCATTGGGGTCAGAGTTTCTTGGTTATTCCCTCTTTTTTTTTGGACGGTTCTTGGTTATTCCGTAGACACGGAAAGGACGTCCACTTCCTGGCTTTAAGATTATTATTATTATTACTAATACCACTACGGTGAGCCTGTTTCCACCCCTTCTTTAGTTTGGTGCACACTCTTTATTATCAATTAATCAAAATAACATTCAATGTTAGGAAACAAAATCAACCACCTTAATTTTTTCTCTCCCATCTCTTTTCTTCACCTTCTATATTAATTATTAACTGATTAAAATTAGAGACTCCTCAATTTTTTTAACCCTAGAACCTACCCAGTCACAAATTCTAGATCTAGGGACTAATAGGTTCCTTTATCTTTTTCCTTCTTTTTTTTTCATCTTTAGTTAAGTAAAGTAAGAGTGAACGCAACAACAAGAATGAAATTTTCTCATTTGTTGATAGTAACAACAATTCATAAAAGATGAACATGTAAAATAAATTAAACAATAAAAATTAAACCAGCTCTAATGCACACGTGTCACAACTCAACCATAGATAGTACTTTACGATTTAATAATTAAATAGATAATTATGTATATTTCTCCTAAAGACACTAACAAGAAACTCCTATAGCCTTATGCAATTTTTGATGCATTAGCGTGACGCAATTATTTAAAGAAAGACCTAAACAAGGGCGATTAATGAGTTACCTGGGAAGATAGCAACCGAGAGGTTGCCATCTCCAGGACTGATACTCCTCATCAGGCCTTCCATGGGCTTGGCAAGTCAAATGGGGCTAAATGTACGGACGCTGTGATTCCTCAAAATGCGGCCGGGTCGACTCAACCCTCACCCACCTCCCTGTGGATAAGTCGCGACCTTCTGCCGCCTCCCCGATCGTGAACGTCCACGCCTCATCATGCTTCTCCTATGTTTAATTAATCCCGTCGAAATCATAAGAAGAAAAATGTCACGAGTAGTTTGTTGAAAAGCTTCGTGCAGAAGTTTAAACTTTCCGGTGGACATATAAACTACTGTGACCTTCATGAAGAAGCTCAGAGACAAGAGGAAACCAATTTAGAGTCTTCTCAGTTCTTCTGGTTCGGTTTCTAATTTTTGGTTCCTAAAAAAATGGAACTAGGGGTCGGACCAGGGACATTGAAACCTGAAATTGGACCGGTTCCTAATTCTATTCTGAAATTATGCTCACCCCTAATTAAAACGTCCATTTATGCTCGAATATCAATTAATCATTAATTACGCATATTTTTTCTCTCTCGTGATTTTTTTTTCCACTATGGCCATTGCTTCTCCCATCTTCTTTTTAAGTTATGACCGATTAAAAGTTTACGATAGTTTTAAGTTTGTAAGTTTAGCCCATAAAATCGTACTTTGCTTTTACGTGCCTCATCTTGCTCCATCTGTTGTCGAAAAAATTATTAAAAAAGTCATAATCATATTGCACTTTAACTAATTGAGTCATAAACCTTTTAAGTTTGCTAATTGAGTCTTAAACCTTTTGCGTTTATGCCAATTCAGTTATTTTGACTAGCCAGCATTGACATGGTGTCATCGGTCACAAGGGGAAGAAAAGAAAAAAAAAGAGAAATTGAAAATTGAAAAATATTATTAAAATTGTCCACATCAGTACCGGCCAACAAAAAAGACTGAATTGGTACAAATACAAAAAGTTTAGGACTTAATTGGCAAACTTTAAAGATTTAAGACTGAATTGGCAAAAGTATAATATATTTATGACTTTTTTGATAAATTTTCCATCTGTTACCTTACTAGAGCCAGAGGCATTCTTTACAGAGAAAATTTTGCCCCATTCCAGGTAGAGGATCGTGCTGTCCCATTGCTATGAAAATGAATAGAAAAGTTACATAAAAGAATCGACAGTTTGAGCAAAGTAGTATTTTCTCGATCAAAATGGCAAACTTTTGAAAATATAACAAAATTTAATCGATCATAATTTAGAAAGAAGATGGGAGAAGCTGTGCTGATAGTGGGAAACAAAACATGAGAGAGAAAAGCTATGCTTAATTAATGGTTAATCATTTTCCAAAGTAGAAGGATATTTTAGTTAGTTAGCAATAAAAATAGAAGGCGAAGAATAGCGATCGGAGAGATAAAAGAAGGGTGAATGGATGATGAATATCGTTTCCTAGCATAGAAGGTTATTTCGGCCAATTGAATATAAAATGTGTGTATCAAGCAAAAGAGGGATGGAAATAACGCCGCCCTTATCATCATTATTATTTTTATTGTCACTACTCCTACTCCTATAATTATTTGTGCGATTGAATTTAATATCGATACAAGTTATTCACGGGGTCACCCGGTAAAATGTCTTCTGATGAACTTGTCCAAGAAATTTCCTTAAAATATGGCATAAAAAAGAGACAGAGAGACCGATGTCAAATGAGGCCAACAGGCATTGCTTGAGCTGAAGCCGTCTTGTTTGCAGCAGCGCCTGGCTTGAGGCCCGACAAAGGCAGGACTACTCGGGCTATCTGTGGGCTCACTGAGACCCGAGGATGATCCAGCTCAGTTCACAACCCGATTCTAAAACGGGTTCGCCATCGTGATCCACTTATGCCTCGCGGGCTTCTTCCTCCTCCATCGATCCAACTCGGGAATCAAGAGTCGGGCTTCATCGATGGATCTTCAACTGTCGAAAGGGATGATGGACCAGATAGCACAGCGGGGGGCGGGGGAGGTGTCCTGTGGGTAGGGCGCAGTCGCATCGACGCTGTCTGTTCGGTACTTCGGCGAAGGGACGACAGAGAAGGTTAGCATCATTTCACGATGTGTCGGCAAGAAATGTACATGTGAGCAATACGCGATCGTGCTCATCGCCACCCCCACGTGTCTGCAGAATCGGTATTGTGCGTTGGGTACGTTGCTTTCGCATTGATGTGAGATGGGTCCTGCGCTTTCGGGTTGGTTACTGTTCTCTCTCTTTCTCCCTCATACTGGCTTCTTTGAGAGAGAGAGAGAGAGAGAGAGAGAGAGGGGGGGAGAGTTGTCCGGAGCTGATAGAGTTACTGATGCCGACTTTGGTTTATTTGCTCTGTGTGCGTGTGTTTTTTTACGGGTTGTTGCCCAACACGGTGCAGATCGAGAGGTGACTGTTCTTGACACGACAAATTACTGTAAGACATCTGAATTCACTCGATAGAATTCATCAATATCAGATGAATGTGATGCTGACACCAATGCTGTCTGTGTTTTGACGATCCATTTCTAGTAGAAACGGATTAATTATTCCTACTGGATCGGATTAAATCGTCCCCCTCAATGTCTGATGCAATCGAATTCTTATCACGAGCGCTTTGCCGCTACGATTCTTGCGGAGTATGTTGTGATCGCGATAGACTGGCTTTGTATTCATAGCAAAATCGAGTTGGATTAACGCAGAAAATCACACCAGAAGTTCTACTTAATTGACCTTATACAGAGAGTGCAATCAAATGCTAAAAAACTATAATGAAAATCGTAGTCAAGCCTCGAATTTTTTAATTGTCACAAGAAACTGTAAATCCTAACCATGTATTAGAAAAATTCAATTTGAGGATTTCATATGGGCAATTTTCAAAGGGGATAATTACTAAAAAAGTCTTTTATCTATTACACTTGTTCCAATTCAGTCTTAAACATTTTAATTTGGCCAATTTAGTCGTAAAACTTTTGACAATTTGTCAATGTAGTTCATCAGCCAAAATTAGTCGAAAATAGTTGACGTGGACGCCAACCATTCTACATGGATGCCAGTCATCCTACTTGGCATTGTTGGCATTGATGTGGATAATTTTTTTATATTTAAATACTTTTTTTTCGAATTTTTCATTTTCTTCTACATATCTTTATATCATATACTATATATATATATAGTAGTATTACTATCATCACACAGACAATCACTCTCAGCTGGCCAGTGAATTGAAAGTGTCCACCGGTTTCGTGAGCAGTGTAACTGATCACATGGGGGGCCTCATAATTCTAGGAGGACAGTTTTCTCATACATGTGATGCTGCTACATTTAATAACAACCACGGGACAGAGAGGAAGATTAGGGCAAGCGATGCAGAGATCTTTCCATGGCCCTTCCCATGTCTTCTTCCCTAGTTGCCAATGTTTGGTTGCTGGGACACATATCCCTCCAATTGCACACCCTTCTGCCTCCGCTTTCTTATTGCTGGATCAAAGGGTCTTTCAAATTCACGCTAGTTAGCTCATGAAGATATCGTTGATATGTCCCCATCAAAAGGAAAATTACAAAAAAAAATATATATAAACCTATTATAATTGTGCCAATTTAGCCATAAACTTTTTTTTTGTCAATTGAATCCTAAATTTTTTGCATTTGTGCCAAGTCAGTCCATCCGGCTAATTTTGGCCAATCGACACTTATGACTTTTTTTGGTAATTTTCTCCGATCGAATGGCCTCCATTTAGTCTTAGTTTGCATCTGTGTGCGGGGATGAATGTTCCGGAATAAGTGACTATATGGTCTTTCCAAAGACAGGGTCAACCCTAAATTTCCCGTCCATGATTCCCTATCTCAACATGCCAAAAGGATTTAGACTTCGGAGGAATACATGTCGGCCGCGATCTGTTCAAAGTTTCTTTATCGGACGCATATACAAATTTACAGTTAATTTAGTATGATTTTTCTAATCATCAGATGGATCAGAAATGATGGAGTTTGTACACGTTGCGGGATCTAAAGTAAGTGCACACGATTGGATCCTTTGGAGCTGCTTGTTGCCTAAAACTCCGGAGGTTGGAATGAGTTAATAGATCAGAGAAATTAATAAATAAATAAAAAGGGGGCATAAACAAACGCAAAACCATGTTCTCTTAAGTAAATTAGAATTTATAAGGTCAAATCTTGCAAAAATGGACATTTTTTTTTTTCTAACTTCTACATATTCTATATTCTATCTGTCGTCTGTGGCTCGTGTCCGAAGACCATAACAGATTCCAGAAATCAATTAAATTATATTAAACAATAGGGTTTCGGGTGTTACACCAGAAGATATCCACCAGATTGCTTACATCTCACAGAAACTTTTACAACGGAATTTCAGCCCATGCACATATTTTTAATGTGATATGTCCTATGATTTGCTAAAAATCATTTTTTAAGACAGTGCACTTTATAATAAATTCAAATATATCTATCGATGTGCTCGGTAACACATGCACTACGCGAGCCGTATTGCAGAAAAAGAAATCCATATTAATAATTAGCGAGAATAATTTCATGCCGCACACCTTTAAATATTAAAATTTAAAAGACAGATTTAAAGCGAATATATAGATACGTGGGTTACTTTTACATCTCTTTTAGATAAATTATAGGAATATGCTGTTTTTAAAGTTATATATATATCAGAAATTTTTTTTGTAGTGCCCACATCTAAATTTGCATAACTTAAATAATGCGAGAGGCATAGCTTAGTGGAAGCAATTATAATGTCTACGTAAATAGGGGGAAATGTCTACGTGGGTTGCACGGATTCATGTGTCAGATCCACCATATTATTATTTTATGATAATATATGATATCATACGACCCATAATGTATAATAAATGTACACATCGCCCATCTTGTTTTTGGTTAGGGTCTAGATTTTCATCAGAAAGCAACAAAGGATTGCCCCCTTCATCTGAGCTGTTTTCTTGACCAGGTTTCTGCTTTGCATGTGTAATGGGTATTGAGCTCAACTTGCAGTTTGGCAGAAAGTGGTGAAGGCTGAACAGAGCAAGAGAGATGATCATTGAACGCAATCGTGTTTGTATTCGAGTTTTACAATGGTACATGTGGCCAATGTCAATCCTATTATAAGTTCATACCAGTTGTAATTTGAGGTAATATTCATTCATTTATTTTTTCGGCATCATATTCGTTTTCAACACGGCATATAAGAATCGGGCTCTCAAGCCACAACTTCTTGCGAGTTCCCTACTTTTTAAGCTGAATGCTCGACTCTTGTTAGATTGGAAGTCAATTAATATGGGTGCACTGCCCAAACCAAAAAAAAAAAAAAGACACCCCCATAATCTTTATATATTGGCGATTAAGATGAACAAGCAGTATTTAATAGCGGCGAATGATTGAATTTTACTAAGGGTAACCATATATGATCGTTGACAATCTCTCGTTACACGTGAAAAGTGTTTTCAAAATACATTTATCAAGAACGGCTAAATCGAGTAAGGTGGTGATTCGGATGGAGAGTTGCGCGTTACTAATGGTAATTATACTCTATCTATGTCGAATTACACAACACAAAAAGGGAATGAGAGCACAACATCATCCTTTGCCAAACAGGTTAGAACCTTAACATTAGGAGCTATGAAAAGTCAAAAGGAAATAAACAACAAAGGGCCCATGTCAAACATTAATATGCTCTAGTCTTGTTTTTTCATCTGGGGTTTTCATCATCCTTTGGTCTCTCAAACAGAAAGAAATGTGACTGACATGAGCTTCACCTGACTTTGCACATTTAATTCTTGGAATCTGACACTCTTCCTTCAACTCTACAAATTCTCAAATTCTATGTTCTGTACTTGCAAAGGCCATTAAAGACGCTTCCATCTTGATAAAAGCAATAGACAAATAAATAATTAAATAAATAAATAAAACTATATGCTGACAAATTAAGCCACCTAAAACCTCAGAACTGTTATTTTACCCGACAGATTGGGACATCCAAAGAATGGTGGGTATATCCTGAAAATGTAAGATTGAATCCGTTTGTTTTGTGGAACAAAAGATTTGAAAAAAAAAAATTAAAAATTATCACTTATAATACTTACAAAAATGAATAAATGAAAAATATTTTCACCGTTCACGAAATATTTAGATATAAATTATTGTCGATAATGAAAACATTTTTCATTAGCTAATTTTTTCAAGCGATCATTTTAAAAAAAATTATTTTTTAAATTATTTATTTTTCGCGAAATAATGAAACCTGAAGCTGTCAAAGTTTGTCCAAGATAGGAATGCAAAAGCAATCAATTCCATGTGGCTTTGCTCCTAATATTGGGGCAAGCAAGAGAGGTAGTGATGAACTTGCTGGATTTCCCTAGTTATGAGAGATTATGGCAAGCCAATAAAGGAATTAAGAAACAAACATTTGGTAACACAACTAATTATAAAAAGTTTTTCTAAATTCATTTGGTAAAGTACAGAATTAAAACTGTCTTCCTAACACAACTAATTAATGAGTGTGAAGTATAACGCTGTAGCAAAAAAAAAAAATAGTGGATCTACTAATCCTTTGTCAGGAAAGAATGGAAACTGAGTTTTAGGGCACACCTTTTAATGGATAACAGCCACTCATTTGCTTGCATTTAACTGGCATTGCCCAACCCAAAAAAGAAAGATAAAAAAGAACAACAAACTGGCATTGCCCATATTACCAAACAAGAGCAGCTCTGTGTGAAGTGATCTGCATTTTGGCTGGACCTGGAGGGATGTTCTTGATTAGCAATAGCTGAGCTCATAATCAATCTGCAAAACCTGATCACTTTGAAACCTCATTGGATTCATGCTTAGTTTAGCTGGCGGTGATGTGGAGAAAGCGTCGTTTTTTCAGAATGGACAGTTTCGTGTTCGAAGTTACATAATGATTCAAGTTTCGCGTTTTCCTATGAAGTTGCGACTCTTAAATTGCGTGCCCCTAAAAGTTGATCCCCAAAACGTGAAAATGAGGGGAAGACTATGTATTTGACTACTATGATAATAATCAATCTAATTTTTGCACCTTAACCAATAACAGCACTCAACTCAAGTGGTTCATGGTTGGTCTAGCATATAAATGCTGATAATGTTGACCCGCGAATTATTGAACGAACTGGGCATTTTCACATCATCTTAGGCTTGTATGCATGTCACAAGACAGTTCAAAGAACATAAATTAAAAACGGCCCTAATTCCTAAAAAAACCCCAACTTTAGGCCTAATCTTATTATGCCCCGAACTTTTTTTGTCTCAAAAAAATCCCAAACTTTAGGCCTAGTCCAAATCTACCCCGAATTTTATTTTGTCTAAAAAAAAAATCACAAACTTTCAATCTATTTTCAAATCTACCCCAGTAGTCCAATCCCAATTGACGTGGCATTTCCACTTTAATATCCCCAAAATGAAACCATTATAGAATATGAAAATTAGGGATGCCTAATGGAGATTTTTGGACAAGGAGCTAATGTGGGCAGATTTTGGATTAGAATAAAAGTTGGCGATTTTTCTCTTAGGCTCCGTTTGTTTCACAAAAAATGAACGATTTGGAACATTTTTCTAAAAATGATCCCTTATATCGCATATAAAAATGAATAAACATTCAGGGTAGATTTGGAACTTCAACTAAAATTTGAGATTTTTTCTAAGACAAAAAAAAAAGGTTCGGGGCAAATTTGATATTGGGTCTAAAGTTTGGGTTTTTTCTGAGATAAAAAAAAATTCAAGGCAGAATTTGGACTACACCTAAAATTGGGGGTTATTTAGGGAATTAGGCCAATTAAAAACTAGGATAGATCTTAACATTTTTTTACTAGAGAGAAGAGAGCACGAGAGACCACGGTCCTTTATTAATGCCTAGTAGTTCATGGAGCAAATTAGAACTGGTACGTTGATGTTCCTCATAGTCCCTCTCTATCTCTCTCTCTCTCTCTCTCTCTCTCTAACTCTGCCATCGGCATCAGGCTTTGACCTCGAAGATTTGGTTTTTTCCAAGCCTTTTCAACAGCTCAAGTCTAGATTTTCTGGTTCTCTTCAAACCCAGAATCGAAAGATCCAGATTTGAGGGGAAAAAGAATTGCAGAAACAAGCACCCACTTTCATGGTCACTCCCATCTCACCCTCTATAATGCTGTGCAGTTCCTTTGCTCAGAGTCCACTACAGCAATTTGCTTCAGCTTCAAAATCTTGATCTGGGTTTTTCGAATTTCTCCCTGTTTTTCTTGTTCCTTTTTGTTTCTGGAAGATCAAGAAGAAGACATGGCTCCAAACACAGTTGTGCTGACCATCGAGAAGCCAAACAACAACTACTCATTGGTTGAGATCAGTGGTCCTGATACATCCCTGCTTCTGGAGCAGAAGCAAAAAGCTGCCAGTCCCAAGCAATTCACCTGGCTGCTTCTCCTGAAAGCACACAGAGCTCTGGCATGCGTTTCTTGGTTGGCCATGTCATTGAACAAAACCTTTGCCTCTGTCAAGAAACGTATAAATTCCTCTGCCGACATAGCTGAAGAAGAGCCACAGGGCAGAGGAACTAGACTGTACAGATTCATGAAAGCCGTTCTCTTCATCTCAATCTTTGCCTTGGCGATGGAAGTAATTGCCCATTTTAAGAAATGGAACTTTCTGCCAGTGGTTCATCCCTTGGAGGTTCAGGGCCTTGTGCACTGGTCATACATGGCTTGGTTGGCCTTCAGAGCTGATTACATTGCGCCATTGGTGATCAGGCTCTCTCAATTCTGTATCGTGCTGTTCTTGATTCAGTCTGTTGATAGGATGGTGCTGTGTCTTGGGTGCTTCTGGATCAAGTACTGGAAGTTGAAGCCTGTGATAGATGAAGCAGCATGTGACATTGAGGATTCTTCGAATTTTCCCATGGTTCTTGTTCAGATCCCTATGTGCAATGAGAGAGAGGTATGTAACCAAACATACATGCAAATTCATCAGGGGCTCAGTTTCCTTTTTTCTGGGTTCCAAGTTCACGTGTTTTAATAGATTCTGGAAAAATTACTCTGGGAAGCAATTAATGTATTGCTGTAGAGTCTAGGAATTGATTCTGACGAATGACTGTTCGATTAATTGCGCTCTGTTTGAACTAAATTCTAGTGAATTTCACTCTGGCCTTGTCTTTCCAACCTACCACCCAGTTAGGTGATTGCAGCATGTCATAATCAATCCATTTTTCATAATGAGGCTAAAGTATGGGACTTTACATAGGTGTATGCACAGTCGATTGGGGCGGCTTGTCAGTTGGATTGGCCCAGAGACCGGATTTTAATTCAAGTTCTGGATGATTCGGATGATGGAAATGTACAGCTTCTTATTAAGGATGAAGTATCCTCATGGCGTGAAAAGGGGGTGAACATCGTATACAGGCATCGATTAATCCGAACAGGTTACAAAGCTGGGAACCTCAAATCGGCCATGTCCTGTGATTATGTGAGAGACTATGAATTTGTGGCAATTTTAGATGCGGACTTCCAGCCTAATCCCGATTTTTTAAAGCTTACAGTCCCTCATTTCAAGGTACATACGGAGATTGCAGTCACACAGAAAATTTCCAGAGTGTTTTACTTCTTGTGAAGAATGTGACAGATTATGTATACTATTTGCAGGGCAATCCTGACTTGGGTTTGGTCCAAGCTCGTTGGTCGTTTGTGAACAAGGAGGAGAACTTACTCACAAGACTTCAGAACATCAACCTGTGCTTCCATTTTGAGGTGGAGCAGCAAGTGAATGGCATTTTTCTCAATTTCTTTGGATTCAACGGGACTGCTGGCGTGTGGAGAATCAAGGCATTGGAGGACTCGGGAGGATGGCTTGAGAGAACGACTGTTGAGGACATGGATATCGCAGTCCGAGCGCACTTGAATGGATGGAAGTTCATATTTCTTAACGATGTGAGAGTGCTTTGCGAACTTCCCGAGTCTTATGAAGCTTACAAGAAGCAACAGCACCGGTGGCACTCAGGCCCAATGCAGCTGTTCCGATTGTGTCTTCCTGCCATAGTAACTTCAAAGGTGAGACGAATATAGTAAATTAGAAGTGTGATAGTTCTTCCATATCTACGTATGTCGGCATCGGCAACATGACTAATCTATGATTTCTGGTTAAAAGTAACTCATTGTACCGATTATGTGCTTGTACATGTTCTTCCAGGTGACAGTGGGGAAGAAGGCCAATCTGATATTCCTATTCTTCTTGTTGAGGAAGCTCATACTTCCCTTTTACTCATTCACATTATTCTGCATCATCCTCCCATTGACCATGTTCATACCCGAGGCCGATCTCCCTCTCTGGGTGATCTGTTACGTGCCCATTTTCATGTCACTACTCAACATCCTCCCTGCGCCAAAGTCCTTCCCTTTCCTGGTCCCTTACCTGCTATTCGAGAACACCATGTCGGTGACCAAGTTCAACGCGATGATCTCGGGGTTGTTTCAGCTTGGAAGTGCTTACGAATGGATTGTGACCAAGAAGACCGGTCGGTCCTCCGAATCCGATCTATTGGCATTCGCGGAAAGGGAGGAGAAGTCTTTGAACGAGGAGAAGATCCAGAGGAGGCATTCGGATTCTGGTTTGGAGATGTTAAGCAAATTGAAGGAAAAAGGCGCATTTCCAGCAAGGAAGAGGAATAGGATATACAGGAAGGAGCTGGTGCTCGCATTTTTACTCCTGACAGCATCAGCTCGAAGCTTGTTATCGGCTCATGGAGTGCATTTCTATTTCTTGCTGTTCCAAGGGCTGTCTTTCCTGGTCGTCGGCTTGGACTTGATCGGGGAGCAAATGAGCTGATGCGGGAGTGTGTAACTTCATGCATTGAGGTTAATATCCCCATTAGCTTTGTTGTAGTTTGAGCAAACGATATCCGGATAAAGAGAAGGTCGAATATCCAGCTCCATCATTAATTTGGATGGACTGGGACAATCAGATGCTAGCAGAAACAAGTGCATGTGCTGTTAATGGGGAGGTATAATAGCTTATAGTCGGATTCATTTTAGAATAATCGTGTATTAATGTTTGCAATGAAGAGAAATTATCAATATCCAAATAAATTTGTTTGAAGCGAAGGTCATTTAATTTTCTCTAGAACGATATGGCAACAAATTTTTGAGCAGAACCTTTCTCAAGCTTCCACAAAGTGTTTCGTGGCTTTCAGCAAATAAGAACTGTCAAGGATCGACCTAGATTAGTAAAAAGGGAAATGAGACCAAATCAAAGCTAGGAGTGCAAAGGGGGGAGGGGTCGGGGGCAAGGGCGGCAGGCCCTTGCCGCCGCTGGCCCGTCGTCGGAGACCCTCGCCGGCCCTTGCCGAGGCCCCGGCAACCCCCACCGGCCCTCTCCAGCGATGGGGCCGACGGCGGCAAGGTCCTGCTGCCTAGGCCCCGATTTTTTTTTAATTAATGTTTTTAAATATTTTGAATATTTTATTTAATAAAAAAGTGAAAATAAAAAAAGTTCGAGGGTAAATGCGCCTTTTTACCTCAAGTGGGGTAAATGTTTCGTACAATCATAAGTTTGGATTTTTTTTTTTAATGGTTTTTTTTTTCACTTCTTATTTTTCTTCTCACGCTCGTAGGCCGCCAGACGTCGGACGCCGAATGTCCGCCACCGGACGCCGGCCACAGGACGCGTGGACGCCGGCCGCTGATCCCCGAGCGCCGTTTGGTAAACTTGCCAAAAGTAGAATGAGAATGATGGTGCGTTTGGTAAATATAAATTCTCATTTTCTGCCAGAATTGATTCTTAAAAGAATGAATTCTTGTAGAATAAAAAATTCTGACAAGAATGGTTTTCATGCAGATCCTTAGTTTACTAGAAAGTGAAACGTGGCATCTACCTTAAAAAGGGTTGCCACATATGCTGATTGTTATAGCTGGGAAAACACTCAATAAGCTGTCAGTATCATCCTGGAAAATGCAAGTAGGATTTCCAATTCTGCAGTACTTTCCTAGTTGGCTGGGACTAAAATGAGTCCTGGCTTTTCTATCATAGACAAAATCCTAGTGCTGGCACTTCAGTTGCCTCCTATATGGCATTAACATCTCTACGGTAGTCAAGATGTCATCAAAAGTTCAGGGAGTTCTGTGTTCGGTATAGCCATGGCTCATGAAAATGTTTCGGTAAGACTAGGCTTCGAGAGCTATCATGAGAAAGGCCAACTAATCTCCTAGTCTTTCCATATCAAAGCCAAATGGTTGGTTTAGACATAAGGCAAAATAATCAAAGAAGCACCGATCCGCTTCCCCTCTTCCTGGCTTCCTTTTGCATATGGATCCTGTCAATCTAAGGCACAGCTACAGAAAATTAAACTGTTGTTTACTATGCAAGTTGTTTTGAGATAGTTTGTATGATTCACCCGTCATTTGGGAGTCTTGATCTCATGAGAACGAACCAAATCAATTTAATTGAGACCGATTTCAAAACATGTAGAGAGAGCTTCGAATTCGATTAATCCAATATTTGATCGACGGGTGTTTTCACGAGTCGCGATCACGCAGTCCGATGTTTACTACGCGAGTTGTTTTGAGATAGTTTGTAGTACCATTAACTTGTTATTCGAGAGTCATTGTCTCATGAGAACAAACCGAATTAATCTAATCGAGACCTATTTCAGGACATGTAGAGAGGAGTTTCGAATTTGAATAATCCAATATCTGATTGGCGGGCTTTTTCGCGAGTCGCGGTCACGTAGTTTGCAGGATATCTTCTCGTACAATATAGCCCAAAAAGAAAGACATTTAGTCCAGAGAGGAAGAGGAGCTATGGTGGAGAACAGAAGAAAAAGCCCAGAGAAAGGAACAATCTTTAGAGAGACGGGCCATGACGACCACATTCACCTTCTTCTATTTCCCGCCAAAGCCCATTTTTACTTCTGATTCGTTTTTCATTTTTGAACATTCTTTGCTTACTGAAGAGACGTGGCCAATCACTATGCAGTTTTTTTTTGGCCACGATCACTATACAAACTCCTCTCTCTCTCTCTCTCTCACACACACACACACACACACACACACTTTATATTTTCACTTGGGTTGCAGGCCATTTGGGTTCCTTGCTTTTTTTGGTTGCTGTGAGCCGAGCCTGATGACTAACGGTTCCGTGGCGAGCGAAGTTGAAGCTTTTATGGGGTTGTCATCTCTAGTGTGACTTTTAGCTGGTGGGAGACCCTTTTTCTTTGCGAAATTTTTGCTCTCGAAAAGTCGAGTTTTTTCTCTTTGGATCATCGATGGAGGACGAAAAGAACGCTTTTTATGTTGTGCGCAAAGGCGATGTTGTTGGTGTTTACAGGAGTTTATCCGATTGCCGAGCTCAAGTTGGATCGTCTGTAAGTTTCTTTTCTGCAATGAGAAAAGGGCTAAGAGGTTGAGCTTTTTCGTGTTCTCATGCATGTTCTAGTTTGGTGGTGTTTCGTGGGTGTTGTTTATCTGGTAAAGTTTGGAATTTGTTGAGATGAAACTCCAGAAAAGTACAGTTACGGACGAGTCTTGTGTATGTATTTGGGGTTACTGGGTCATGTTGAAGGTGGAGGGCGTCCTTGATGTGAAAATGTTTCTCTTGTTCCTGATTAAAAATGTGGCCCTGTTAGCATACTCTAGACTGAGAACTTCCGTCGAATGATCCTAGTTTATGGAATGATGCGGCTTTTGTATGTTTCGGTTAATTATACCTGATTATAACGGAGAAAAGAGTAATTCTGCTTGCTTAATCATTTCAGTTACTTGATCCGCTGGTCAGTGTGCACAAAGGGTATTGTTTGCCAAAGGAGGCTGAAGAGTTCCTGATGTCCCGTGGTCTTAAGAATGCTTCTTATACTGTTGGTGCTGCAGATGTGAAGAATGATACTTTCGGTAATCTTGTGCATTGTCCTGTTCAGGTTAGATTCTGGGTTATGTTCTGTTTCTGTTAAACAGTTGACATCGTGCTGTGTTGAGGCTCCTTTGTACCATCAAAAGGCCGTGTGTGGCTGCCTTCACATTTTTCTAGTTACGATGCGTGTGCTTGTGCCCACGTGCATTATGTATGTGCCTATGGAGGTGTGACACAGCTGTGCACGAGCGGCATGTGTGAGACTGCGTAGGTGGCATGTTGTGTGTGTGCTCTTATATGCTCAATATAGGTATCGATTACATGAACCCTGTCAGCTTGCATCTAGAAATTGTTCCTTTAGGGCACACAGAAAACACCTTTGCAATTAGGTTGCAGATTTTTTGTTGTTATCCACACGTGTTGGTGCTACCTTGAAATACTGGAGTTGTCTATACACAATTTAAGTAGATGGGCACTGTAATATTCTTCTGTGCTGCTGGCCCAGCTTCCTATGACATAAAACTGAAAAGTTTATGAGCTAAAATATTTTGATATGGTACATTTGTTGTACAAGAGATCACTAGCCATGTATTCTCACTCTCAGCAACCAGCTTTATCTAGAGGTTCTCCTGTCAACGAGGATATCCATTACAGAGTCCACGGAGATTGCTCAAATCAGGTTTAAATGTGAATGAGTTTTTGCTTAACATACACTTTTTCATCTGATTTTTTCTATTGTATAAACTTTGAAATGAATGGCTTCAACATTGGGGAAAATGCTGGGTTTACCAGGTCTATGCATCAAATAGCAACAAGCAGTTTGTATGCATTATCTAAGTACATTCTTAAGTAGACTAAAAGTTGCTTAATCCACCCTAAAAATTTCATCTAAAAATGGTCCTTAAAAAAAAAACAAGTTTAGAAGAATAATCAACAATTTTGTGCTTGCCAGAATTTGAGATTTATGTTTACTGGATGTTTTTCGCTTGTAGTGCACTAAAATGAATTGAATCCTAGGCCTGTTTTTGCATACCATATCGGGTTTTTATCTTGTGCGAAATTTCTGTCTTCTTATTAGTGGATTTTATCATGCTGGAAAGGCTGCGTACAAGCATTAAGCATGATGCTTTTGATATTACAACATGAAGTGACATGTTGGCTTGCTTACAAGTGATGCATCGTTCTTCTTTGTGCAGGCAGTTGGGTCACCCAGAATACTCCCGAGTTCCTGGAGAGAGAACTTCAGTTTACAGAATGTAATTGCTAGTCCGGCGATATCCTCCAATCATGTATGCCCATTTTTGATAGTTCTAGTACATGTGCATCTGGGTTCTTTTTCTTCTCGTTATACATATTCCTAATTATGTTATACTGCCATACTGTATACTGCCACCCCAAAAGAAATGGTTTTCAGTGAATTCTGTTCGGAAACATTGATGTTGAAACTGAATAGCTTGCCCTCACAAAAATGGAGGGATCACTTTGTGTTTGAAAAGCTAAGGGCCACTTGAGACTCCCTTTTTTTGTTTTCATCATAGATGAAAAAGTGACCGAAGCTTATTGCAGTGTGTTTTCATGGTCAACTTAATTTTTTGGTGTTAGTCTTCGTGGTCAAGTAAATTACATGCAAGTGTCCTAGACGTAGTTATATGAGTATTTTTAATAGTAACTGCTCTATACTATTTGGATTAGTTTTAGGCTGCAACTTTTGAGAATGGCTAGCCTTAAATCCATTGCACTTCCTCTTTTATTCATCTGGGTTTAAGAATTCTGCATACTTTAACTTTCTTTGTGGCCTCTACAAGACAATTCTGCTGTAACTTCTAGCTAACAATCTTTTTTTCCTATTACATACTCAGTTGTCATGTATCATTGAATTTGATGGTGCTTCAAAAGGAAATCCTGGACAAGCTGGTGCAGGAGCTGTTCTGCGTGCCGACAACGGAAGTGTGGTATGCAATCACCAGTGGAATGATTAAAATCTATATTTTTAGGTTACTGTGTGCTTTGAATGACGTTGCTCTGTTTCCAAACCTGCATCGTGGTAGGGTTGGCTGCTACGTGAAGGTGTAGGCATTGCTACAAACAATGTTGCCGAATATCGAGCTGTAATTCTGGGGTTGAGAAATGCTCTGCAGAAAGGATTTAAGCATGTTGAAGTTTATGGAGACTCACAACTTGTCTGTATGCAGGTGACTCACATCCAAAGCTTTCATTATTTGATGTTCTCTTGCTTGCATCCATGGGCATAAACACATGCATGTCGTGCAAAGTGGCAGATTTGCTTTAGATGCGAAGCACTCCTCCACTGTCCACTGTAAAATTTCCTCTTACGAGAAAATTATGACGATAGTATGCTGGATCGTTGCTCGGGGGTTCTCTATTTGCTATTTTACTTTGCTTTACTGTGTTCAAATATTGACCTCTTGCCTGACATTTTCTCTGGTAATAACAGTGTATTGGCATACTGCAGTGACTGATATTGGCTGTAGGTAGTATATCTATGTATATGTTTTATCTTCATCTGATTGCTTATGGCTTAAACTTTTCTAAAAGTGTCCAAATAGATGTGGCTATGTTTATGTATCAGTATGTTGAGATGCATGAATGAAATCATAAACTATGAATTACACATAGTCACTATATTAGAAAGTCTAATCCAAAAGCTTAAACCATTGGATGAAGGGAGATTACATGTCTATAAAATCCACTCGATCTTAAATTTAAGCAAAGTGGAACATAGTTTAACACTCCCTCTCTCATGCAAGTTGGATGGAGGACAATTCTCTTGCACATTGTATATAAGAGAGCAAAATGAGATAATGAGAATCCACACGAGAGATGATTGATTAATTGGCTTATGGAGGATCCATAAGTCCAATCCAAAAGACAGAGAATACAAGTGTAAGGCCCATTGCAACCCTGTACTTGGATATACTTAGATTGCAACTAAGAAGGTCCAGTGGAATTTGTGCAGCCATTGGAGACCTGTAGAGTGAAACTACCTTGATAAGGCTTAGTTAATAGTCACTATCTCTAGATGTCATGACCTCTAATTTGGTTATCTAATTATCCTGCTGAGTTGTGTCCCCATATCTATAACGAACCTGGACCAATGTGGCAGCTTTGCTCTATAGTTTTCTAGCTGACTTCTGCAGAAAGGCCAAGAGAGCTACTAGAGCATTTATATCTTTAACTTATTACTTGGAGGAGCAATCTGTACATGAAGGGTGATTTCTGCATTTTAGACATAGTTTCACTCTATACGTTATTCAACACCTGACAACACTACATATTTTTTAAGAGCATCTGTCAATTGGCATATGTTATTTTTCCCATTTATTCTTGCATGATTGGTCTTTGTTTCTGCATTATATAAAGACACCCTAATTTTGGTCTTTCTTGTGCTGCTATATAGAGTGTTCAATCTTCTCTCACCACATCATTGCTGTAGTCACCTTTGAAGTTTGCTCCAACAGATTCAGGGTCTATGGAAGACAAAAAATCAGAATATGGCAGACTTGTGCAATACAGCAAAGGAACTCAGGGATCAATTTGCATCGTTTGAGATCAGACATATTGGCAGGGTACAGGCAGCTTATGGTTTTGTTTTTTAGAAGCTCTATATGATGTCAAGATTACTGAAAAATTATTAAATTTCAGTTTCAGGGTTGCGGTTAGGAGTCTTTTCACCCATGACCTTTATCGAATATGCTTAAAAGATGCAATCTGAATGTTCTTTGGTATCTTAGTGTAAGTGGATTGGAGAATGGCCTCCTATGATGGATGTGATCTTAACGGGTTAATGTTGCATTGGGGATTTGAAGCCCCCGTCTTTGCCAGACAAGCACTCAATTCTGGTTCAAAAGCTAGGCTTTATAACTAATAGCTTGTTGTTAGAACAATTAAATATTAAACTGTGCTTTCATTTAACAACTTAAGCTTTTAGAACAGTTGGCAATGGTCCCATAAAATCTCACATGATATCAGAGCATGAGGTCCTGAATTCAAATCTTTCAAGCCCCTGTTTGCCTCCCTAATTGAATAATTGCACATTTTAGACTAAAGCCAAAGTCTAGCCTACGTGTTTGGCAATGGTCTCACAAAATCTCACATTTGTCGTTGCCTTTCGATGACATTTCGTACTCTTATTTCTTTGTTGGAGGGATGACAAAATCTCAAATTCCCTGCCCCATTTACTGAGCAATTAAACTGTGCTTATTGCTAGAACAACTTAAAGCAATATTTTATTTGACCTTTGTAATTTAGTTGACTTAATGCAGTTATGTCAAATAATCGACCATTTGTTTGTGAATGGGCAGTCTTCTTGTCTTTAATGGCATTTTCTTTTTCCAGGAACGGAATTCTGCAGCTGATGCCCAAGCTAATCTGGCCGTATATCTAAGGGGTGCGTGCTTGTCTTGCTCAATTTTACTTCATTAGACATTTGAAGAAAATCTCATTGTTCTCTTGCAGATGGTCAAGTTGAGGTGGATCATATCTAGTGCAAGCTCAGAGGCCTCAGCTGCTCATTCTGATTGGTTCTTGCGATTATGTTCTAGAGACATAGTGGTTGATCTGGGCCCTGGACCAACTATGTAAGAGTAACACTTAATCGTATGACTTCTAGGTAACAGTCTGGATGCTGTAGGACAAGATAAGTAGTGAGAGTGTCTATCTTGTGTGGTATTAATCAGTTCTACATCAGTTAAGACCGACAATTGTACGGAGTTGTCGTGCCAGTGCTTGAGCAACTTTTTCTTCATGTTTGGTGCTTCCGAAAGACCAATTGGGGTGTGCTTGGTTCATCGCCGCTACACCGTCGTTGGTCGATTTGCCATCTTGCTGGACGTTGCCTCTGCTAAGTGCCACGGGCAGTTGTGCATCACTGTCACTTTGGACTGGACCTATTGGCTGCCAAGTGCTGGTCTTCTCTTTGTGAACCTTATGGCTGATAAGTTCGGCCTGCGCTTCAGCTTCTGTGGCTGATCTTGCCATCGTCCATCCCTATTCCTCAAGCAACGCAAGCTTATCGTCTCATCAAATTCGACCTATATTGCCCCTCAAGAATAATGTCCCTCCCAGTTATGAGATCCTGTACACATAAGACACGTCGCAACTGCGAAGAAAGAGGATATATCTCGTACCGTTCTTTCTGCAGAAGATCGCGATACTTCATATCTATGAATGTCCAGGAAGGCATAGCTATCTGGGGAAGTAGCAACCTGTTCTCATGCATGGTACCTTAGAAAGGTTATTCCTAATGGGCACCATGTCGGCAGCATTGTTTATTACATCCTTGCACGTTCCAACGTGAGTGTCTTAAACGGTGCGAGCTCACCGGATTACCCCAATGCGAAGCCATGCTAGCAGCCTACTGGAATGGGGCATAACCAGCGGACTGTTATCTGTTAAGGGCCCATGTGGTGGCATCACGATCTGAGGCAACAGTTGTCCTTGATCTGCTGCATTATCTCTGCAGTGTCTTGTGACTTAGGGCGTTGACAAAGAGGAGAATCTTGTTTTATCTTCAGATTCGGTTATGCTAACGTTGAATTGCGTTGCTCATTTCGTCAACTCTAGCCACACTGTATACGCATGGCCCCTCAACTCTTCGTTGCAGGCCGGGGAAGGTTGATCCGGATTAATTTCCTGTCTCGCTTATCTGCTTCACAGAATGCATATGTCAGATAGCACTCATTGAAAATATCTACTTTAATTCATTTGCCTAGAAGCTGCAAGTAACCTCTTCCTTAGTTGACCCTGAAAGCAGGGAAACAGACGGCCGGCCTCTGAAGGACCTTGGGCAAAAGTTAAGGCCTTTGCCAAATTCTTTTAGAGAGTTTTCAGGAAATACATTGCATTTTCAAAGTTTTCTAAAATCCCTCGGCCTAGGCGGATCCATCGAGTTTTGGGTTTGAGCATTTCTCGAATGCTAATGTACATTTTTTTTCTTTTAGTTTTGCCGTCGCTAAACTTTCGAAATTTCGGAAATTTTCTCATCACGCGATGTCGCCGGAATGCCAAATTTGGCGGTCGACGACCTCAGGCTAGGCTGGGTAGTGCCAAATCTAACTTTCTGGCGAAAGTTTGAGGTTTTTTTTTTAAGAAAATAAAAATACCAAAAATCCTTTTCGAGTGTAGTTTTTTTCAAGTTGCATTTAAACCAAAGTTTCTTCTCAATGCACTTTTAAATTATAGGTATATGTACACTATAAGTCCTAAAACCTGTTACAAAAGTGTAATTGAGTCTTTCCGTTAA
>BCNH02000009.1:19863383-19877158 GCA_001662345.2 Metrosideros polymorpha var. glaberrima
AAAAAAAAAAAAAAGGAAAAAAAAAAAAAAGATAAAAGAAATCAAAATTTTAAAAAAATTATCAAAATTATTCCATGGTGTTTTAGTAACTAAAATTTTTAAAAAGCTTGTAAGAAACAAGTTTTTTATTTTTATATTTGATTAAATATGGAAGTGTTTTTATAATATAGATTCAATCGGATATAAGTTGCTGGATTTGTATTAGGTAAAAATGGGATAAAACAAGTTAAATGAGTCAATATGAGTTGGACCATTTTCTATCTGACCCAATCTACCCGTTGGATAGGTATACTACTAAGTAAGAAAACTGTTTAGCTTATTGTCAGCTCATCTTTGTTCCTTATCCAAGACAGGCGATGATTTTATTCTCTCTTTCAAGGTCATTGCCAAACAAGGTATCGATTTGAAGCAGTTCATGGATACAATGCTCATGTGTGGATCGCATGAACAGACCATTTCCTGCCCATGATCATGGCAACTGAAAGATTGTCATGTTTGTTACATTGTGAGAAGCAGTTGAAATGCAATGGAAACCTGTACTAAGCTGTACAAGTAAATGCAATAGAAGCCCAATTTCTCTGAATAGCATTGAAAATTGTTAATATCACGAGTTTAGGTTTATCTTATATTCTAACGATCGATTGCCATTACAAATATGACACGTATGACGTGAACATGTTCACTATGCAATTAGAAGAGGAGGAAAGCGAGGATGTAGATTTAAGCGAAAATATTTGCCGTCATGTCAGTTTTACTCTATAAATCAATGGATTGCGATACATTTTACTGGATTATAAGGAGCTTACGTCGACGTACTTAGATTTTGTAGGGTCGAACTCGAACCAGCTATTTAGATCGGACGATATGGTCTTTCTTGTTTAATTCATTTATCATGGACCCAGCTGAAAATGATATTTCCTCAACAGCCTAACAAAATGTCATCTCAAAGTTCGAACTTTCTTGGTTTGACCAGCCAAATTTTCTCCGGCGACCCCCTCTCGCGGCTCGTGTATACGTTCCGCATGAGTCGTTGAACCGAACAGAGGCCAAGCGCTTCCCCCTTTGAGCTCTGGTTCTGATCGAGTCGCTAGCACGAGCTGTAGCTGATCACACAAGAGGAACACACAAGGGCCAATGGGGGTCGAAGATGGGATCTTGGGGGGGATGGGCGATGCACGAGCCAGAGAAGGCGTCGGCAGGAAGAGGAGGTGGCTGAAGAGACGAGAGGGATGGCTCGTGGTCCTGGGCGTGGCTCTTCACGCCGTGTACATGCTGAGCATATTCGACATCTACTTCAAGACTCCCATTGTCCACGGCATGGATCCCGTCGCTCCTCGCTTCTCCGCACCCGCCAAGCGCCTCGTTCTTCTCGTCGGTATGATGTTGCGCCCACCACCTGTTTGGGGTTTTTCTCTTTATGAAATTTCAACCTCAAGTTTGCATTTTTACCTTCTGGGTGTGAGCTCCCACTATGGAAACTGCATTGCCTGGATTGCGTTTGCTATTTTTTAAGTGAAAGAATTGGGCTGACGATTGTAAACTTGAAACCGAGGAGGTTTGTTGCTTCCCTTGTAGGTTTTCTATTTTTCAACTGTGTTGAAGTTTGGCATATCTTTATAAGTTTATCTGTCTATGTGATTGTCGTGGAGGACACTTAGTCTGGAACATTTTGTGATTGCTTCAAAGTTGGTTATTAAGCTGTCTCTGAGCCTGTTACTTTCTAGCAAGAAGTTACTCTGTGACACAGGTGAAAATTTAAATTTGCAGCGGATGGCTTACGTGCGGATAAATTTTACGAGCCGGATTCAGAAGGAAACTTTAGAGCACCTTTCTTGAGAAGTATAATTAAGGAAAGAGGTCGCTGGGGAGTGTCGCACGCTCGTCCTCCTACAGAATCGAGACCTGGACATGTTGCTATTATAGCTGGGTTTTATGAGGATCCCAGTGCTGTGACAAAAGGTCTGTTATTTGTCTATTTTATCACACTTTTCATTTGCATGTAACATCTCCAACTTAAACTCCTATCTGCTAACAAGTGCTTGATGTGGTGTGACTCTTCGTGATTGGGTGACATCCCTTTTGCAGGATGGAAAGCTAATCCTGTTGAATTTGACTCGGTATTTAATAGAAGCAAACATACATATGCCTTTGGTAGCCCAGACATAGTTCCTATTTTCTGTGGTGCCTTGCCACATAGCACTTGGAATAGCTACCCGCATGAGTTTGAAGACTTCGCAACGGGTATGTGCTTGCCCCGTCGAACGCAAAATCTGTTTGATGTGAATTTAATAATTTGCGAAGAGATTAAGAAAAACTTTCATCTCTTGTGATACCTCAAAATTTTGCTCATTGCCTACTCATGTTTGGTAGTTAGTTCTTCCCATGGTAATTTTTTGTCTGGTACGAGCCTATGGTCTATGAGTGATGACCTGAGCATCTCTCTCTCTCTCTCTCTCAAACTTAAGACATGCATAGAAGAGTAATCTCATAAAGCATTCTTATGGCATGTTTTTGCTCTTACATCGCCTGTAACTTAGATTTTATTTGGGATAAGTGCACTGGAAGTCCTAAAACTTGTCACGAAAGTGCAAACGAGTTCTAAAACTTTTAAAAAGTGCAATCAAGTCCTAAAACTTGTCATCAAAGGGCAATCAAGTCCTAAAATTTTCAATAAGCACAACCAATCGAAGGACTTGATTGGACTAATATGACAAGTTTTAGGACTTGATTGCACTTTTTGAAAGTTTTAGGACTTGAATGCACTTTTGTGACAAGTTTTAGGACTTAATTGCAATTTTTTGAAAGTTTTAGGACTCAATTGCACTTTCGCGACAAGTTTTAGGACTTTCAATACACTTATCCCATTTTATTTTATTTCCTTAAATGCATCTGGATGTTTTGTCAGTTGATTCAATGAGCCTTGCATGCCTTAACTAAAATTACTAGTGCTTGTTGGTCTGGGAATTCTTCCAATTCTGAAACTAGAGCTCATTACACTTTCTACTAGTGGCCACTTCAGGCATTAATATGACTTTAATTCACACCTTAATGGCTCGTTAGTGTTGACATGGACTCAATTATTTTGTTTATCACTCCTCTCCATTTGCTGTTAGGGTGTATTGTGTTTTTTGCCAGAACTGGAAGCTGCATTTCATAGATTGGTGAAATTTTTAAGATGTGCTTGTTTTCCTTGAAGTTTTTTCTGTACCTCACATCTTTATCGTTTGCTTTTGCTGTTGCAGATGCATCCTTTTTGGATGAGTGGTCTTTTGATGAATTTCAAAGCCTCTTGAACAGGTCTTTTACTGACGAGGACTTGAGAGAAGCGCTTCAACGGGATAATCTGGTTGTCTTTCTCCATCTACTAGGCTGTGACTCAAATGGACATGCTCATCGACCCTTCTCATCTATCTATCTCAACAATGTTAAGGTTGTTGATCACATTGCCAAACGTGTTTTTGATCTCGTTGAAGGTTATTACAAGGATAATCGTACTGCATATGTTTTTACAGCTGATCATGGAATGAGCGACAAAGGTTTGATATGACGCGTTTTTCTTTTTTCATTTCTGGAAAAAGTTACTGAGTTGAATTTTCTAATAAACATGCGAAGCTGTTCAGTAAATTTTTTCCTGTGGTAATCCTTTTCCTAAAATTAGGGTGTGCATTTCTGGCGCCCACTTATCTCGACTCAATTCCTGGCTTTTGTCCTTGCATTTCCTGATGATCAAACTTGCCTCCGTTAGATGATGTACCGCAAGTTGTTGCTAGGGAATTTTGGATGGTTGCAATTGGCAAATCTGTGTCCACTACTAGAGAATCCATGTTCAGCTTTTCCCCTTATATTCATGTGTGCCAAACAGCAATTTTATCTTATGGTTCATTTAATGGGATGTAGAAGTGGTCACAAGGATTTCTCTAGTTTCACATGCTGATATATATATTGAATTTTGTATTGGGTCGAAGAATTTCGTTATCAATGTCCAATCAAATGTGAAACTTGATTTGGATGGAAAGCTAGAGTTGTAGTCTGGTTAAATTGATTGTGTATTCATTAGTTTTGGCAATTTAGGGCACGCATGACAAAATTTCTGTTCCAGAAGTCAATTTCTAGAAAGAAATTGATTTTTCTATTTCTGTTCTAAAAATCAATTTCTGAGCAGAGAAACGCGTTTAATAACGACACAAAATTTCTATTCCTAGAACAGAAATTCGTTTGATAACAACATAAAATATCTATTTCTCTGACGGCATTGGACGGCGACCAAAGAAGGCGGCCGATGAACGGTGGCGATGACCGGCGACAGAAGGCGGGTGGTGGATGGCAGCGATAGGCAACGGCGGTCGGCGGCGAGCAGGCGGGCAGCGGTGGGTGGCGGGTGGTGAGGGCGGCGGCGATTGACGGCGGGTGGCGACCGGTGGCGGTCAACAGGCGGCAAGCGACGATGGTCAGAGGGCGGGCGGCAGATGGCTGGCGACGACCAGTGGCAGGGGGCAAGCGGGCGACATTGGCGATCGGTGGGCGATGACGGCGGGGAGTCGGGAGAGATAAGAGAGTGAGTCGTGAAAAGAGAAAGAGGAGAGAAAATTTCTGATTTCTGTTCCAGAAATCAAGACGTTGAAAATTTTAACTTTTGGTTTCTGTTTCAAAATGATTTCTAGAACAAAAATTTGTTCTAGAAATAGAAAAATGAAATTGCGTTACCAAACGGATTTCTGTTCCAAACCTGTTCCAGAAATCATTCTGGAACAGAAATGTTGTCATGCACAGCCTTAACTGCAGACTGTAGAGTTTTTCCCTAATGACACCTTCGATTTGATATTGTACTTGAACTGAATTTAACCTTGATCACTAAGTGGATAGCAATGGTTTGGTGCTTGCTACCTCATTTGAGCCTATCCATACTTTTGCTGTATTGCTGGGTGCACCAGCATTAATAAGGTGCTCCCTTGGCCGAACTTTAGTAAGAAGACAATTCTATAAGAGAGAATGTTTTTGCTGTTCGGCAATGAGGACTAATCATGCTCTTTTTCTTTTGGAGTCTGCCGGGCACTCATAAGTATTTGTTCATTCATTCTTTTTCTCTAGTACCTTTTAGACGCTGCAGCTAATATGATTAAGGTGTAACTGATAGGAAGTCATGGAGATGGGCATCCCTCCAACACTGACACACCCCTTGTTGTTTGGGGAGCTGGGGTTAAATATCCCAAATCAGCTTTTGTCAGTGACCACTCTGATCATGGTCGGTTTGTTGATGAGCATATGCATGACATGCCAACGCCTACAGCGTGGGGCCTTAGCGGCACTGAAAGAGTGGATGTCAATCAAGCTGATATTGCACCTCTTATGGTATAACAGATTGGTTTTATTTAATCAATTTATTAGCCTATGTGGATTGTTCATAAATTTAATTTGTTTGTTTTATGGCAGTCAACTCTTCTTGGTTTGCCATGTCCAATGAACTCGGTGGGAAATTTGCCTCTTGGATACATTGACATGAATGAGGTGAGTTCTGAGTAGTATAACATCTATAGATGTTAAAATTGTCGCGAGTATGATTAAATATATTTATTAAATGATTTCTCTTATCTAAAGAAAACGTGGAATCTTCATTTATTAGTGTGGCAAATTATGTTGACATCTCCTGATGCAACAAGAAGAAACTCTTTCTTTCATTTGCAGGCAGAGGAAGTTGAAGCTGTGCTATCCAATACAAAACAAATACTAAACCAGTTCCTCCGGAAATCACGTATCCTATCCTCATGTCAGGTTCAGTGTTGGTAATATGATTTTTGAGGAGGCTTACTTGGATATTCAAACCATTGCAGTCTTCATTTGAAAAATTACCCTATTTCTAATGTGTAATCCCAGTTTTTCTGTTCACATAATTTTTGTTCGACACTGAGGCAATAGTATAGCATGTCAGATAAAGTCTTGTAAATAATGTCTAAGTTCTATATTGTTTAACAATGTTAAGCAGATCCTCTTGACATAAATTTCCATTAGATGACCTGCCATATGTTGCAGACGTACTTATCATGATTTGTTTTCCTATTGAGTTTCGGATTTGTGTGCATGGATTGAAAGGAGACAACAAAATTTCTTTTGACAATTGGCTTGACAAGTTCAGATATGAAGCAGTCAACTACATTATTCTTCAAGCCATTCAAACCACTAGAGCACTATATGTCAGTTGTGGACCATATTGAGGAACTGATCTCCATGAGAGATTACAAAGCTGCATTGAAGCGGAGTGAAGATTTAAGGAGTTTGGCTCTTGAAGGCCTTCATTATTTTCAAACTTATGATTGGCTGATGCTGATGGCAGTAATTACTTTGGGATATATTGGTTGGATGCTCTATCTCATTCTCCATGTGCTGCAATCTTATACCTCATTGCCAGATGTTCTATTCCGAAAGGAGCAAGCAGTGCAGCAAAAAAACGACACCAGAAAAGTAATGTGTAAGCTTGTTTGTGGTTTTCATATTGAATAAGAATGCAGACATGAGGAAGAAGGGTTTGCCTAGCAGTTGTGTAACCTTGTCAGGATTCCAAAGGCCTGAAGTTCAAATTTTATCTTCCTCCTCCTATATTACTTATCCACTAGGGGGACAAGAGAAGACTACAGAACTAGACATGAGATGTCCACACATTTTGGCATGGCATCATAAACAAATGTCAAGAAACTAAGTTTCTGGATCACAATCCTTTGCCAGCTATGCATTGCAAACTGCAAGCTGACTGAAACATATGGTAATTTAGCTTGGGGGCGGGGGTTGTGCAAGGAAACATTCATGGTGGAAGTGTCGTCATTAGAACCAATGAAAAGGGATTTAAGTGATCAGATGGTCCTGCAACTTCTGCCATACTCTTGACCTTTTCTTGGTTTATCATAGGAGCATTGTTGTTTGAGAAACTCTTTTTGTGGTTACTAGTAAGAAAAGTTACTCTTGCTAATAACTCCTATGGCATAAACTCTGGTCAATTTGTTTTTGTCAATTTGCTTTCTAGCTGGATTTTTCTTGGATATAATATGGTTGCCTTTTATCTGATAAACAATTCTTTCTTTTTTGGACGGGCCTTCTGATGGATCTATTTTCCCATTTTAGGGACAATTTTCTTCTTGCATTTTTTTCCAGGTTCTTCTTATTGACATTCAATTCCTATCATGGCAGATACTTGTATGTGGATTTGCTGCAATGGGACTTATGTCTATGATTTTATTCTGGGAGCAGTCTCCTCCTCTTTATCATGCATACGTTGCAATGACCATATTTCTTTGGACACAAATAATTGGCGAGCATCAGTTTTTAAGAGCACTCTGGAGATATTTATGCGGAGCGAAGTTAAATTATGTCCTTAAACTTCTAGCTACCCTTGCTCTCTCTGTCATGATATCCGAATTCCTGGTATGGACGCAAAAGTAAATTTGATAAACCTTGGCAAACTCATGGCATTGGCCCACGTGAAGAGATAATTTTGCATTCCGAATTTTTCTCTTTATTTATTCATCAGGTTTACAGCTTCACTGAGAGGAAGCTCTATACATGGTGTTTCCTTGTTGCGGGGGTTATTGCCTTCTGTTATCTGTTCTACTTGATTCCATGGAGATCTCAGATACCAGCTTTTGTTTGCTTGGCCTGTTGGTTCCTGTCTGGATTCACATTGATGCCAGCTGAAATTCCTGATAATAATCCATTGGTGTATGTCACTTTACTAAACTATGACTTATTTTTCAGAGCGTTAGAGTGGCAATTCTGCACTTTTTCTTTCACATGCTTATAAGTTTGTTTTTCTATTTCTTTTCTTTTGGAGGGGGTGGGGTTTGTGTTCCCTCTATCTACTTTTTTTCTTCAATATCCCCAACTTGAAGGTCCTGCTTTGAGATTTTGACCATTATGAGGAACCGCATATGTTAATGTAGACACACTTTCTCTAGGCCAAATATTCCATTTGGAGCATCAGGTTGCCATGCTGAAACTAAAATGAATAAGCCTTACTCATGTCACTGTCGATTAGGAAAATGGAAGTTCTGTCATCCTTGGCGTAGTTGTTCTACTTTATGCTGTTGACTAGCCACTGATATTAAGTTGTACAGAGCATTGACATGAAGAACCCAAAGTTCTCCAGGGAAAGAGTTAAAAAAGAGGCCTCCACCTGTATATACTTGTCATCCTCAGTTGACCTTAACTTTGTTTTGCATTAACATCAGCTGATTTTGCTCCTATGCTGGGCATTGTGACTATTTTGTATAGGATATCTAGTGGAGTTATGATCACTGTTATAGGAGTGGCTGCAAGGTGGCTAGACAAGCATGCTGAAGGCAGTAAGTATTGGTCAAGTATCTGTTGTCGTGACATGAAAAAGTCAAAGTTCTCCATGCTCTTCCTCTTGCAGGTGCATGTTGTTTTGTCTACCTTCTATTTGGAAATTTCATCAGTTTTTCACTGGATGATTTTCTTACCATTCTTTTACTAAGATCAGCTCTTTTGCCTCATCCGATAGGTACTATTGGTGGGGTTGTCCTCAATGATGGTATCACTCTCGACATCTCACAGAATGCAAAACCAAGAATTACATATACTTCACCAGCTCCTGAATTGGCTCATTGCTGGTATGCTGTGGCCCCTTGTTGCTATTTACTCGAACTTTTTGCTCCTTTGTGCAGCTAATTTTCAAGATTAAAGAGACTTTTCATTTTCATTATCTATACTGGCACACTTATTTATGTGTTCTTGAAATGTCATTTTTCTCTGATTATAATCTCCATCTGAGGGAGAGTCACTTGTGTAACAATCATGACCTGGTTGCTTGGGTACTGGTGCTACAGATGTGCCAAACGTCAGAAGTGAACTAGACATACTGCTCATTACATTGGCTGGTGCTTGAGGATCCTTTTACAGATAGAGGAGGCCTTTGAGGAGGATTAACATGTGTTTAAAATGGGTCCATGATCAATACTTTGGGTTGCAACTAGTGTTCCCTGAAATTAGATATGTTCTGACATAGCATAGTAAACTTATTAACCGAACTCAAATTATTATGTTTCATTTGCCGCATGATTTTGTGTTATTTTTACTAGACTTGTATTTAGGTTCCTAGTCTATTATTTGTGCAAATTAATCTATGCTCTACTGCTATTATTTTGTGCATTTGAACTCTCTTTATCTCTAATCATGCGGTATTCTCTCTATTGTAGGTTCTTCTATGATTCTTCCTTTGTTTTCAGAAAATACCCTCTTATCTCGGTTGACTTCTATATTTCTTGGTTTTGCTCCCCCTTTCCTTCTTCTATCTATTGGGTAAACCGCTTTTATACCCCTTTCATCTGCCTATGTTTTTCTGACTTTCAAGACATACATCCTGTTAGAAAAATGCTTCATGGATTTTCCTCTTTTCCCTTTATGTGGAACATGGTAGATACGAAGCTGTCTTCTATGGAGCACTTGCTCTTGCACTTATGGCATGGTTACTTTTTGAAAACACACTGCTCTATTTAAGTAAAACTGAGAAGATTGCTGTCTCCAATATGAGCATGGTGGAAAATGCGGTTCTTGAAACTGATGATAGATACCTGCGGCTCTCTGATGTGAGAATTCCTCTAACTTTTGTAAGTTCATTCTCCTCTCTCCATTTTGCCCTTAAACTAATTTGTGTCTCTTAATCTCTCTTAATCTTTTTTAAGAAAACATTTGCATATCATTTGGAGAAAAATGGGCTGGTGCATGTGTTGTTTGTGATTGGCAAAGTCGTATCCTAATTGATTAATTGTTAAACTTTTTCAACAGAGAATTTCTTCAGCTAAGTGAGCGCATTAAATAGATTTAATAAGCATGCTTGGGGAAAATGTGAACATGAAATCATCATATGGGCTCACTGTCCATTTTTTCTTATCAAGATGGTCCTCATATAAATGATGCTGATGTTAAATGTTTTTAGAGTGCAAAAACTTACAGAATTGGGTGCTTTCCTATGTCATTTCATATCTCCTCAAGTTCCTTTCACTATTCAGATAATGGGAGCCATTTGTGTTATTTAATGTCTGTGTTTCTCAGATGGTACTCTTCAATGTCGCCTTTTTTGGGACGGGGAATTTTGCGAGCATTGCAAGCTTTGAAATTTCATCTGTGTACCGATTTATAACTGTTTTCAGTGTAAGTAACCCCTATTAGTGACTACTTCTTTCCATTTCAACACAAAGCTTCCACTAAGTTGATGCGTGTTGCCATCATTGCAGCCTTTTCTAATGGCAGCCCTACTTATCTTCAAGTTGTTCATACCATTCATGCTCGTCATGTAAGTTCTTACTTTCTCCCATGATAGCAAGTATATTGGCAGATCAAGAGATGGCAGCCTATTGAAAAAAAAATAAAAAATGATTGCTAGTAGTGATGATGGACTGTCATGCCTCGATCACCCGATTTTTTGTTTTCTTTTTGGGGTATGATTTTTTGGTTAATTATCTAGTATTTATTTATTTTTATTTTTTTGTTTTCTCTGTGAGAGATTTTCTTTCTTTGCTTCTTTTATCAGCTTGTAGCCCATAGAGAACGTAGCTCACCTCTGTTTGTTCAAAGCTTTTAGTGAAGTATGTTTATGAGATGTTATTTTTAAATTAATCTTCAATTGTGCGCCATTTACCTTTATGATAATAAAACTATTCTCATAATAGGTTTTAACTTGGTAGCTTTTGATGTGATATAGGTTGTAACCGCCTATTTACTTCTCTGCTGATAATCTATCTTCTGTAAATGCAGATGTACTTTTAGTGCAATAGCCAAACTGATTCGAGTTCCGAGATCAGGATGTTATTTCCTTGTTATATTATTTTCAGATGTGATGACTATCCACTTTTTCTTTCTGGTAACCATATTCTTGCTGTACTTCTACTCCCTATAGTTTTATCGGTTTCCATTGTCTAGCTTGCTCGCAGAACTTGTTTCTAATCGTAGTTCTTATTCTGCCAACCTTACTTGCTGACATTCTTATTTAAAATATCAGGTCCGCAATACAGGAAGCTGGATGGAAATCGGTAACAGCATCAGTCATTTTGGGATCGTGAGCGCTCAAGTCGTGTTTGTCCTGTTACTTTTCGCTCTCACCGATATATACACAAAGGACATCAGAACTAGATCAGATCGACCATCATCTCGTAAAGTACGATGACCCCTTGAAGTTGGACTGGAGCCTCGAGATCAGTTGCCAGTTTTATATGACGTTAGGATCTCAGGGAAACGCTTCAATTCTTTTTGGTTCTTTGCTTCGAGGCCGAGATCACGTGGCAGGTAATATGGAGCCAAATAGCGAAGTCCGGTCATGGAGACTTCCGTACGTGAACCCCTCGCTGCACTTGCTCCCATTGTATCGATTGACCTATACACAACAGTTTTGACAATTTTTCACCTGGCGACATGGAGCCTACTTTCTAACTTGATCTCGCGGGATTGTGACCTGCTTTGTTCTTGCTTTCGATTGTTGTCGTGGATTAGTTTCTTTTCTGTTGATGCCG
Source organism: Metrosideros polymorpha var. glaberrima (assembly GCA_001662345.2). Lineage (NCBI taxonomy): Eukaryota > Viridiplantae > Streptophyta > Magnoliopsida > Myrtales > Myrtaceae > Metrosideros > Metrosideros polymorpha. Next base: position 19,874,894 of record BCNH02000009.1, read on the forward strand.
TGGGACACTTTTGTACGGAAGAGATGCTTTTCACATTTATGTGACAGTTTTCTCCAAGTCTGTGTCTATGCCCTACTTGAGAATAAAGCGTTGGGCCAGCTCTCAGCAATCTTCTTTGTCCCCACAATAGAAGGATCCACAGACGGACAAGATGCACTCAAACGACTTTTCAAACGCTTCATAAAAGAAAGACCCGATTACCTTATGACATAAACAACGTGACGCAACTCACCGTGACGTTTTCATTCCTCCATCGGTCTACAAGGTTAGTGCACGGCCAGCTAGAGGAATACTCTCATTTCGGACAATAGATTCTGTGATATCCCAAATTTCGACGGTATGGAATTATGTAATATTCCGAATTTTCGATAGTATGAAATAATCGAAGGACGACCGTCGAAATTAAATTGCTAGAACAAAATAAGCGGTCGAAACTTTGGACAAAATTTCAAAAAGAAAAGAAAGAAGAAAATGAAAACAGAAGCCGTCGCTCACGAGTTTCGAACCGCAGACCTTCGTTGTCTCGTGCGCATCTCGTGCGCTTGCCATTCGGCTAAGGCACGACTATTGGGATATCATTGCCAAAGGATTTATTTAAAATATACGGCGCGTGAGTAAGGGAGGAGGGGCGACCGGAGCAACCGAAGTTGCCGCCTCCAAGTTTCGAACCCAGGATCGGATCATTTGTTTCATTCCCGGATACCACTCGGCCGAGGCGCGAGCGGCGAGATTAAGGCGCCAAAATTTATATTTAAAGGAATCGGCGCGCTATAAACATCGTCGTTTTAGATTAACATCGACGATTCCAATTTCTGCAGTTAAACCCTAAAACTTCGCAGAAGGCACAGTAAGCCGAAAATTTTGGAGCAAAGAGACGTTTTGGACCGGGCACGAACCAACGGGCCTAATTTCTATTATTTTCGGATTTCAAGAGGGCCCATAATGGAAAATGACCGTTTTGCCCCCGAAGCCCATTTTTGACCCATTTTAAAAACCTATTAGGTTTTTAGCCTATTGGGCCCGCCAAATTCAAACCTGAGCCCATGTGAATAGTGCCAAGCCCACTGGAATGGTGCGGGCCGTGAATAGTGCCGAATGAATAGTGTCATAATGGAAATTGACCGTTTTACCCCCGATGGCCCGTTTTGGCCCAAATTGAAGAATCCATTGGATTTTTAACCCCGTTGGGCCCGTAAAAATTCAAGCCAAGCCCACGGGAATAGTACAAGGCCCACGTGAATAGTGCCGGCCCGTACGAATAGTACCAAGGGTGGAAATTACCCTTTTACCCTTCTTGAAAGTGAGGTTTTTGGAAGATGACAATTTATGATTCAAGACAAAGCTAATTCCCCCTCTCTGTCCATTGCTTTCCATCCTTGTCTCAATTAATTGAATTGAAAATGGTCTTGAAAATCAAGACATCAAATGAGATATTTTGGGGAAAAAGTTGCATTATTGCAACCTTGATTTAATGAAGTGCAAGACCACTCTCTCTCTCTCCTTGTCCCTTTCTTTCTTGTCCAATAATTTTGGCTTGAAAGTTGTCTTGAATTCAAGAGGACAAGTTGCATTATTTGAGTGCAATAATGCAAGTTGGATAAGATTTGTAAGACAACTCTCACTCTCTCTCTTTCACTCTTCATTTCTTTCTTTTTCCTCTCAAATTCGGAGCTCCCCCTCTCCCCTCCATTTTCTCCACTTTTCCTTCTTGTTTTGGCTCCCATATCTTGCCGCCGAAACCCCCAAGCCATACCACACCTTTGCCAAACTCAAGCCGCGCTGTTGGGGCCGTTCGGGGCGCCGTTACCATCGTACATCGCCGTGTAACCGCACCGTGCCGAACCGTGTCGAGCCGCCGTCAAGACCCATTTTTCCGTCTACGCGCCGTAGCCGAGCCACTACCGTCACTGTCTTCGCGTCGTCGCCGTGGTAGTCTCGCCGTTAAACGGTGAGTTTACCCCCTAATCCTTGATTAGGCTACTAATTGCAATTAGGGTTAGTTAAGATGCAATTAGACTCTTAACTATGGTTAATTTGGCTAAACTATAGTTAGGTTAAGTTAATCTTGATTAAGATAGTTAACCTTGGTTAGGTTGTGCTAATCTTGATTAAGATAGTTAACCTTGGTTAGGTTAAACTAATCTTGGTTAGGTTAATTAACCATGGTTTGGTTAATTAACCAGAGTTGAGTTAATGCTTAGAATTTTATGCTGATTATGCTGGGCATGTTTATATCGAGATTGGCTATGGAATTAACGTCCCTCG
>BCNH02000009.1:19877475-19889796 GCA_001662345.2 Metrosideros polymorpha var. glaberrima
GGTGAATTGGTATCCTACGCGAGAATTAGGCGGTTAACTCGCTGAGATTTATATCTCATTTGTTGTTGTTAACCATTTTTCAGATCCGTAGACCGGAAGGCCGATGGGTACAGTTCAAGGTACCCTGGTGTAAAGGAGATAGGTTAACCCCGACCCCGGTTCCTCTTTTGTTGGTCGTGTAGGAAGTGGCCCGATAGTGAGGGCTTGTAAATATAAACTTCCTAGGGTTAACATGTTGATAAATAAAAAGGTGTGGTTTGTTAGTGCTGTTTGTTCTGTTATTGGTGCTGCTGTTTTTCCTGTTATCTCTACTGTCAGGAGTTGTTCATGTTTTCGCATGCGCTAATTAAAAAAAAAAAATGGGTCGTTGACGCTTCCTGGGACGTCGAAATATTTATTGACCATTGGACAAGTGACAGGGTTGGTCGCGCGCTCGAGGGTCCGGGGCGTGACAGATTCCTTTGGAGTTTTGCGTCGTTTAAATATTGTATTGAATCGAGTTCGAACACCAAAACTACTCCGTCCGATTGACTCACGAGTATGATCGGATAGTATAATTCTTAAATTTACTTTGGCACATATAAATTAATTGCATTCCGAATTTTCCTGTCTCGGAGTTTGAAACTTGACTCGAAAGACTGTTTACTTTTCTTATGAACAAGCGATCGGCTCATGCTCGGAAAAACACTCCATGGAATCGAGTCGAGGCTGAACTCACAAACTCAGTCGAGCTCAGATCGAATATCGAGCAGCATCCGAGTCCAAATGGTCGGGCTTGGCTCGAGTTATGAACCCGTGTCCGACTCAGTTAGACTCAAGCTCAGCCCTACCCAACTTCCCAATCAAGAAATCCCAGCAAAAGGAATAAATAAATAAACCCTCCCAATACAAGACTTGACCCGAGGAAGCCATTACTTTGCCAACAACTTTCCACAGCACCTTCCTCGGACGCAGACGACAAGAAAGAAGGCATTGGCAGTAGGAGAAAGGAAAGTACATCCTAGAAAAACAACTTATTACAAAGCAAACGAGTTTAAAGGCACGCAAAGGATGGATATGCTTTCAGGGCCACCTGGTTGAAAAAAAAAAACGTTAATTTCCGGCGTGAATATTTTGTGGGGAGCCCCGAAGAAGAAGCAAAGAACAGCTTTTGGCATTTAAGAAAAGAATTTGTTCCCCGACGTCAAACGTGGGAAGCATGCTCATTCCGAGAAATTCACATCAGTAATACCGTGAATTTAAAAAGAAAAGACTGAACAGAGAACTTTAGCTGTTGACGTTGGGATTCAGAGTGGCCCCCATCTCGACATCGAATCGTCTCTGGTTTGGGTTGTCAATGGGGAACAAATGGTGCAAGCGGCCGCATGATTCTGACTGTTTCAATTCTCCAAACCCCAAGAGGCGCAACTCAACCAATTTCAACTCGCCGCTTCTGCAAGAACGGCAGCCCAGCAACGGAGCTCCGACAATGGACTATGAAGAAGCTGCTAAACCTCTGTACGTATCGAAGCAAAAGGAAAAAGCTTCGTTTGTCTTTCGTGACTTCATAGCTTGTTCCGAAATCTAAGGAGACCCAGTTTCGAAATCCGCGAACGAAGCGCGCCTTCTCGCAAACATTTGACCCCGCTTCGCTTCCCTGAAGGACGCGTTCTTGTTTCTTGTTCCCCAGTCGGTCTCTTGTTCTTGATTTTCGTTTCTTTTCTTTTCTTTCTTTTGTTTGGCAGATTCAGCAACGGACTCGATTTGGCGAACTTGGCCGTGTCCTCCGGTATTCTTCGCAATTCATGGGCTGCAATCTCTGAACTCCAGTCCCAGATCGACCGCAATCACCAAAGCCCACCGTCTTCTGACGCAGTGAAAATTCAAGAATTTGAACTCCCGGAATACAAGATCATTGCTTTTGTGACCCCGCCAGTTGCTACCTGTTATCTCCAAGAGGAGAGCGGTTTGGTCCCTTCTTCTTCACCAGAGGCCTCTGAGTTTAAGTGTCTCTGCTCCAAGAAGAACCCCTCTTTTGCCATAAACAAAGCTGCGATTTCTCTGTTCAACTCTCTCCAAGATAAGCTCTCGCCCCTGAAAGCTCAGGTAATAATACCCTTTGTCTTTCGTTTCTTTTCGAGGAATTTATGAGCTCTAGTTTCTTCATTTCTAAGGCCAACGAGCTTTGCTTAGTCACTGCTTGGAATCATAACAAGTTGGTCTCAGATCTAGGTATCAGGTCTTGATGAAGTTGGGTTCCTGGAATACATACATGTGCTGTGATAATTGCTTCACCTTTGATCATTTTGAGCTGTTTCTTGACATAACGTTAGCTTTTTTTTTTTTTCTTTTTTTTGGTCCTAAGGAAGCGAGTCACCGTGAATTTCCTGATCCTAGTGTTAATTGTCGATGTCCTTCCTTTGACTGAGTGGAGGTGAAACTTGAGTCTGGTGTGCAAAACTTGGTTAGACATTTTGTCTGACTGTCCACAATATCTGCTGAGAGCACTTCTAATTTGAGCGACCCTGTCCAAGTAGAAATTCCAAACCGGACTATTGATGTAAATTAGGAAAGTCTTGAGTGGACTTTTGGTTGACCGAACATATGAAGCAACGATAAATCTGTGTTGAAGTTAGATTCCATTTGAATAGATCTCCTAACTTGGGTATGCTAAGAGGGGTTTCCTGTTTTTGGATCCAAATATTCATATATATAAGAGATGGTTTTGGTTTTTTACCCGAGCTTTTGGCTGTGACAATCAACTGTGTGGCATGCTCGTGAATTACATCATGAAGAAATTACTAGTGTTTTGAAACCAATTAATCTTGCAGTAAAATTTGTGAATTCCTTTATGAGATCGATAGATTGTATCGTGAGGAATTGTGAGGTCTAAGTTCTGTGTGAATTATTGAGAGTAGAAGTGAGAGTTTTTGAGTGAGTTGGGTGTGGTTGTAATTTTGGTGCCCAGTTCTGTTTATTTTATTATTTTAGTGCTTGTTTTTCGCAATAATATCAGAAGGGAAACAGTGTGATTATGTCTGCAAAAGTGACTACGTGACGCATGTGCAAGTAAGAAAATCTGATTGGGCCCCATAGACTTGTGTTTGTCGATGCTCATGCTGCGTTGATGCAGGTAGCAACTTCCTCCAAGTCTATTCCACACATTATAACTGGAGATTGTTTGGGTGGATCCATTGCCTCTCTTTTCACGTTATGGCTCCTAAGAACACTCGATTCAGCAACCACAAAGCGTCCACTTTGCATCACATTTGGTTCGCCCCTCATTGGGGACGGTGACTTCCAACAAGCCATATTGCAATACTCAACCTGGTGTACTTGCTTCTTGCATGTGGCGCATAAGGATGACTGTTTCCCGAAACTCTTTCACCCGTCGACCATGGAGCAGAGCCTATACAAGCCTTTTGGTACATTTCTTGTGTGTTCTGAATCGGGTGGTGCATGTTTCGAAGCCCCTAAATCCATAATTGAGTTGCTTGCCCCCAGGAGCCCAGAAAGTGCCGAAATTTTCAGTTATAAGAGCATCATTAACTGTCTCGAATGGCAATTGATTTGCAAGAACCATTCTGAATTTAGTGTGCCCGATACTGATTTGTTTAAAGCTGGGATAACTGCGCAGGTTGCAGCAATTGGCCTTATGCAAATTCAGGTAACTATTTATTGTACCTTCTTTTACGTACGCGCCTGGAATACTTGTTAGAAGGGGATTTCACAATTGTTCTTGTTGAAACCAGAAGGATAATTGTGCTTTGCCGTATAAACCAAAATGAACTGTATCCCTGCCTTTAGCTTCACATGCTTAGCCAGGAAAATTTACTCCACTCGAATAGTCCATTGTTATCAATGCTTTCCTTTTACCTTTTGGAAGTTCATTTACTGAACTCTCATTGTCATGGCAGCCGCAGAATATGGATATTGATGCTATGTTGAGGGAGATAGTCAAGTCTGAAAAAGACGTCCTAGAACTAAAGAATCGAGCATTTGATCCTGCAAATCGTTTGAATGACATGAAAGTGTGCCTGGCTAATTTGGAATGGTACAAGAAGAAAAGCGAAAACGACGGCCAGGGTTCTGGTTACTACGACAGCTTCAAGAACAAAATGGCTCGGCGTGACCATGAAGCCATTAAGTTTGTTAAAAAGCTCACTGATTACTGGGAACAAGTGGTGGAAGATGCGGAGGAGAGGCCTCAGAGAGAGGGAGCACTGTTGCGGATCCGCTGGCTCTTTGGAGGGACAAATTACCGGAGGATGGTTGAACCGCTCCACATAGCCAATTTCTATAAATGGGGCAAAAGAGGTTACATATCTCAAGGGAGATCCAACCACTTCAAGCTATTGGAAGAGTGGCTGGACAAACATCCAAAACAGCCGGCGAAGAGTGTCCCTAACGATTCAAAAATGAAGAGGATCATGTCAAGCGTCACAGAGGATTCGTGCTTCTGGGCACATGTGGAGGAGGCACGAATATCGTGCAGGTTGTTGAACAGCGGAGGATCGAACAGCGAAGAAACAGAAAAATTGGTCAGGTTCGCGGAGTATGTCATGGGTTTGCTCAAGAACTACGCTGTTTCTCCCGATATTTTCTTGGAAAGCAGCAGCTACATGCAATGGTGGAGGGAGTATGAGCACATGTTGGGGAAGCAAATGATGGGGGCTTCTCACAACTCGGAACTCATTCGTTTCATGAAGGACGAAGACTATTACCTGTATAAATCAGGTACCCTAGTATTTGCATGACAGATGAATAAACTGGGTAACTTGAACGTAATCTATAGTGTATCGTAAGAGTAAGAACGTGCCGGTTTCGCTCGTTGTGTTGATTTTGCTTTGCATGAATTGATTCGGAATGATCCAATTGCGAGTTAAAAAATTTGATTCGGAAGGCAAGAGTTTATGTTTGCTCTGCCTTTCTGTTTTTTCCTCTTCAGGAATTACTCATATGTTTATTCCTTTAGTGCAGGTTCTTATTCGGTTGAAAAACATCTATCGCAAGACTATAATTAAAACGAGCAATTTCAACCAAAACAATATAGAAAAGAAGAAGAAGATAGCTGCTACTTTATGGAGCATTTTCACTGCTTTATTATCAAAAGGCCTCTCTTGTTGGAGCGGAGAGATTGACTGAATCATGCCAAATACAATTTAAGATGAGTCAACTATCTCTCTGCTGGAATTGATTACTCAGTTCCAACTTCTTTACGAGGATCACCACATTTATCATCGTTTGGGCTCCTGATAGAGATCTTCTCTAAGGCCAAGAGCTCCATCCTTCTCTTGTCCACTGCTTTCTCGACATCTTCCAGCCATTTGTCGAATACAATAAAGTCGTCGATGCTAAAGTTTTCGAATTGCAGGGGCTTAATATCATTCAGCTCTTTAGCTCCTTTCATTCCAACTTTCAGTTGCTCGAGCACATCAGCGTATTGTTTGTTCATTTCCTCTAGGATTTGGTCTCTATCAGTTTGAGCCTGCTGAGTAGCATCAGTAGAAGCCATCTTTGGATGCTCAAACCTGTCTAGGACCGCATCCACAGAAGGGTGATCAAAATAGAAAGGCTTGCCTCTAAGAGAGAGAACGATAATGGCCATCTCAACGGAACAAAGAGCACACACTTCACTTGCCTTCTTGAATAGCCCCGGTCGACGTTTTGAGATGGTAACTCGTCGAGCATTGGCACCCTTCTTCGTCATTCTCGCTCGGGTTGCTTTGCCCTCTATGGCACACTCCGAAAAATCAATGTAAATTCAACTGATATGGTGAAACACTGAAAAATCCGACCATTTATAGGATTTCACAGGCCAAGATAATTCATCACTCCCTCTTTGATTGGTAACTTTTCGGTTTCCCATATATTAACATATCTCCTTCAGCCGTTTAATGATAAGCGTGTCGTTTTCCGTCTAATGAACCAAAGTATATTTATCTTAATATGTCAATAAGTTGCATGCATGTAACGTCAATTACTAGCTCATAATATACATGGAAAAGAATCCAGAACAGAAGACTTCTTTAACGGCTACTCAGCTAAAGAAGGCAAACAATCCCCCGGTTCAATTAGTAGCCCGGAATTTTTATTTTCTTTTCATACCGACCTAAATTTTTAGATTAATGCACGATAAATCCCGAAATTTAAACGTCATTGTATTTCCTTGAATTTGCATTTTGTTATACCTCTTAACACCGTTACTTTTTCCGTTATCATATACCGCATATGTACCTTTTTTTTTCTATTGGGAGGAAGGGAGGGGTTTAAAGTGCAACTTTTTTTTTTTTTTTTTTAATTTTTTTAATAAATGCTTCCTTAAATTCAAAGTTGAGGGTTTAACATGCTTAAGCTTCGGACAGTCCTATATCTCCCTCATATCTAGACAGTAATTATTATTATGCTAATAATTTTTTGGGAGGTACGGATTGTGAAATTATAATGAAGTCAGATTGCGTTTGTATTATATTTTCTCATTGGCAATGCCGCCCAGTGTAATGTGTGTTTAATAGCTATCTCCTCCCTATTGTCTTTCTCTTTCGTTTATCATTTACACAGTAAGAAGACATAACTTATTTTTAAACAATTTGTAAAATCTTAGAATAACTAGATGGGATGATTCGATTTTATAGACCTCTCAAAGACCTTACTTAAAAGAAAAGGCGATTTTATAGGCAATTTTTACAATCTTGTTATTTTTACTCATTATGTTTAGAGGATTCCGACCATTTTCTTTGTCAAATTCCTACCATTGGCGCTTGTTAATAAATATCCTCTGACACTTGTTAATCATATCTAATAAAAAAATGTGTTTACATATGATGCATTGGTTACATAAAACACAAGAAATACGGCTCATTGTAAATAATAAACTTCCTCAATTGAGATGTTCTTGACCAAAAAAAAATTTGAGATGTTTAACGAGAACACTTATTTACAACTCTGTGCTTTTCTGTAAGTGCATCGGTTAGTGACCAAACATCAAAACACAATGACATTACAACTATCTTGACCATGATTAGTAACAATCCATCCATCTTCTCTCATCACCCTAAGAATGTTTTAGTTTTATTAGTTAATTAATGAGAAAATTATCAAAAAAGTTTTAAACTTATTGTAATTATGCCAATTCATTCATAAACTTTTTTTTTGCCAATTCATTCTTAAACATTTTACAATTGTTCCAGTTCAGTTCATCCGGCGAATTTTGGCCGGCCGGCGCTGACATGGACGTTGGCCGGTAGCAATAGAATATTTTAATTTTTTTTTTCTTTGTCTCTCTTTTTTTTTTTCCTCCCCTCCCCCTTCTTCTTCGATCTTCCTGGGAAAGAACTCGATTTTCAATTGACTCCAAGCATAAACCCTAGCTCTCTCGTCTTCATCTTCCTCGCTCTCTCTCTCTCTCGTCCTGAAATGTCGCCGTTCGCTCGACTCCGTCCGATCTCACCTCCGCGATCGCCTCTCGACGTCGATCCTGTCGCCAGACTCGAATGCCCCTCTCTCATCGAAGGAGAAGACCCAGGCGGCCCTCTCCCTCCTCAAGGCCGAGAAGAACCTCGAGCGCATCATCGACATCTGCCGCGCCACCTCCCTCACCCCGCAGTCCCACCTCGATCGCGTCGCCTTCTCCGTCGCGATCTCGAAGCTGACGGAGTTGAGCCACTTCGACGGGGTGCGGAGGTTCCTCGATGAGTCGAAGGCGAGGCCGAGCCTCGTTGTGGCAGGGCGAGGTCGGGCCTTGCCAGTGGTGGCGGGGGGAGCCTCGCCTGACAGCTGGCGAGGGGCGACCGGGTGGAGGAAGAAAAAGGGGAGGGAGGGAAAAAAGAAAAGAAAAAAAGAAAAGAAAAAAGAAAATTTTAATAAAAAATTCGAAAAAATTATTAAAATATTATGTCACCGGCCGGCCGATTAAAATTCACCGGATGGATTGAACTGAAACAATTGTAAAAAGTTTAGGACTGAACTGGAAAAAAGAAGAAGTTTAAAACTGAATTGGTATAATTGTAATAAGTTTATGATTTTTTTTTATAATTATTTCGTTAATTGATTGCATCACACAGTGGCAGCATCGGAGTCGAAAGGCTCGACTCGAGTACAGAGACGCGTCTGCTGCAATTAGACTCGGAATTCAGCCCTACTGAAACTCCGAAACAATCTGAAAAAAAAAAAAAAATCCAAGTCAAGAATTGACCTGAGGAGGTCATTACTTGCGAGCAACTTCGGTAGCACCTTCCTCAGACTCAGACAACCAAAAGTGGCAGTAGAAGAGGACAAACTTTTATAGCAGCATCCTAGAAAAACAATGTATTCCAGACAAGAAACTACGCAAGGAATAGATTCTGTCTTTATCACAATGCGGTTGAAAAGAAACAGTTATATTCTCCCGCCCAATTACTTCCCAGTTTATACCCATCCGGCTTTTCATTGGTTGTTCCAGAGGGCCGCGAACAAGAAGAATAGCACAGCTTTTGTCATTTGAGAAAGAATTCGTCCCCGACATCAAATGTGGACGCATGCTGATTCCCAGAAATTCCCATCAACATAACATGAATTTAAAATTGGAAAGACTATACAAAGACCAGCTATTGACTTGGGATTCAGAGTCCCCATCTCGAGATCAAATTGTCTGGTTTGGGTCGTCAGCCACTTGCTTCTGACTGTTTCGATTCTCCAAATCCGAAAAAGCACAGTTCGAACCATCACCGGCTCGCTGGTTCTGCAAGAACAGCAGCCCAATAACGAAGCTCCGACAATGGACTCCGTTCAAGCTGCTAAACCGCTGTATGTGTTAAAACAGAAGAAAAAAAGCTTCTTCTGTCTCTCTCAACTTCATAGTTTGTTCCGAAAGCCAAAGAGACTCGGATTCCTAACAAACTGCACCTTACGCAAATCGGTGGATGCGTTTCGCTTCCTGAAGGACGCGTTCTTGCTTCTCGTTCCTCGGTTGGTCGCTTGTTCTTGATTTCCTTTGTTTGTTTTGCAGATTTAGCAACGGACTCGATTTGGCAAACTCGGCTGTGTCCTCTGGTATTCTTTTCAATTCATGGGCTAAAATCTCTGAACTCCAGTCCCAGATCGACGGCAATCACCAAAGCATACCATCTTCTGAAACAGTGAAATTTCAAGAGTTTGAATTCCCGGAATACAAAATCATTGCTTTTGTGACCCCACCAGTTGCTACAAGTTATCTCCAAGAAGAGGGCGATTTGGTCCCTTCCTCTTCATCAGAGGCCTCTGAGTTTAAGTTTCTCTGCTCCGAGGACAACCCGTCTTTTTCCATAAACAAAGCAGCGATTTCTCTGTTCAACTCTCTCCTAGATAAGCTCTCTCCTCTGAAAGCTAAGGTAATACCCTCTTTGTCTTTCGTTTCTTTTCGAATTATCTATGAGCTCTAGTCACTAATTTTGAAGATCAATGAGCTTTTGTTAGTCGGTGTGGGAGAAAACACGAGATCTAGGAATCAGGTCTTATTGATGGGGGTCCTGAAATGCTTGTATCTGCTCTGATAGTTGCTTCAATGGTGACCATTTTGAGCTGTTTCTTCCCATATCAATAGCTTCATTTGATTGAAAATGCGGATCAACCGCCTTTTGCTTCTTTCAGAGCGCAAGTTGCATCTTTTGGCAAAATGGTTAATGATGAGCAGTCAGTCAATTGTCTGAACAGAGTCTCTCGCGTTGATGGCCCATTGCCTTTTCCATTCTTTCCAGTGGAGTTGACCTTAATCCTATTTGCATCCAAATATTATGTATAAGAGGTGGGTTTTAGTTTTCTACCCATTGGTGAACAGAGGAGCTTTTGGGCCTTAACAACCATTTGTGCAGCATGCTCGTGAATTATGAGGCTAAACCCTGGAAGCTAATTAATATTGTGTAAGATTGTGAATCCTATAGTTTGTTTCGCAAGAAATTATGAAGCTAAATGCTGTGTGAGTTATCGAGTGTGATAGACCGTTGGAAGTTATTTGAGTAACTTGAGTACAGTTGTAATCTCTGTTGTATCACTTAAGCTATATTGGAATCCTATGCTGCTCTTCCCGAGGGTAAGTCAAACCGACCGAACCATATAGATCAGGCGTCCAATTTATTTCCTTGTTCTGCTTATTTTTATTGTTAAGTCGTCTGTTTTTCCTAACAATATCACAGGGGAAAGAGTGTGTTTATAGTAGCGAAACTGACAAGGGACACATGTTCAAGTTAGAAAATCTGATTGGCCCCTGTGGACTTGTGTTTGTCGATGCTCATCAAGCTCTGATGCAGGTTGCAACTTCCTCCAAGTCTATTCCACACATTATAACTGGAGATTGTTTGGGCGGATCCATTGCCTCTCTTTTCACACTATGGCTCCTACGCACACTCGATTCAGCCACCAGAAACCGACCACTTTGCATCACATTCGGTTCGCCCCTCATTGGGGATGGCGGCTTCCAACAAGCCATATCGCGATATTCAACGTGGAGTACTTGCTTCTTGCATGTGGCTCATATGGATGACTGTTTCCCCAGACTCTATCTCCTGTTGACCACGGAGCAGAGTCTATACAAGCCTTTCGGAACATTTCTCTTGTGTTCTGAATCGGGTGGTGCATGTTTCGAAGCCCCTGAATCCATAATTGAGTTGCTCACTCCGATGAGCCTGGAAAGGAATGGTGGCACTGCAGATCCCCGAATTTTCAATTATAAGAGCGTCATTGGATGTCTTGAAGGGCGATTGACTTGCAAGAACCATTCTACTTTTAGTGTGCCAGATGATGATTCATTTCAAGCTGGGATAACAGCGCAAGTTGAAGCCATTGGCCTTATGCAAATTCAGGTTACTGTTGTTGTACCTTTTGTGTACAGGTTGTGAATACATCTCACGAGGGGATTCACACTTGTTTTAGTTGAAATCAGAATGACAATTGTGTTTCGCCATTTAAAGCAAAATGAACTGTATCTCCACTTTTATCTTCACATACTTAACCAGGAATAAAAAGGTCCACCTAAATTGTCCCTTGTTATGAATGCTTTCGCTTTACCCTTTGGAACTTCATTTACTGAACTCCTGTTGTCATGGCAGCCGCAGAATATGGATATTGATGCTGTTGGGTTTGATCACAGTTCTATAAACGATTCGTGAAGTTGCGGAAAAACGTGCCCAATCACTAATTGAATCACTGATCATTCAGATACATCACACAAACGAACGTACCCGGATTTCCACAGATTAAATGTCGAATCAGCCTTGAGAGATCGCGCGTGAGGAGACTTCTCGTTGTTTGTCTTTCTCTTTTCGCTTCAGAGCAAAAACGCCGCAGTTACACAGTCGCGCCTTTTTGAAGAACCAACGAGCGCCATTTATGTAACTGCCCTAGCAGTTACTTGGACTATGGGCCTGGGCTTGGTTTGGCCCAACATGGGCGGCCCAATCATAAAGTCCATCATCTCCCACTCGCCCATGATGGGTTAAAATAATCTCTCTTTTCTGCTAACTTCATACCGACAAATAATCTGTGCGACCAGCATACTCTGAGAGCTCGTTGCTATACATCTATTAGGAATATACGGCAGCTCGTATTGGACGGGTTTCCTTAGAGTAGATTTAGTACGCAGTACCCTAGATCAATCAGTCACATGTATATCTCTCTTGATCTCTTTAAGTATGATAAATTGTATTCACAACTATGATTAACAAACAATCATAATTGGTCGACCTGTGAACACAAACCAGAATGTGACACTAACATTAAATCGATCTTTCTCTTATTCAAACCTCTCGATTTCAGTCCAGTTCGCTTTTCTAGAAATGTCCCATTAGATCGAATCATTCATGACCATTGGCGACACCCTAAGATAGCAAGCACTGAATAGAAACTTTGAGAATGAATCTGAGTCGTGAGGGCACTAAATGAGGAACTCTTTTCCTCAAGAGTCTCACACAACTTAAAAGTTGAGATCAAAACTTTTGTCAACCCTTATTAGTCGTCTCATGCATACGTAGTATGAAATACGCATTACGGTATTCTCTCATTCCCCATGGAGCATATGTCTTTACATTTAATACCGTACAGATGATAGTTCAGACACTTACAATGTCTAACTTGAGTTCACAAATCTACTCCTTTTAAAGAATCATCATAACTCACATCTGGCATTATAGACAGGTAAAGTGAAATATGTGGGTTATTTCACTTTCGGACATAATAAATGTTATGCCCTCATCTTAACCCTCTGTTAAGGCGACAATTATATTTTAAGCTTGAGCTCTCAATTATCATCTAGATAATAAGCTTAAAATTGTCTCATCTCTATTCATCACATAGCGAAAAGAGGCGATTACCCGTGTGAGTGGGCTAATCTCT
>BCNH02000009.1:19890020-19914837 GCA_001662345.2 Metrosideros polymorpha var. glaberrima
GACTAAATCATGTCAAATACAATTTAAGATGAGTCAACAATCTCTCCGCTGGAATTGATCACTCATTTCCAACTTCTTCTTTACGAGGATCACCACATTTATCATCGTTTGGGCCCCTGATAGAGGCATTAATAGCTCTTGGGCATGGAGTTGAACTTGAAGCCTCTAAGGCCAAGAGCTCCATCCTTCTCTTGTCCACCGCTTTCTCGACATCTTCCAGCCATTTGTCGAATACCATAAAGTCGTTTTTTTCAAAGTTTTCGAATTGCAGGGGCTTAATATCATTCAGCTCTTTAGCTCCTTTCATTCCAACTTTCAGTTGCTCGAGTACATCGGCGTATTGCTTGTTCAGTTCATCTAGGATTTGGTCTCTATCAGTTTGAGCCTGTTGAGTAGCATCAATAGAAGCCATCTTTGGATGCTCAAACCTATCTCGAACTGCATCCACAGAAGGGTGACCAAAATAGAAAGGCTTGCCTCCAGGAGAGAGAATGATAATGGCCATCTCAAAGAAACAAAGAGCACATACTTCACTTGCCTTCTTGAATGCCTTCTTGAATAGCCCCAGTCGACATTTCGAAAAGGTAACTTGTCGAGCATTGGCACCCTCCTTCGTCATTCTTGCTCGAATTGTTTTGCCCTCTGTGGCGCACACTGGTATATCAATGTAAATTCAACTGATATGGTGGAACAGTGAAAAATGTGACCATTTATAGGATTTCACAGGTCAAAATAATTCTTCGCTCCCTCTTTAATTGGTAACTTTTTGGCTTTCCATTATATTAACATACCCACTTAAGCGGTTTATTAATAAGCGTTTCATTTTCCGTCTAATGAACCAAAGTATATTCCATCTTAGCATGTCAATAAGTTGCATGCTTGTAACGTCAATTACTGGCTCATAATATACATGGAAAAGAATCAAGAACAGAAGACTTCTTTAACTGCCACTCTGCTAAAGACGGAAAACAATCCCGCGGTTCAATTAGTAGTACGGAAAATTATTTTCATACCCACCTAAATTTTGAGATTGATGCGCGATAAATCCCTAAGATTGGAAAGTGTCATTTTACTTTGGTGAATTTGCATTTTCTTACACCTATTAACACCCTTGTGTTTTTTGTTAGCATATACCGCATATGTACTTTCTCATATCTAGACAGTAAGGTGCGGATTGTGAAATCATAGAGTAGTTGGATTGCATTTGCATTATATTTTCTCACTGGCAAAACCGCTCAGTGTAAGCGAGTCTAATAACTATCTCCTCCCTATTGTGTTTATTCTCGTTCGTTTATCATTTACACAGCAAGAAGACATAACTTATTCGTAATAATTTTGTAAAATCTTAGTATAACCAGATGGGATGATTCGACTTTATAGACCTCTCGATGACCTTACGGCAATTTCTCCTATAAAAAGAGGTTATTTTCACAATCTTGTTATTTTTAGTCCTTATGTTTAGAGGATTCCAACCATTTTCTTTGTCAAATTCCTACACGCCAACAAATCGCATATCCAAAATGATTATTCTAGCCGTTCGCAATGCGAAACCCTAAAATTCTCATTCCGACCAAACCGTTGCTCTAAATCAACTACCATCAAACCCCACGGCTCTACGACAATACAGACTGTCATTTCCATGAAATTCCAAAGCACAATAACTCAAGAATCGGACTTTGCAACTTAAATTTCACAAAATTTCGATTTTTAAGCTCTAATTCAAAAATTACTCCGATCAGATAAATAAAGGACACAAGCAATTGCATTACAGAGCTCATTTAACTTGACCAAACCTCCAACAAGAGAGCGATTTGGTCCCTTCTTCTTCATCTGAGGCCTCTGCGTTTCAGTTTCTCTGCTCCAAGACGAACTCCTCCTTTGCCATAAACAAAGCTGCCATTTCTCTGTTCAACTCTCTCCAAGATAAGCTCTCGCCCCTGAAAGCTCAGGTAACAATACCCTTCTTATCTTTCGTTTCTTTTCGAGGAGTTTATGAGCTCTAGTTACTAACTTTTGGAGGTCAATGAGCTTTTCGAAGTCACTGCTTATAATCATAACAAGTTGGTGTCAGATCTAGGAATCAGGTCTTATTGAAGTGGGTTCCTGTCCTGGAATACATATACATGCTCTGATAATTGGTTCAGTGACGATCATTTTGAGTTGTTTCTTCACATAACATTAACTTTATTTGATTGAAAATACGGATCAACCCCTTTTTGCTTCTTTCAGAGTGTGAATTGCATCTTTTGGCAAAATGGCTGATGATGAGCAATCAGTTAATTGTCTGAACAGCTCCTCTAGCATCGATGGCCTATTGCCTTTTCCATCCTTTTAAGTTGAGTTGATCTTAACCCCATGAATCACATCATGAAGAACTTGCAAGTGTTTTGAAACCAATAAATCTTGGTGAGAAATTTGGGAATTCCTTTATTAAATTGATAGATTGTGTGGTAAGTAATTGTGAGGTCAAACTTCTACGCGAATTACGGAGTGTAATTAGCAGTTGGGAAACACTGAGAGCGTTTTAGTGACTAGAGTGTGGTTGTAATTTTCATTGAATCTCTTGATCTATTGGGAACGTGTGCAGCTCTCCCCATGGGGTAGATCACGTCAATCAAACCATGTAATTTCGGTCTCTGATTTTTTTTTTTCTTATTCTGTTTATTGTTCAATCACTTCTTTTTCCACAATAATATCAAAAGGGAAATAATGTGATTATGTTTGCAAAACTGACTTTGGGACACGTGCAAGTAAGAAAATCTGTCTGGCCCTCATAGACTTGTGTTTGACGATGCTCATCCTGGTTTGATGCAGGTAGCAACTTCCTCCAAGTCTATTCCACACATTATAACTGGAGATTGTTTGGGTGGATCCATTGCCTCTCTTTTCACGCTATGGCTCTTACGCACACTCAATTCAGCAACCACAAAGCGTCCACTTTGCATCACATTCGGTTCTCCCCTCATTGGGGACGGTGGCTTCCAACAAGCCATATCGCAATGCTCAAACTGGAGTACTTGCTTCTTGCATGTGGCTCATATGGATGACTACTTCCCCAAACTCTTTCACCCGTCAACCATGGAGCGGAGTCAGTACAAGCCTTTTGGTACATTTCTTGTGTGTTCTGAATCGGGTGGTGCATGTTTCGAAGCCCCTAAATCCATAATTGAGTTGCTTGCCCTCAGGAGCCCAGAAAGTGTCGAGATATTCAATTATCAGAGTGTCATTAAATGTCTCAAACTGCGATTGATTTGCAAGAACCATTCTGCATTTAGTGTGCCTGAGACTGATTCATTTAAAGCTGGGATAACTGCGCAAGTTGCAGCAATTGGCCTTATGCAAATTCAGGTAACTATTTATTGTACCTTCTTTCATGTACATGTCCTGAATAGTTTCAGAGGGGGATTTGGCACTCATTTTAGTCGAAACCAAGAAAGTTAATTGTGCTTCGCCATTTAAACCAAAAAGAACTAGATCCCCACATTTAGCTTCACATACTTAACCAGGAAAAATTTGCTCCACTTGAATAGACCCTTGTTATGAATGCTTTCGTTTCACCCTTTGGAAGTTCATTGGCTGAACTCTCATTGTCATGGCAGCTGCAGAATATGGATATTGATGCTCTGTCTGAACATGACGTCCTAGAACGAAAGAAACAATTGTTTGATCCCGCAGAGGATTTGAACGACATGAAAGTGTACCTGGCTAATTTGGAATGGTACAAGAAGAAATGCGAAGACGAAGGCCCGCGTTCTGGTTACTACGACAGCTTCAAGAACAAAATGGCTCCGCTTGACTATAGAGCCGTTAACTTTATAAAAGCGCTCATCATTTACTGGGAACGCGTGGTGGAAGAGGCGGAGGAGAAGCCTCAGATAGAGGGAGCACCGATGCGGATCCGCTGGCTCTTCGGAGGGACAAAATACCGGAGGATAGTCGAGCCGCTCCACATAGCCGAGTACTATAGATGGGGGAAAAGAAGTTACATATCTCAAGGGAGATCCAAGCACTTCAAGCTACTGGAACAGTGGCTGGACGAATATCGGAAACAGCATGCAAAGACTGTTCCTAATGATTCAAAAATGAAGAATATCAGGGTGAGCGTCACGGAGGATTCGTGCTTCTGGGCACACGTGGAGGAGGCACGAATATCGTGCAGATTGTTGAACAGCCAAGGATCGAACAGCACAGAAATAGAAAACTTGGTCAGGTTTGAGAAGTATGTCATGGGTTTGCTCGAGAACTATGCGGTTTCTCCGGAAATTTTCTTGGAAGGCAGCAGCTACATGCAATGGTGGAGGGAGTACGAAGAGATATTGGCAAAGCAAACGATGGGAGCTTCTTACAACTCGCAACTCACTCTTTTCATGACGCACGGCTACTATTACCAGTATGCACAGGAATGTAAACGGGGTAATCTGGATGTAAGTCATAGTGTATCGTAAGAGCAAGAATGTGCCGGTTTCGCTCGTTGTGTTGATTTTTCTTTGCTTGAATTAATTCAACTGATATGGTGGAACGGTGAAAGATGTGGCCATCTAAAGGATTTCACAGGTCAAAATAATTCATCACTCTCTCTTTGGTCGGTAACTTTTCCGCTTGCCATATATTAACGTACCTCCTCAAGCAGTTTAACGATAACCGTGTCGTTTTCCGTCTAACGAACCAAAGTATAAGCATCTCAGTATGTCAATAAGTTGCATACTTGCAATGTCAATTACCAGCTCATAATATACATGGATAAGAATCCAGAACAGACTATTTCAACGGCTTCTCTAAAGAAGGATAACAATCCTGCGGTGCAATTAGTAGTCCAGACAATTTTTTTCATACCCTCATAAATTTTGAGATTGATGCATGATATATCCCTAAATTTTAAGTCCTTTTTGTTCCCGAAATTCAAAGTTGAGGGTTTAACATGCTTAAGCTCCTAACGATTCTAGTAATTATTATGCTAATATTTTCTTCGGAGGTACAGATTGTGTTTGTATTATATTTTCTCATTGGCAACACCGCTCAGTGCAAGCGTGTCTAATAGCTACCTCCTCCCTATCGTGTTATTATCTTTCGTTTATCATTTACACATTAAGAAGACATATACTTATGCTTAATAATTTGTAAAATCTTAGTACAACTATAAGAAAAGGCAATTTTTACAACCTTGTTATTTTTACTTGTTGTGACTGGAGGATTCCGACCGTTTTCTTTGTCAAATTCCTACGTTGGTGCTTGTTAATAAGTGCCCCAAGACACTTGTCAATCGTATGTAATATAAAATGTGTTTACATATAATGCACTAGTTACATATAATACGAGAAAGACGGACGACTCATTCTAGATAATAAACTTCCTCAATTGAGATGTTTAACAACAGAATTATTTTACGACTCTGTGCTTTTCTGGGAGTGCATCGGTTAGCAACCAAATATTAAACTGCAACTGACATTACAACTATGTTGACCGCGATTAGTAACACCGAAAATAAATCCATCCATCTTCTCTCATCACCCTCAGAAGAAGACTGTTTTAGACTATCAGCTAATTGACCGCATCACACTGGCACCAGATCTCGCCTCACCTCCCGGTCTTCAATCCATAGACGCTGAGCTGCTCAATCCCCGCAGCAAAATCTCTGAAGAACTTGCTTTGGTCGGCCACATACGTGGCCATGAAAGGCCTCGTACTTGGGCACTATACAGCGCATGATCTGACGTCAAAAGCCCGTATCTTTTGGCAGATTCCAGTAATACATGTCGTCAAAATGGTGAGCGGGTCCTCCCGTCATTGACAATCTTGTAATCCTCACAAGCTCTCTAGAACGCATGAGCAAAGCTCTCTATAACGCATGATTATTGGTTAATTATCTAGTACTGGTTCAATTTCTTTTTCTTCTCATTCTTTTTATCATCTGCACGTCTGTGAGAGATTTTCTTTCTTTGCTTATCTCATCAGCTTGTAGCCCATAGAGAACGTAGCTCATCTCTATTTGAACAAAAATTATAGAGAGTTACGAGTGATCTCTTTACAATGACCCTGTTATTTATAAATCGATTTGTAAGGAATTAGCCTTCTCTCTTGTTCATACTGCCTGGGGGAGGTTAACTGACTTGGACATCTTTATGTGGCGTTACAACTTAAACCACCATCGGTATTTGTCGCGTACAATCTGTATATATCAACCAAGATCTAGCAGAGTTGCCACGTCTCCACAAATCTAATATATCAGTTGTCTGGGAAGGCTTATGAAGGATATTGAAGTCTCTGTTTATGTCTATCGTATACCCGAGATTAGTGAGTGCTGACATATTTGGATTTATCAGGGTGGTGTGGAGTATAAATTAATACAAGTTGGTATACTGAATTCAAAGATCTAGCTAGGAATGCTATACTGCAAAAGCAGTGAGCCGCAAGTCTAGTTGCGACTTTACTTCTTGTTGTCAACCTTTGCCCTAGATGCCATGTGCTTCACAACCTTTTTTTACACGTGAATCATTTGTAAGTGGAAATGACGATTCATATATGTGCAGATGTGTGTGTGTATATATATATATGTATTTTTTTATTTTATTTTTCTGGTAACCATATTCTTGCTATACCTTTTGCTTTCTATAATATCATTGGCTCCCCTATTGTCTTGCCTGCTCGCACAAATTGTTTCCTAGTGGTTCTTATTCTGCCAACCTCACTTTGCTGCACTTTTAATATCAGGTTCGCAACACAGGAAGCTGGATGGAAATCGGTAACAGCATCGGTCATTTTGGAATCGTTACCTTAAGTCGTGTTTGTGCCGCTACTTTTTGCTCACGTCGACATATGCACAAAGGACATCAGAACTGGATCAATCGTCCATCATCTCGTGAAGTGCGATTTTGGACCTGAGCCCCGAGATTAGTTGCCGGTTAGCTTCAATTCTTTTTGGTTCTTTGCTTTGAGCCCGAAATCACGTGGCAGGTAAAATGGAGCCAAATAGTAGTCGGGTCATGGAGACTTCCATATAGAGGTGTGCATGGTCCCGGCTGGTCCGGTCCCCGTATGGAACCGGGGATCGGACTGATAGTCCCGATCCCCAAATTTTCGGGACCAAGGACCGGACCAGTATCGGCCAGACCATTGGTCCTGGTCCGGTCCGATCCCAATAGGACCGGCAAACAAGTCGAAAAAGCTGTTGTAGCTCGCGATTTCACTTGTCGCGAATCTTGGAGAGCTCGGCTTTGATCTTGCGGAAGCGTGGTGGGTCCCGACGACATTTTTGTAAGCGATGGAAAGGAGGCGCGGCGGGTGTTGACAACGTTGTAAATAAGTGTCTGCTAAAAGAAAGTTAATGTATTCTTCTAGAAAGTTTCAACACTAAATACACGGTGTTGTTTAATCATAGTATTTGTTTTTTCAGTTTGACCATCTCGGACGAGAAGAGTAAGACTCATTAAAAGATGAATTCATTAGCTGCTTTTTGAATTTCAATACTAGTTGATTTCTTTTGGTTGGAAACTAAAAAAAACTTTTACAAATTGTATCAATCCTCTAACCTGTGTGTTTTTACATTAACAATAATATCGATCATTGCCAATGTGAGAGTCTCTCTCAATTTAAATGAGTTCAAAGCAGAACATTGTCGAACCATCAAAAAGAGAAAAAAAAGGCCATGGATGTAGTTTTATGTAATCCGACTCATCAATTGTTTCAAATGAGTTCATGAATTTTGAAAAATAGATCACATAATTAAATTACCATATTCATTTCCAAGAAATATTTGTGTTAACACATAAATTTTGGTTCTAGATTAGTCATTCATTTCCTTAAAAAGTTCGAGGAGAAGATGCATATATATTTTTTTATTTTTTTTTAATCGGTCCGGTCCGATCCCATCCCCCCTGGAACCGGGGACCGGACCGCCCAGCCACCGGTCCCGTTTATTGGGACTGAGGACCGGACCAGTACCCTGAAGGACCGGACCAACCCGGCCGGTCCGGTCCGGGCGGTCCCGATCCAGTTTGCTCACCCCTACTTCCATACATGTAACGCCTCGCTCCAACTATAGATGGAATCGACCTCTGCATTGTCTCCTTATTTGACCAAAACATGGCAGTTTTGACAATTTTCCACCTGTCTGAAATAGAGCTCTTACTTTTTAGCTTGATCTCCCGGGATTGTGATCTGCTTTGTTCTTACATCCGATTGTTATCATGGATTAGTTTCTTTTCTGTTGATGCTGTGGTGTGGGACACTTTTGTATGGAAGAGATGCTTTTCACATTTATGTGACAGTTTTCTCCAAGTCTCGTGTCCGTGCCTGCTTGAGAATAAAAGGATCCACGGATGGACAAGGGCACTCAAAGACTTTTCTGACGCTTTATAAAGAAAGACCCATTCGTGAAATTATCTACTCGTCAATGGATTTCTGTCAATGTGATGTATTATGACTTAAACAACGTGACGCAACTCGCCGTGACATTTCCCTTCCATCTAGGTCTACGATGTTGTGCATGACCAGTCAGAGAAACATCATTTCGGACAATAGATTCTTTTGGAGTTTGAGTCTTTCGGGGAATGGATAGAGTCGAGCTCCAACATGAACTTGGCCCAATCGACTCACGAGTCTTATTAGATAGTTTATGCAACATCTCTGAATTAACTCACTTGAGGTATTATTCGTTTTGTCCCGCCTCATACCGAGCCTCACGATTTTGTCTTTTGGCGTATAGGCAAGCACTTTCCCAAGAGGACATCATCCAAGTAGTACTTTAGCCTGAGCATGCATAACTTTAAAATTCCTGTCATTATGTAAAAAGACGGATTCATAAGTTAATTACAGTTTTCATATATACATACACACATCCCAAAATCGCTCTTCCTTGTTCGGTACACAGTTCCGTTTATTTTTGCTCCATTCGCCGTTCTAGAAGCTTGCCATGAGATGCTCCTTGTTCAGGCACTCATGCCCTGACAATCACTCCCGGCCCTCGTCAAATTGGGATTGTTATTGTTTAATTCTAAGATCTTTTTGGTACATTTATTATTGTTGCATTTCTTAAAATCCTGGCAAACGAAAGAAAAAAATTTCCATTCAAGAATTGACCCGAGGAAGCAGTCATTCCTTGCCGACTACTTTCCAAAGCGTATTCCTCAGGCTCAGACGACAAAAAATGGCTGTTGGACAAAGGAAAGGACATAAAAACTTTCATGGCAACCACGAAGAAGCAGCAAAGACATGTTCGTTCGGAGAAATTCACGTCAATCCAACGAAAACGGAAAAAGGAGAACGTAGACAAGAACCAGCTAGTTGACTTGACTTGGCATCGACAGATCCCATCTACAAGATTATTTCATTGGTGGTGAATGGGGGAATATTTGCAGCAAACTGCCACATGCTTCTCGCTGTTTCGATTTTTCATATCTGTAAGAACGCAGCTTAGCCAATATCGACTCGCCGGGTCTGCCAGAACATCTGCCCAACAAGGAAAGTTCCGACAATGGACCCTCTGTAAGTAGCCAAAGAATCCACAAAAAAAAAAAGCTTCTTCCGTTTTCTCAACTTTATAGTTTGTTCCGGAAGCACAAAGAGACCCAAATTTGAAATTCTCGAAGAAAGTGCATTTTATTTTTCGCAGTCATTTAAGTTGACCCTTTTCGCTTCCGAGACGGCCCATTCTTGGTTCTTGTTTCTCAGTTGGTCCCTTGTTCTTGAATCTTGTTTTGTTTCTTCAGATTCAGCGACGGCCGCAATCTGGCGAACTTGGCCGTGTCCTCCGACATTCTTTGCAATTCGTGGGCTGCAATCTCTGAACTTCAGTCCCAGATTGACCCCAATCATCGGAGCCCGTTGTCTCCTGAAACAGTGGAAATTCGCGAATTTGAACACAAGGGATACAAGATCATTGCTCTTGTAACCCCACCAGTTGCTAAAAGTTATCTCCAACAAGAGAGCGATTTGGTCCCTTCTTCTTCATCTGAGGCCTCTGCGTTTCAGTTTCTCTGCTCCAAGAAGAACCCCTCTTTTGCCATAAACAAAGCTGCCATTTCTCTCTTCAACTCTCTCCAAGATAAGCTCTCGCCCCTGAAAGCTCAGGTAATAATAACCCTTTTATCTTTCGTTTCTTTTCGAGTAATTTATGAGCGTCTAGTTACTAACTTTTGGAGGTCCATGAGCTTTTCGTAGTCACTGTGAGATATCACAACAAGTTGGTCTCAGATCTAGGAATGAGGTCTTATTGAAGTGGGTTCCTGTCCTGGAATACATGTACATGCTCTGATAATTGGTTCAGTGACGATCATTTTGAGTTGTTTCTTCACATAACATTAACTTTATTTGATTGAAAATACGGATCAACCCCTTTTTGCTTCTTTCAGAGTGTGAATTGCATCTTTTGGCAAAATGGCTGATGATGAGCAATCAGTTAATTGTCTGAACAGTTCCTCTAGCATTGATGGCCCATTGCCTTTTCCATCCTTTTAAGTTGAGTTGACCTTAATCCTATTCATGGCCGAAAAGATGAAAAGGAACAAAATGTTTCCGGTTAATCTTAAGAAATTCACGGCTACTCACTTCTGAATCCTGCTCGATGTGGCTTACTGAAGATAGCTAGAGAATAAGGACACGAGTCGCCGTGAATTCCCTAATACTACTGTCAACTGTCAACGTCCTTCCTTTGACTGACTGTGGAGGTGAAACTGGAGTCTGGTGTGCAAAAGTGGGTTCGACATTATGTCCAGCCTGACCACAATATCCGTTGAGAATACTTCTAATTTGAGTGACCCTATCCAAGTAGACATTCCAATTGAACTTTTGATGTAAATTAGGAAAATCTGAGTGGACTTTTGGTTGGACAAACATATGAAGCAACAATAAATTTGTGTTGGGGTTAGATTCTGTTTGAGTAGATCTCCTAGTTTGAGTATGCTAAAGGGGGTTCGTATTTTGGATCAAAATATTGTATATATAAGAGGTTGTTTTGGTGTTTTGCCCCTTAGCGAGTGGAGCTTTTGGCTATAAGAATCAATTGTGTGGCATGCTCGTGAATCACATCATGAGAACTTACAAGTGTTTTCAAACCAATTAATCTTGGGAAAAAATTTGGGAATTCCTCTATAAAATTGATAGATTCTTTGATAAGGAATTGCGAGGTCAAACTTCTATGTGAATTACTGCATGTAATTGACAGTTGAAAACACTAAAAGTATTTTAGTGACTTGAGTGTGGTTGTAATTTTCATTGTATCTCTTGATCTATAGTGAAAACTTGTGCCACTCTCCCATAGGGAGAGCGGCATGTTGACCGAACCATATAATTTTGGTGTCCGAATATATATATATAGTTCTGTTTATTTTATTGTTTAATCACTTATTTTTCGCAATAATATCAAAAGGGAAATAATGTGATTATGTTTGCAAAACTGACTTGGGACACATGTGCAAGTAAGAAAATCTGTTTGGCCCTCACAGACTTGTGTTTGTCTATGCTCATCCTGCACTGATGCAGGTAGCAACTTCTTCCAAGTCTATTCCACACATTATAACTGGAGATTGTTTGGGTGGATCCATTGCCTCTCTTTTCACGTTATGGCTCTTACGCACACTCAATTCAGCAACTACAAAGCGTCCACTTTGCATCACATTCGGTTCGCCCCTCATTGGGGACGGCGGCTTCCAACAAGCCATATCGCAATATTCAAACTGGAGTACTTGCTTCTTGCATGTGGCTCATATGGATGACTGTTTCCCCAAAATCTTTCACCCATCGACCATGGAGCAGAGTCAGTACAAGCCTTTTGGTAAATTTCTTGTGTGTTCTGAATCGGGTGGTGCTTGTGTCGAAGCCCCTAAATCCATAATTGAGTTGCTTGCCCCTAGGAGCCCAGAAAGTGCCGAAATTTTCAATTATAAGAGCATCATTAAATGTCTCGAATCGCGATTGATTTGCAAGAACCATTCTGCATTTAGTGTTCCTGATACTGATTCATTTAAAGCCGGGATAACTGCGCAAGTTGCAGCAATTGGCCTTATGCAAATTCAGGTAACTATTTCTTGTACCTTCTTTCATGTACATGTTCTGAATACTTTCGGAGGGGGATTTGGCACTTGTTTTAGTCAAAACGAAGAAAAATAATTGTGCTTTGCGATTTAAACCAATAAGAACTGTATCCCCACATTTAGCTTCACATACTTAACCAGGAAAAATTTGCTCCACCTGGTTATGAATGCTTTCCTTTCACCCTTTGGAAGTTCATTTACTGAACTCTATTGTCATGGCAGCCACAAAATATGGATATGGATGCTCTGTTGAGGAAGATAGTGATCTCTGAACTTGACATCCTAGAACAAAAAAATCAAGTGTTTGATCCTGCAAAGGATTTAAACAGCATGAAAGTGTACCTGGCTAATTTGGAATGGTACAAGAAGAAATGCGAAGACGAAGGCCCGCGTTCTGGTTACTACGACAGCTTCAAGAACAAATATGCTCTGCGTGACCACAGAGCTGTCAACTTCATAAAACCGCTCACAATTTATTGGGAACGCGTGGTGGAAGAGGCGGAGGAGAGGCCTCAGATAGAGGGAGCACCAATGCGGATCCGCTGGCTCTTCGGAGGGTCAACTTACCGGAGGATGGTTGAGCCGCTCCACATAGCTGAGTACTATAAACAGGGCAAAAGAAGTTACATATCTCAAGGGAGATCCAAGCACTTCAAGCTACTGGAACAATGGCTGGACGAACATCAGAAACAGTCTGCAAAGAGTGCTCCTAATAATTCAAAAATGAAGAAGATCGCGGTGAGCGTCATGGAGGAGTCGTGCTTCTGGGCACATGTGGAGGAGGCACGAATATCGTGCAGGTTGTTGAACAGCAGAGGATCAAACAGTGCAGGAATAGAAAACTTGGTCAGGTTTGAGGAGTATGTCATGGGTTTGCTCAAGAACTATGCAGTTTCTACTGATATTTTCTTGGAAAGCAGCAGCTACATGCAATGGTGGAGGGAGTATGAGGAGATATTGGCAAAGCAAATGATGGGAGCTTCTTACAACTCGCAACTCGCCCTTTTCATGACACGTGGTGACTATTACCGGTATAAATAAGGTACCCTAGTATTCGCATGAATGTAACCAGGGTAATTTGGATGTTAAGTTATAGTGTATCATAAGAGCAAGAAAATGCCGGTTCTTTTATAGTTTGTTTCACTCGTTGTGTTGATTTTGCTTTGCTTGAATTAATTCGGATGCTCATTGGACTATTGGTCGTCGCAAAGTTCAGAAATTTGTTCTGATTTGTTTGTTCCTTTTAGTGCTAGATCTTATTCGGTTAAAAGAAGCTATCACAAAACTATACTGACAACAAGAAATTTCAACCAAAAGCAATTAAAAAAAGATTGCTGCTACCTTATTGAGCTTTTTGATTGCTTTATCATCAGTACGCCTCTCTTGTTGAAGTGGAGAGATTGACTCAATCATGCCAAATTCAATTTAAGATGAGTCAACAATCTCTCCCTAAGTTCGCCGGAATCGATTACTCATTTCCATAGTTTGGCTACTGACAGAGGCATCAATAGCTCTTGGGCATGGAGTTGAACTAGAAGCCTCTAAGGCAAAGAGCTCCATCCATCTCTTGTCCACCGCTTTCTCGAGATGTTCCAGCCATTTCACAAATACCATGAACTGTTGAAGGTAAAGTTTTCGAATTGCAGGGGCTTAATATCCTTCAGCTCTTTAGCTCCATCCTTTCCAACTTTCAGTTGCTCAAGCAGATCTGCATATGGTTTGTTCAGTTTATCTAGGATTTGGTGTCAATCAGTTTGAGCCTGTTGAGTAGCATCAATACGAGCCATCTTTGGATGCTCAAACCCATCTAGGACTGCATCCACAGAAGGGTAACCAAAATAGAAAGGCTTGCCTTCTCAATGGCACAAAGAGTACAAACTTCACTTGCCTTCTTGAATAGCCCCGGTCGATGTTCCCAGAAGGTAACTTGTCGAGCATCGGCACCCTCCTTCAGCATTCTCACTCGAGTTGTTTAGCCTCTGTGGTGTTAGGATTAAGTACACAAACACAACGAAATGGAGAGTAAAGGCAAGAAAGAGAAATCAAGACACAAGACGTTCGATGATGCTACTGTAATGAAAACCTCGCAACTCTTGATCTCGACCATTATCTGTGCTGCTCCTGTTCGCAAGCAGCTCCATTGCGGATTCAGGAGCTCTAAAACACGCACCGCGTGAGTCAGAACACGAGGAATGCACCAAAAGGCACGTAGAGGCTTGGCTCACCGTCCGGTTGAAGCCAGAGGCTAGGAAAACGATCATCCTTATGGACCACATGCAAGAAGCAAGAGTTCCATGCCTAGAACTGTGATATGGCTTGTTGGAATCCATTGTCGCCAAGGAGAGGCGAGCCAAAAGTAGTGCAGAGCAGCCGTATAGTGGTTGAGGCATCGAGCGTGTCTAGAAGCCATAACGTGAACAGAGGCCACGCCTCCAGCTAGGCAGTGTCTGGTAATGATATGCGGGGTAGACTTGGCAGATTCTGCAATCTGCAGTTGAAGTAAAACAAGCAAAATTGCAGATTTTTGAAGAGAACTGTTTAAAACATCAATGCCAAACTGTTGCGCTAAGAACAATTCACAGCTTCAACAGTAACATTCATCCCCTTGGAAGTTTCTTTTCTTTGTTTGGAAGTGCGGCATTGATTTATCAAGAGATGTGGATTTGCGATCGTGCGTGATCTCGTCCTTATCAAATGACGTGAGTCGGTAAGACTGCCACTACTGCTACAGTATGGATAGCGCCGACAGTGAGATTATTCGCAACCAAATTGCGTTGGATCATTTCTGATGTATTCGTACTTGGGGGAAGGCTAATGAAAGAAGCTGTCGTTTGTTGTTTAAACATGATCGAATGACGATCACATTAAACTATTAGACCATTTGATTCAGTCAACGCAGGAACCACGCTAGATAATTCAATTAACCGCAGAACGAACAACTAAGAAGACAGACGGAGAGCTCACCTGAGCTATCATGACAGAGAGTTCGTGCTCGTTGCAGAGAGAGTCGAACAGAGAAATCGCCGCTCTGTTCGCAGAGAATGACCGGACGTTCTCAGAGCAGAGGAAATGGAAGTGAGGGATCTCCGACGAGGGAACCAAATGGCTCTGTTCTTGAAGACAGCTCGTGCCGGCCGGCAAGGCATCGAAAGCAATGATTGTGTACTCTGCGTGCTGAAACTCTTTGAATGCCACCGATAAGGACGACGGTGACCACAATGAGGGGTGTCGCTTCTTGGCATCCACTTGCTCCTGAAGCTGAGAAACCACGTCCCACGAACGTCCAAGAAGACCGGACACCACTGCCAAGTTCGCCAGATCGAGCCCGTGGCTGAATCTGCAAAATCAAAATAGATTGATTCGAGTCAGAAAGACTGATTTCGAGTCGGGTGATTCTTCGAAATGAACACGGGACTGCAAGAACATACAGAGGCAGAGTAGGTTGGTGGCCCATGATCATCATCCAACTCGTTCGAATTGGTGTCCTCTTCCTCCATTCATGTTATATAAATCGAGCTGATATGTTTTTCTTTTCTTTTCCCTTCCTTTTTTGTGATATATCCCATAATCAAGATCGAGAGAGAACCTTTGACAATTCATTCGCTTGCTATTCTCTGATACCCATTCGAAACCGACCGCGTGGTGCAATAGTCGAGCGTGATGATATGTCAGTTTCAACGATTGAATTTTAGTACATGCCTCATATCCTGACCACAAACACATGTTAAGGCCAAGCATGCTTCGACCGGAACATGGCACATCTTAGAATGTTTAAATATTCTAACAGCACGTCATCGGCAAAACTTCTGCATCCATTGGAGAAGGCGGTGCCGGAGTCGCATCTGTTGCAGGCTCCTGCAATGGAGGCACCCCGATCCTCCTTCTAATGCGGGGTCGGCAATGACGGGTGTACTTGTGTGATAGTAATTGTATGCCCGTTAAAAGTTGAGGAGCAAATGCAATATTCATTTTCTACGATTTATACATAGTTGCATCAATTGTGAAGAAGTGTATTGTGAATCAGTTTCCCTAACTTGTATGGTCCTGAACAATGTCCAGATATTTTTTTTACAAAACTAAAAGGGAAAGTACCATAAGAAACCATAAATTGTGTTTCCTAGGATACCAATACTCCAAATCACCAAAGCCCCAAACTTGTACCGATGTAACAAAAATATCTCCTGTCTAGTGTCTACCCCAAAAAACCCTATGCTTTTCTAGGGATTTTTTTGTCATATCAATACAAGTTTGGATATTGATGACACGAAAAAAAAAAAAATTGAAACATTTGTGTCACAATAAGCATAGTTTAAAATTGGGTTAATACCACGAAAAACCCTAAACTGGTATGTTTGTGACAAATTTACTTCAAACTATTTTTTTGATCACGAAAAATCATAAACTGGTATATCTGTGACAAATTTACCTCGAACTGGTACACATGTGATAAATTTACCTTCCGTCAGTTTCTGTCAAATTTTATTATCAAATTGCTGAGTTTGATGATACGTGATAGTTGACGGGGTGTACTAGTTTTGGGTTTTATACTCCATTTGTCTTAGGTTTGCCAATTTAGGATTTTTCGTGGTATTAATTCAATTTAACGGAAACTAACAGAGAGGAAATTTATCGTAGTTGTACCAATTTGAGGTTTTTCGTGATCAAAATATTAGTTTGGGGTAAATTTGTCACATGCGTACCAGTTTGGAGTTTTTCATGGTATTAACCCGTTTAAGATTTTTGGTAACGAAAATAAAAGGTCTCTAGTATTAGTGTCATGGTGCCGTTCATTTGCCGGCAAGTGCTGTTAACCCCTACAAAGCTCTCGGCCTGTCCTGACGGGAATCGAAGTATCTACTGCCGATGCCTTCGTCTCCTTATATCGCTGTCATTCTCCTAATCCTTGAATACTTCAACAGGAACATGGCACAGTTGTTTTTGATGTCCAATGTCTTGGATCTGAAGTTCGAGTTGGAGGGTTCGAAACTCTCGTTGTTCCATCACTATGAGGGTGCGAGACTGGGTAAGGAGGTCCAAGTGGGAGGAGACATTGGAGATGGTGAGGATTGGCTCGCTTGAGTACATCTATGCTGCGTAAGCCAGGTCGATTCGATAAGATGAGTTCTAACCCCACGAACAGAGATGGCGCCTTCATTGAGCAGTGCCCAGAAATCCGGATGGTCATTGCTTCGTAAGAAGAAGAACACCACCCCAAAGAAATAAGTAACGACACGAAAAACGGATGAGGAAATTGAGGCTTGTAGTAATTAAACTAAGTGCGATTATAGTCTCTAACTCTCATTTTTGTATGGCTATAAGCCTGTAATGGCACATGGTCCTAATTTCAAAGATATTTCATGTGACTTCAAGGTGACTTATGTTGACAATATAACTACATTGGGATGCAGTTTAGTTGGGTGCAACAACTGCAGGTTGGGCAAGCGCAAGAAACTTGACTTGTGTTTGAAGCAAATGAGAGTCATGCACCAAAATCAACAAAGTGAAAATTCAGGACCGTTCGATATAAAAACAAAAATAAAAAAGTTTAGGACTGAACTTTTAAAATTCGAAAGGAAGGGACGTCCTTAAGTCGATTAAATAATTTCCGAATTTCATCAAGCAACTGAAAAGAAAAGGTAGAACATGAGGGAGGGGGATCAATCACCATGCTGAGTAGTTGAATGCGAAGGACCCTGAAGCATACTGATGATGGCACCCGTTCCTCATGAACTGAGCAAGCTGTGAGTCATAGGAAGCTCCCATCATCTGCTTCCCCAGAATCTCCTCATCATACTCTCTCCACCATTTCATGTAGCTGCTCTTCTCCAGGAAAATCTCCGACGTTACCGTGTAACTCTCAAGGAGACTCATCACGTACCGCTCGAACTCGATCAGCTTCTCTCTCTCCATGGCCGTGTTCTGTCCTCCGCTCTTCAGCGACCTGCCCGAGATGATCGCCTCCTCGACGTGCGCCCAGAAGCAAGAATCCTCGGTTAGGATGTTGGACGAGACTTTTTCCTGTCTCGAATTGACCGAATTACGCGAGGCACCCCCCCGTGGGTTCTCTTTTAGCCACTTCTCCAATAGAACGTAGTGCCTGGACCTTCCTTGAGTTAGGTAATCCCTTTTGCCCTTCGCATAGTACTCCGCTATGTCGAGCGGCTCAACCATCCTCCGGTAAGTGTTTCCCCCAAAGAGCCAGCCCGACCGCAGCCACGACCCCTCCTTCTGAGGCTTCTTCTCCGTCTCCTTGACAACGCGCTGCCAGTATTCCTTGAGCGCCTCCTTATATGTGACGACTTGGTGATCGCGCATCTTCGGCTTGCTCTTGTAGCTGTCGTAATACCCAAAACCGTCAGAAGCCGTCATTTTCTTATACCATTCGAGGTTGATCATGTATCTTCTCCTTTCCATGTCACTTGCTTTGCTGGAGGTATCGCTTCTTGCTGCCGCTCGGATTCGGGTCGCAGATTCTTTTTCTGAATTTAGGACTCTCTTCATCTGAGCATTGGAGATCTGCTGCCATCCCCTATTTGAAAGCTACGAGTAGTAGTGAATAAACAGATGGTCACAAGAAGAGTCATTTTATTAATGACAAATCCTAGAAATACATGGGAGGCTTAAAGCAGGACTAAATTAAGCAATTGCACGCTATAGCTAATACTATAATTCAGAGAACCTGACCAATGTGATGTGTTCTTTCCATTTTGTGAAATATCAACAAATAAATGTAGGTAAAATCATCAAGCTATTCGAGCTACCTGAACTTGTGCGAGGCCGATCGCTGTCACTTGAGCTATTATCCCAGCCCTAAATGAATCAGGTTCGTCCTGTGCCAACCAATTTTGGTCCTTGCATATGGATCTGCCTTCGAGACGTTCGATGATGCTACCGTAATAAAAACCTCGCAACTCTTGATCTCGACCATTTTCTGTGCTGCTCCTCTTCACAAGCAGCTCCTTTACGGATTCAGGAGCTCCGAAACACGAACCATGTGAGTCAGAACACAAGAGGAATGCACCGAAAGGCATGTAGAGGCTTGGCTCACCATCAGGTTGAAGCCAGAGGCTAGGGAAACAATCATCCTTATGGACCACGTGCAAGAAGCAAGAGTTCCACGCAGAGAACCGTGATATGGCTTGTTGGAATCCATTGTCGCCGAGGAGAGGCGAGCCAAAAGTAATGCAGAGCGGCCGTATAGTGGTTGAGGCATCGAGCGCCTCTAGAAGCCATAACGTGAACAGAGAGGCCACGCATCCAGCTAGGCAGTATCCGGTAATGATATGCGGGGTAGACTTAGCAGATTCTGCAATCTGCGGTTGAAGTAAAAACAGGGCAGATTTTTCAGGAGCAATTGTTTAAAACATCAATGCCAAACTGCTGCACTAAGAACAATTCACAGCATCAACAGTAACATTCATCCACTCGGAAGTTTCTTTTCTTCGTTCAGAAGTGCGGCATTGATTTATCGAGAGATGTGGATTTGTGATCGTGCGTGATCTCGTCCTTATCAAATAACGCGAGACCGTAAGGCTGCCACTACTACTACAGCACGGAGAGTGCTGATAATGAGATAATTCGCAACCGAATTGCGTGGGATCATTTCTGATGTATATTCATATTCATACTTAGGGGAGGGCTAGTGAAAGAAGCTGTAGTTTGTTGTTTAAACATGATCGAATGACGATCACATTAAACAATCAGACAATTTGATTCAGTCAACACAGGAACCACGCTAGACAGACGAATTATTCAATTAACCGCAGAACGAACAACTAAGAAGACAGACGGAGAGTTCACCTGAGCTCTCATGACAGAAAGTTCGTGCTCGTCACAGAGAGAGTCGAACAGAGAAATCGCCGCTCTGTTCACAGAGAACGACCGGACGTTCTCAGAGCAGAGGAAATGGAAGTGAGGGATCTCCGACGAGGGAACCAAACTGCTCTGTTCTTGAAGACAGCTCGCGCCGACCGGCAAGGCATGGAAAGCAACGATTGTGTACTCGGCGTGCCGAAACTCTTTGAATGCCACCGATGAGGACGACGGCAACCACGACGAAGGCTGTGGCTTCTTGGCATCCACTTGCTCCTGAAGTTGAGAAACCGCGTCCCACGAACGTCCAAGAAGACCAGACGCCGCCGCCAAGTTCGCCAGATCGAGCCCGTGGCTGAATCTGCAAAATCAAAATAGATTGGTTCGAGTCAGAAAGAACGATTTCAAGTCGGGTGATTCTTCGAAATAAACACGGGACTTCAAGAACATACAGAGGCAGAGTAGGTTGGTGGCCCATGATCATCATCCAACTCGTTCGAATTCGTGTCCTCTTCCTCCATTCATGTTATATAAATCGAGCTAATATGTTTTTCTTTTCTTTTCTCTTTCTTTTCCCTTCCTGTTTTGTGATATATGCCATAGTCACGATCGAGAGAGAACCTTTTGACAATTCATTCGCTTACTATTCTCGTGATACCCATTCGAAACCGCCGCGTGGTGCAATAGTCGAGCGCGATGATATGTCAATTTCAACGATTGAATTTTCGTACATGCCTCATACGCTGACCACAAACATATGTTAAGACCGAGCATGCTTCGACCGGAACATGGCACATGTCAGAATGTTTAGATATTCCAACAGCGCCGTCGTCATCAGGGAAACTTCTGCATCCATTGGAGAAGGCGGCGCCGGAGTCGCATCTGTCGCGGGCTCCAGCAATGGAGGCACCCCAATCCTCCTTATAATGAGCGGTCGGCAATGACGGATGTACTTGTGTGAAAGTAATTGTATGCCCGTTAAAAGTCGAGGAGCAAATGTGATATTCATTTTCTGTGATTTACACATAGTTGCATCAATTGTGAAGAAGTGTATTGGGAATCGGTTTTCCTAACTTTTATGGTCCCGAACAATGTCTGGATAATTTTTTTACAAAAGTAAAAGGGGAAAGTACCATAAAAATCCATAAATTGTGTTTACTGTGATACCAATACTCCAAATCACCAAAGCCCTAAACTTGTAACAATTTAACAAAAATATCTCCTGTCTAGTGTCTACTCCAAAAAACCCTAAACTTTTTTAGGGATTTTTTTGTCATGTCGATACAAGTTTGGATACAAAAAAAAATTGAAATATTTGTGTCACAGTAAACATAATCTATGATTTTTTGTATCAAAATAAAAAGTCTCGGATATTAGTGTCATAATAAGCATTATTTAGAATTTTTTGTGGTATTAATCCAAATAAAAAAGAGACTGCGAACTCAGGGTATTAGGGCTACAGTAGTCATAATTTAAGATTTTTTGCTAACGAAATAGAAAATCTCGAGTATTGTCGTTATATGGGTATGATTTAGAATTTTTTGTGGTACGGATCGAGATAGAAAAAGAATCCAAACTTTCTTCTCTTCCACTTTCAGTTTCCCTAAAAAGGCCTCCATTTACACCTTGACATTTCTCTCTTTTTCAGAAAACAAAAGTATAGAAAACGACGGAAATAAAGACCAAATCGGCAAAGCATAAACCCACCGCATATAGTGCCCAGATAATTACACTTCAGAAGGACTAGAAAAGATGAACCCCTTAAACAAAAATTCCAAAAGTTGAAAGAAAAAAAAAAATCAACAACTCGACCGAGTCCATACCGAGCTAGCTTGCCCGCCGCCGAGTCACCGACTCGGCGTCCCTGCCTCGAGCAGCTTCTCCCAATCCACGTCCTCCCCTTCAATCTCCTCGCTCCTCTCGCCCATCATCTCCACCATCCTCCTCGCCATCTCTCTCACCCTCCAGCTCCTGCTCTCCACCTTCTCCAACGCCTCCGCCGCTCCCGCCGCCTTCGCCAGCCTCTTGAACCGCAACCCACCCTGACTCAGCAAGTACAGCGCTGTCGCACAATTGTCCCGAGTCGACTCGGCCGCCCTCGGCAGGAACCCGACCAAACACTCCACTGCGCCCGCGTCAATCATCGCGGCCCGGCCCTCGGCGCACGAGCCCAAGTTGATCAACACCAGCAGGGCCCGGCCCGCGAGGCGGCCCGACCTGACCATGCCCAAGAGGACCGGGACCGACCCGAGCCGCACCAACTTGACCCGGTTGCTCTGCACGAGCGAGAGATGGTACAGGGCCGAGGCGGAGTCGCCCCGGGCCCGCTCGTTCCCCGAGCGGAGCGCGTGGAGGAGCGGCGGCAGAGAGCCCAGCGCGCCGATCGCCGTCTTGTTGCCGTCGTCGAGAGCTAAGCTGAAGAGCGCGCCGGCGGCGTGCTCCACTGCCTCCGGGAAGCCCCCCTTGAGCACGTCGATCAGGTTGGGGACGATCCCGGACCGCACGATCTTCACCTTGTTGACCGCCGCGAGCGATAGGTTGACCAGAGACGCCACCGAGTTGACCTGGATCGCGCAGTACTTAGAGACGATGAGCGGCCTGATGGAGGAGAGCAAGCGAGCCGTGCACAGCGAGACTCGCTTCTCTTCGCTCGTCCGAGTCACGTCCCTGAGCGTGATGACCGCCTCTTCGACGTCGAAGACCAACGGACTCTTGAGCTTCGCGAGGAGCTCTTCCTCCTCTGGGTTCGAGGGCTCGAACTCGGACGAGGAGCACGACGACGAGCAGCAGCAGCTCGGGCGGGTCGCGAGCTGGAGCGGCGGGGTCGACTCGAAGGCGGTGGTGGTCGCCACCGAGTCGTCGGAGCTCGAATAGGAATGAGTTGCCGTTGGCGGGTCCTGATGATGGCTCTGAGAAGACTCTGTTTTCGCACCTCGCGTTTCTCTTTCTTCGCGGACCGAGTCTTGTCGTTCTTCAATCGTGTGGTGGGCGAGTTTCTTTTGCGTCTTGTGGGTATGCGTGGACATTAGATCGGCGACGAGCTTATAAGCGGACGCCAAATCGAGAGGCTTCGGGGGAGGCAGAGAACGGTTCCTGCAGAAGCTGAGAATGGTGGACTTGAGGGCGTGGTTGGGGATCAACGTGGAGAAATCCGGCGCGGCAACGTGGCCGGCCAGACCCGGCGGGACGAAGCCGAGGGACTTGCAAGCCTGGACGGAGGCTCGCTCGAAGGAATGACCGGAAGGGACGATGACCGGGTCGGCCATGAGAGACCCCGAAACAGGGCAGAGGAACTCGTCGTGCACGGCCTCTCGATGACGACGATCGGTTTTCGGCTTGTTGGGTTGGGGCCACTTGCGAAACGAGACGATGGTCCACCAGTTGAGCCTGGGGCCGCCGTTTCTTTCGTCGGGCTTGTGGGTGGTCAGCTTCATCACGGCTTCTTGGAACTCCATTTTCAAAGACCCTGTTTCTTGTCACTGAGGAGTGAGGAGTGGGGAGTGGAGAGGGGTCCTCTCTCTCTCTCTCTCTTCAGCTTCACCAACATATACGAATCCTGATGATTGAGTCGAAGGAGTACCGGTGAAGCTGCATGATTCGAGGGGTGGGTGAACAAGAATCGGATTGTTTGGCAGAGATATGGGGGTCAGTTGGGTTTGGTGCCGAGATTTAGCAGGGCACGAGATCGTTGCGGCAATGCTACTGAACTCCTCCGAAACAGAGAAGAAGACCGAGTCTAGAGAGAGAGAGAGAGAGAGATGGCGATGGTGATGGTGATGGTGACGATGATGTGAGAGGAGGGTGATTTTATTCCTTGACTTGTGGAAAAATGGAACCAACTACAACGAGAGAAGATAAAAGAGAGAGATTTGCAGAGGAGGAAATGCCATGTGCAAAGGCTCTTACAGATTTTGCCCACTGACCGGGTCTCTCTCTCTCTCTCTCTCTCTCTCTCTCTCACAGTCAGCTGTTCTTCCTTCTTCACGTGGTCGTTTCGAGACATGGAGTTACTCCACACAATAAAAAAATAAAAAAACTTGTGCACCCGAAAATAATTAATTAGTGTAGTGAGATGTTTTGAAATAAATAATCATTGAAATTTGGCTTTTCCGCGGGCTCATGACCTTGACTTAATAAAATCTTAAGCATTTCATGCGAATTCCACTTCGATAAGAACTTTTTTATGTTTCCGACGGATCGGAAGTGCAAGAGAGGGCTACTTCCTTTTTCGTTTTCTTTTTGGTCGAAATATCAAGAAGAAATTACTTAGTTTTCTCCTCTGTGCGTGATTATAAGAGCCCTATATCCCCTCAAATATTCAAAGCAAGAGAGCTAAAGATTGCCGCGTCACTCGAGCGCAAGAGCCAACAGACGGTATTGGTGTTTGTTAATCTACTGAAGAAAATGTTAGCCATCCAAACGCATTGATTTCCCTTCAATCGATATTATATAAAAACAAATCAGATATTGTGCATGGAATCAAGATGCTGCCTACATAGATCATCCTCACCTTTGTATCGAGTTTTCTTTTCTTGGTCGTACCGTCATATCGAGTGTTCGCATCCAAGAATAGTGTGCATAATTTGTAAGGAAAAAAAAAAAAAAAGAGGAAAAGCGTAAGATGAGAAGAAAATTTCCTTACAAATGGTGAGAAGAATGAGCAAATCTTTATTTTCTTTTTTGGGTCGTCGATTGTTGCCCGGTCTATATGAAAGAAACTTCCCCATTTTGCCATTTTCAGGCCCTTGCTGATTACTAAAGCCAGAAGGGTTGAAAGAAAAGGAGAAATGAAAGTTGATTTTGCTTCTTTTGTGTGGGGAATTGTTTATGTTTGTAATGTATTTTTTAATGGGTATGGCTACTTAAAGGTGGAGGGAGACAGCTAAAGTCACCAGGAACACCACTCAACATCATAATTTTGTCCAATCGCTGACTTAAGTGCTAAGGGTTTGAAGGACCCTTTTGGTCATACGGGCTTT
>BCNH02000009.1:19914852-19951347 GCA_001662345.2 Metrosideros polymorpha var. glaberrima
TTTTTTTTTTTCTGTTTTCCATTTTCCCAAAAAGTGATTCCCTCTTGTGCAATGCCTTTTACTAGTGAACTCTGATTTTTCTAATATATTTTTTTAATTGTTTGGAAGATTTTGTGGTCGGTTGAAACTGAGAATTCACCTTTCCAAATCTTGAATTCAGGAAAAAGGTCACTTGTCCTTTAATCAATAAAAGCACAGGCACGTACCATTAAATCCCAAAAAATTCCTCCAATTTGTTATGGTTTCTCTTTTCTTATTCCCGGGTGCGCCGATGAGTATTTTCATCGTATATACTCCATAGAGCGTAATTAGTATCCTCGCACATCACTCGGAGAGGAAGAAATGGCCATGGTCCCTATAGCTTCAACTAAGATTTTCTTTTTCGGTAGGCTCGTGCTGCATGTGGTCTAGATGTCTGGACTTATTCGGATGATTCCCTTGAAACTACTAATCGTAATTATGGTTAATACCACGAAAAATCTCAAACTAATACGCTTGTGACAATTTTACCGTAAACTATTTTTTTTACCACAAAAAATCATAAACTGATACATCTGTGATAAATTTACCCTAAACTAGTACACATGTGATAAATTTACCCTCCGTCAATTTCTGTCAAATTGTTGAGTTTAATGACACGTGACAGTTAACGGGGTGTATTAGTTTTGGATTTTATCCTCCGCTTGTCTCAAGTTTGCCAGTTTGAGATTTTTCGTGGTATTAATCCAATTTAACGAAAACTAACGAATGGTAAATTTGTCACAAATATACCAGTTTTGAGGTTTTTCGTGATAAAAAAATTAATTTTTGGTAAATTTGTCACATGTGTACCAATTTGAG
The DNA here is from genome assembly GCA_001662345.2 of Metrosideros polymorpha var. glaberrima. Lineage (NCBI taxonomy): Eukaryota > Viridiplantae > Streptophyta > Magnoliopsida > Myrtales > Myrtaceae > Metrosideros > Metrosideros polymorpha. The sequence goes on from BCNH02000009.1 coordinate 19,915,693, forward strand.
ATTTTTTGTGGTCAAAAAAATAATTTTTGGTAAATTTGTCACAGACGTACCAGTTTTGGATTTTTCATGATATTAACCCTTGTAATTAATAAACAAAACCATTTATGAACTAAGAGTCAAAAGGCCTTAGCCGAGAAAAGAGAAATTTGCTAAATGGGTCACACATTATAATAAAAGACTTTTCAAAGCAATTAGACCCATGTTGAGAATCAGGAACCTTTAGCTTTTAAGCCATACCTGTATTTTTTCTGATATTGAAGTTGAAAAGCAACAGCATATTCCGATAAAGATCTTGATTTTTTGGTGGCAATCAATAATTAGGAATACATTTTTCTACTAGAAATCTTGGCTTTATTATCTTTTTCGTCGTATTATAATTTTTTCTAATTGTTTGTTTATGTGCAAGGCCATCTTTTATTGGTTCCCCAGCTTTACAAATGGGCATGTTTGCCTTTTGTTTCCCATTATATGCTTATGGTACTGACTTTATGTTATGAACTGCTTCGCTTTTCCCCTTTATCACCCATCATGGTGAGCGGTCTCGAACCTCAGTAGAAAGAAGAATGTGATTTGAAAAGAAGCCTTTTTCATGGATTTTACCAAATTAAGCTTGAGGCTGAAGTACTAATCGGGTCGAGTCGAATCGCGTGCACATTTTGTGAGCACCACCAATCTGAGTTTTATGTTTGAAGATGATAATTGTGATCATTTACAAAAACACGTTGCTAGGGCTCCGCATGAAAAAGTTTGGAAACCAATTTCATGGCGAAGCATCAATGAGTTTTTTGTCAAACAATGCGTTGGTAACAAAAAGGCGACCGGCAACTTCTTGATCCAAATAATTTATGCGACGAATATTGGTACATCAATCAAATTAAAGTTGGTAATTTCGAATAAAATTTAATCACTTGGAAAGCATAAATGTTGGCACATTATTAAAATAGTTGGTAATCTTCAGAGTATAAACAAAAATGGGTACTTTTTAAAACCAAGTAAGACAACGTTAGTAAGTGATTGAAACTAGTTGGTATCCAAGAGCGATAAATGCTATCATACCAGTCAAATTAAGATTACTAATTTTTAACAAGTTAATAACTCTCACGACTTGGTAAGCAATAAAAAATAAAGTCGGTACATTATGAAAATAGTTGGTAATTTTGAAGTATGAATAAACGTTGGTTCATCTCAAAAGCTTGTAGGTAAGTTACTAATGAATGACTAGTTTAGTAAATCGCTAGTCTCTTTTTTGTTACCGCCGTTTATCTAAAAATTTGTCAATATTGTTTGCCGATTCCTGACACGAAACTGGACACGAAACGCCAGAAGCGTCCTCTACTTTATAGAATCGCCAATTAACTGCGAAAGCGAGAGGTCTAATTGTGAGTTACGAGGATAGCTACTTCCAAAATTTACAGCCACATATAAACAATGATTGTTTTCTTAAATAGGAATCACGATCGCCTAATATAAGAATCGCTAATTATCATTCACATATACGAAATCGTACATCGTTCGTATACCTACGAATTTTGCAAGCGAGACTCTTTTTCCTTTCCTGAACAGAGGAGCGGAGCGGAGTATTGGATTCCGTATTGGCCATAACATGATGAAAGCCCTCTTTTCCTCCGCCTTTGTCTTTTTGCCTTTTCTTTTTCCCCGCTTTCTTTTGTCAGGGGAATTTCAGCTTGCATAATATTATAAACTTGTGTCATGTGATTAAACCGAATATATATTTTATTACAACTATTTATTAATTCTGAACAGATAAAAATCTGCTAAAATAAGTATCATGACGTCATTATTGAGAAGGTGAAAATATATTAAATACACATGAGGATAAAAATATAAATTGTTTGGTACAATTACGTGTGGTTGACGTGGCGGAAAACGATCGGGCCGTGTGAGATCAAGCGTGACGTCGTTGGTCTCTGGAAACATCCGGAGAGGCGAAGGCAAGAGGGAGGAGATTTCCCGCGGTGCAAGCCAAGAGCGGCTGGCTTTTTTTTGTCTTCCGCCCCAAGCCAGCTCGAGCTCCTCCGCCGCCGACCACCACCTTCTTCAAATACTCGACCCCCACCCGAAGAGAATCATCATTCTCTCCGATTCCAATTCAAAAAACGTAAGAAGAAATACCCCTCAAATTCAAACAGTTTCAGGCCCGATCGATTTCTCGGAGGAAAGAGAGAGATGGGAGGAGGAACGGAGGGTTTTCCAGATTTGGGGAGCCATTGCCAGAACCCAGATTGCAATCTCCTCGATTTCCTTCCGTTCACCTGCGATGGTTGTCGCAAGGTAAGTTCATCGCGACCTCGATCGGTTTTGCGACGGATCATGAAGCGACCGCGTTAAATTTGTGCGAGGAAAAAGATTTCATTTTTGTTTTTCTCGATGTTGAATTGTGATTAACGTGCGGAGGAACCGATTCTGTGCAGGTGTTTTGTCTGGAGCACAGATCGTACGAGTCCCACGAGTGCCCCAAATCGGACCACCGGAGCCGGCGGGTCGTCGTCTGCGAGGCCTGTTCGACGGCGATCGAGACCACCGGGGAAGACGAGAAGGCGGCCCTGGAGAGGCACGAGAGGTCCGGGGGCTGCGACCCGGGGAGGAAGAAGAAGAAGCCGGCGTGCCCCGTGCGCCGGTGCAGGGAGGTGCTGACGTTCTCCAACACCAGCACGTGCAAGGCGTGCGGCCTCAAGGTGTGCCTCAAGCACCGGTTCCCAGCCGACCACGGCTGCGGGGCGCAGCCGACGGCGGCGGCGAACGCGGCGGGAGGGCGGTGGAACGAGAAGTTCGTGGCGGCGCTGGCCTCGAGGGGCGCGAAGGAGTGCGGGAAGAAGGAGCGGGGATCATCGTCTCCGCCAAGCACTCCGACCATCAAAGCCTGTTGATCGAACTTTTCTAACTTTATTTTATTAAGCTTTGAGACTTTCATATTTCCCATTGATGCCGGATTTTATTGTGCTTTTCGGCCAAACGTCGACGCTCCTCCCCGGCCTTTGTACAAATCTCGTGCATGTTCATTCTCATTCAAGGCTCGAATCCAGCCCAATGCACTCCGGCGGTTCGTGCCGCGTCATCCTACTCGTGGTCTCGCGACCTTCCGTGTCGATTCTTATGCATATAATATCGCATTCTTGTAATTCAATTTGAAGAAACACATGCGTGCACACGATTCGATAAGAAAGATCCTACATGCCCGACATCATTTACGAGAAGATAGACTTGGCTTTTGATCTCGAAATGCTTTTCGAGAATGATCCAAACAGTAGCGCAGTCATGGATCAATGCATAACTTATCAAATTCGAGAAAATATTAAATATAATAAATTTGCACATCATATTTAAAGTAATTTATTCGAAGCGCGACATGTGTCACGTCAAATCGACTTATCATAAATTTTGAGATTTCCTCTCTTCTCTCTTTCTCGTGATTACTTTTTTTCTCTCTCTAACACTCACTTTTTCTTTCATCTTCTCTGTTACTTTTTCCCATCGGGCATCCATAGCAACACACCCGAAGCTTAGAGAGCTTGAGATCAAGTGACATCATGGCAACAAGATGTCAGTAGCTCAAGTGGTCTTGGTTGTAAGCTTGAGATATGGCAACCATGGTTGCGACCATGGTTGTTATTAGCTTGAGAGCAACTTCAGGCTCAAGCTCAATTTAGCGGCCAGCCACCATGGCCACGAGCTCAAACCTCAAGTGGCCATTGCCACGAGCTTAAGGCCGAGCTCGAAACTCAAGCGGCTACTCAAGCTGTAGGGTTGAGGTCGAGCTCCATGGCCAAAGTCGCTATGAGCCTTGAGCTCAAGCTCAAGCCATGGCGGACGCAAGAGGAAAGAAGAAAAGTAGTGATAAATAGAGAGAGAGAGAGAGTAGAGAGAGGAAAAAGTAATTGAGAGAAAAGAAGAACGAAATTTCAAAATTTTTGACAAATGAGCTCAACACGTTAGGTATCGCTTGCTCTAAATGGACTATCTTAAATAGGACGTTACAAATCTATTATGTTTAATAATTTCTAGTCAAAATCAAATTCGCCGTGATGGGAGGTGGAGTGGTGGGGTGCTCTCTCAAGACTCTCTGCTTCAACCCAATTTTTCTTCTGTTTTTTTTCATTTTTTGTCGATAAATCAACCCAATTATTTCGAAAGGCCATAAGATGTGCAAATACGTACACAAATTATGAAAAGACATGAAGCGACGGAGAGCTTTAAATTATGTCAAAAGACACATGATTCCTCCAGAGTGATGAGGTCATTGAAAAAATGAAGGTGGAGGACAACTGATACGATAGATGCGACGTGTTGATATATTAGTAGACTTATGTACTAGGCCTTGTCAAATGAATAAAAAAAAAATGGACAATTCATAAGAGAAACAATAAAAAGGGAAGAAATCATTAACTTTTAGCCTTGCTGAAATTACCCTTTTAGAAAGCCATTTCAAAGTTCTTGTTCTATCCGTCTGGGAAATGTCTTGCGATACTTCTTGTTTTTTTTTTGGCCGAATCTTGCGATACTTCATTCGATTGGAGTCATTATCATCCTTCATCATCCTTTCTACCCAGCTTACATAGGTGAAGAATATATGTATCTAACCAATACTTTTCCAGAAGAATTTATAGTAATAAACTCAGCAAAAGCAAAAGTTAGGTCACGTGTGAAACAATGACGAGCAACACGAACAAAAGGTCAACAACCACCGCGACAAGAATCCGAACCTCCAATCCAGATCGGGTTATTAGGGTTTTTTTCTTTTTTTTCTTTTCTGGGTTTCGTTTAGATGGGGGAAAAAAATTAAGGGGTTGGACACTTACGTGTGTTGGATCAGATGTACAGAAAATCTGACTGAGAAATGAACCATCGGTCGCGAAATGAAGTTATTATTACCAGAGAAGCATTCTTACAGATCTATAAGCAAAACCCACGAACCAGAAACCCTCATCAAGAAAAAAAAAAAAAACAACAGTGCATTACAAGATCTAACGACATAAGTATGTGTTTATGAAAGAGAAAGGAAAAAAAAATGAAGTTATTATTACTGGAGAAGCATTCTTACAGATCTATAAGCAAACCCCGCAAATCAGAAACCCTAATCAAGATATAGAGCACCAGAAAGGGGTACAGATGCATGTCCATGTTTTTAACCTGGTAATAAAGACAGTGAAAAAGCTCACGGATACATATGGAAAACAAAGCAAAAGCACAAATAGAGCTGATAATGAGGACAGCACAACAAAAGCTGAGCAGAATTTTTTCTGGATCTAGCGAATCATCGGACCAAGATGCTTGATTCCCCAAAGAGAAGAAGAAGGAGAGAAACAAACCCAAGAACGAGAATTTCAGAAAGCTTCAGAGAGAGAGAGAGAGAGAGAGAGAGAGATTAACTCTTATATCACGCTAGAGGCTTGATCGAGGAGAGGATGCTTTTGTCTTCAGCTTATGATCCCTACACCTGTTCTTGTAGCTGGTGGGAACCTGGAGCTGCATTTCGTGGGAAGGCAATGATGATGGTGATGGGGGGAGTGGTTGAAGAGAACAAAGGAAGGGTGGGAACAATCACGGCGACGGAGAAAGTGATGCAGGGTGGGAACACCTGTTTTTGAGTTTCTTTCTTTCCGGGGCGTTGAAAGTGAGGATGACGCAAACATCCAAGCTTCGTTCTTTGTGCCTCCTCTCTCTCTCCCTCTCTCCTCAGCTTGTCTCAGAGAGAGAGAGAGAGAGAGAGAGAGAGAGAGTCAATGTTCATTCAAATCAGCGAGAGTGTTCTTGCAGGTTGTGAACCTGTGATAAAAGAGGCAAAAGCGGCTGGATCAGCATGCGGGCGATAAGATTTTTTTGGTCCTTTTCTTTTTGGCTTTTGCTTCTTCCCCCTTTTCGTCCCTCATTTTTGGTTTTTGACTTTTGCGGACAATCTCATTGCTACAATTCATGGCTTTTCTGCGCTTTCACAAGCAGGACTAGATATTTTCCTCAAGCTTATGAAATTTCTCATTTGTGGTCATACTTCTTGCGAGGATGAATGGTGTTCAGTCCATTTTTTTTCCTACATTTTCTTATTAGAACATAATTATCCTTGTCATGACATAATATTATGTTTTTAATGCATGAAAATACGAATTGAACACACCACATAAATGAGCTCGAGCCGAACTTACAATTCCGTATGGTCTATCGCAACTTTAGCATGTTTTTGGTTCCTTATATTTTGGTGCTGCTTATGCATGTCTTGAGAATTTCTATTCAACTAGGGTTACAGTCTAAGGGTTTGTTCTGTCGCGTCGCAAGTTTTCATCGAGATATCAAGCTTACGATGTTGTTTGACTAACAAAACTTTGCACTTTAGATTATTTCGTAGCTTTTGAAACATATGATACTCTTCTGTCAAACCAATATGTCAAATCATGCTTGAAGCACACTGTACAAAGTCATATACTCATATTCCTGATTTTATACTTATCGTGTTCTCTTTCAAAAACTGATTTAAGTCATCATGTATTATTTATATTTGTTGAGCTATCGTTATACTTGATAAAAATATTATTTTGGTTATTCCTATTTTCAATATTCAATGCTAGGTGTCACGTGATGGTGGTACTATATTTGATTGACTGGCCAAAAGAAAGTATTTATCTGATTTAAAAAGCATAGGATTTTCCCATCACCATGAAACCAAACTTTTCAGTGTTTGGAGAGGTTCCAAGAAATAAAAGGATGGATTTTTAGTATGGGTGAGCAAAAGAATCAGACCAAACTGGGAACCACCCAAATCGAATTGGTCGGTTCTGGGTGGTTCCCTGTTCCAGGTGTGGAATCACCCATCCGAACTCACTAGGACCTGGACCAGTATGATAACCATTAAAGCGGTGAAGGCCTTGGATCCAACGGTGAAAGTTATGGGTGTGAAAATGAAAGATAAGTTTGACATATGTTGTAGGAGTTTTGAGAAAGTAAATACGATGGTGTTGATTGCGGTAACGTTGAATCCTAGAAAAAAAGATGAGTTATGTGAGGTATTGTTATAGACTTATTTATGATGCTAGTGCGAAAGTTGATGAGATGTATGATAAGATAAAGATCGCCCTGGAATGTTTGTTTTAATTTTATGAGAAATCTTTTCTTGGTTCTTGTGACAAAAATTTAGGTGGTGAACTTGTGAGTGCTTCTACTACTAGTAGTAGTTGCAATCATGATTGCGATGAGAGTAACCAAAGGAAAGATTGCGATTTGGATTTCTATGTGCAAGAGTTGTATGAAGGCTTTCTTAACGAGGAGAAAAAAGAGTCCAAGGTAAACTTATTTGAGCTAGATTGGTATCTTAAAGTTGAACGTGAAGATGCTCGTGATCTTGACATTTTGATGCGGTGGAAGATTGCTGGCCAAAAGTTTAAAATTCTATCTTTTATGGTTATGGATATTTTGTCTATTCCTGTAACTACCATTACTTTAGAGTCGATTTTCAGTACATTTGGTTGGGTGCTTGATGCCTTTTGAAGTTCTTAGGCTCTTAGAGTAGTGGAAGCTTTTATTTGCACTCAAGATTGGTTAAGAGTGGTTCCCATATCGATTAATGTTGAAAAGTGCATTAAAAATGCAGAAAAGTTTGAATTAGATAAGTCATGGATATATTTTTTTATCTTGTAATTCTTTTGTATATCTAATGAGTGAATGTTTTATTTAATATCTTCTTTTTGTTATATATGGATTATGTTAATGCAGAGCTTAAGGGTACATAAATTTACAAGTTGAAGTGAAAAGAATATATGTGGTGAGATTTTCCATTAATTGTTTTGAGTTCAATTTCTAGTAATTCTAATTTAAAACTAATGTTGATTAATCATCTATACTTATTGTTGTCGTGTTTTCAATAGGTTAGAACTTGAAGTGGTCTTTTATGGATAAATGTTGAAGTTCTAAGTTGGAGATGGCTCCTGGATCTTTTGTGGACTTTGTTCTAGATTCAAAGCTTGAGAAGATTTATTTAAGTGGCTCATGAGGTCTCAAGCCAATTTACTAGCTCTTTTTATTCTTGAGAATATGAGATTTGTGTTCATTTATCCTCGGCTGAAAAGTTGATTTATTTCATTTGCTTGCTTGCTCGTTATTACAAACTTGTGGCAAGCTCTTTTTCACATGTGATATATAATGTAGATTGTGGATGTATTTGAAGTGAAGCTTGTGAACATTGTGGCGAACTCTTGTAGTGATTGTTGTGTTATGATTGTTAAACTTTGTGGCAAACTCATAAGTGGTGAAGCTTGTGAACTTGCATGTGCAGCTTTTAGCTCAATTTAGGTTTTTGGAACACGATCAAGCTTAGTTTGACTGGTGTTTATTTCCAAATTTAAGGCAAATTTCCAGGTCTTTAGCTCATACTTGCAATGGGGATTCTTGGAAGGCTATGTAATAGCCAGTTCCATGGACCCGCTTGGGAATCGTATTGGACCAGTGGTCTAGTATCTAGGTGGGTCTAGGAACCAATTGGCAATTCTCGATTCCCAATTTGTGGAACTGGCCCTTCATGGGCAAGTCCCAATTTCAAGGTAGAAATCGACCCTCCTAAAATTGATCACCCCTAGTTTTTAATTACCAAAATTTAATATCTATAATCTATATATACCTGTGATTAGGTTGATAATATTGTCTTTAAATTCTTTGTAGGAGTTAGGATAAAGTGCATGTTCCGGTTCTAGACATTAATATTCTAATGTGAACTGCGTGAATTATCTCAAAAATATTTCACGTCTTTATACATCAAAGTGCTCAAATTAATATATATGGCTGCGGCAGCGATCCCAAACTCGAAACGGATTTAGATTCTTGATAAAGACGATTTCTTAAGGAAGGAGAAGAAAGGCAAAGAATAATGGAATGTAATTGAGTAAGCATTTGTGACATCATGACCGTGCTTGATACTTCCACCCATCACCGACAAGCAGTGAAACAGACATCGGATCATTTGCTGCTCTTAGCTTGGCTTGGAAATTTGGAGAAATCACATGTAGACAGAAGACCAAGAAAACCTCAGTAACTCGTGTGATTCTGGCATTTGCGCGCTCACTTGGTCGACCTTACTATCAGAGGGAATTGTAGAATGGTGCGACAATCACGCATAGTTAAGCACATAGTTAAGGTCAGCAATCAGCATTAGCAAGGTGATTGCACCTAGGGATCATCAATTTGCGCGATATACCTAGTTGGCAAATTCCCGCAGATTGAATCACTGAATAAGATTATCTTGAAGATCCATCCGATTCCCCAAAACTTCAGCTCTGTGACCAGATGGAGGATGAGCCAACTCTCAGCCAATTCGCTGTAATGCCATTGATCGGACATAATAGACAATGGAAATACCTTCAACATAAGTTTCACTCTACGGAGTTGCCCTTTCCTCATGGTTGGACGGCAATCCACATTCAAGTTTGATGGCTTCCATAAGCTCAGGTGACACAAGAGGGTGACCTTGTCCCAACTTCTCCGAAAATTTACTCGGCTCCCTCCCTTTGTTGTGAGAAAAGCTCGATTCCACATCTGCTCCCCAACCACGATAAAGAATGACTTTATTTGGCTCCTGAGAGACAAGAATGGCCCCTGTTGCTTGCTGTAATGACACAGGAAAACAATAGGGAGTGAGCTACTTAGTTATAAGCTAAGACTGAGATAAGACAATAAGGGAGATCAAAGGGCTTGCTCCACAGTTTGCCAAAAAGGAAAAGTGCTTGTTCCGCAGACCTCCAGCTTGAAAACCAGCTCCTGGATTGATGTCCCTTTAGCTCTGCCCTTTACATTAACTATAGCAAGAGGGTGCTTCTGAAAATGCATCTTAATTGTTTTGGCTACACCGCTCACAATGTTGCTTCTCCCTAAAAAAAGTGACAGCAATGTCATTGACGTAACAAATTCGGAAAACAGAAAAAAGAAGATGACTCCATCAGGTTTGACAACCCGGAGCAAAAACTATCGGCTGTAGCCTAATTTGAAAGAAATTACAACTATACATCCTAAAATATGAAAACTCCTTCATTGTTTGTTTTCATATATTACAAGCATGTGACATACCATGTGCTGTGTATATAACCATCAGAAAGAAACAAGCTAGAAACTAGAAGGGTAGGTAGTAAAATACTCAACAGCAGCAGTAAAACACTTTCTAACCTTGATTGGCAAGATGTAAAATGATAACAACTGCAATCGAAACATAGTCGACATGAAAACCATTTAGTTTAATATCTACAAGAATGCCAAGTAGAATACCTACTGCTAGCACTGGACGTTTTCTCATCCTGAGGGCTTGCTTACGTAGAAGAAGCCTCTCCTTGTTGGAAAGATTCATCCGACTCATAGGTATCTCAACTGATGTTTCTGGTTTACTATCACCCATTTGAACAGATGTCTTGGATAATTCCCCTGTCTTAGTATCACAGACATGATGCTCAGAATCAAAATGGCTAGATATTCTTTGCTTTGACTGAGATCCATGGCCTATATTAGATCAGCAAGTAAACAGATGAGATTATAATAAACAAGAATTGCAAGAGTTAACCATTAACTTTTCACCGGGCCCTGAGTCACCTTCATTGTGTCTTAGCATAGAAACACTCCACAGAGAATCTCCATTTGCTGATTTATCCAACATCTCAGGTTTGATTTTCCCAGAATCACCATAGCTGTTGTTTACTGAGAATCCAGTCAGCTCATCCTCCTGTCTAGATTGTATTTCGAGCAATGAAGCATCCGCCCCATTGCTAGTGCTCATGGAAGTTGAATCATTTCCTTGATTATCTCTAGCCTAAAAGAAAATTTTCACATGGCTTCTCTATAAGTTTCCCCTCACCAATGAGATCCATTAAAGTTAACAAACTAACTTCTCATTGTGTTCCTGTTGCACCATGAAAATGACACAAAGATTGACTGCAATTTCCTCAATTTAAAAGGAGGAAGACACAGGCCTTCATTGTGCAAAACACATCCCAAAATCCATCTTAACCCATTTTATTTCCTACAAGTTCACCAGTTTTTCATCACATGATTGCTTCTGTTTGACTTGAAGCTTAATATTAATGTGGCACATTTAGATAGTAGATAGACTACAAACTGATAGGGCACAGAAGTTAAACATGCTGCTTTTCTATTTCCTGATGCAGATCACTATTAATTTTCTGACAAATCAGAGGCAGATCCAAAAACACCATAATTATGGTGAATAACAGCCTAACATAGCTTTGAGTCTTTAAATTTCGAAACAGGGGTCTGCCTTAGTTGGCCTCTTAAGCTTTGTTTTGAAGATGGGTTCAACATTTTCTACCCCAAAACCTTCATTCCCCCACAAGAAAGAAAATCTTTCAAACAAAACATAAGTGTCCTTGCGTTCCAAATGGTTTCTTCAGTTATCAGGAATCCATGTGTTGCAGACATTGGATGGATGGAGTTCCAAGATTTAATTCTATGACTCCAGACCAGTAATATCAGCAACACTAGAACAGCAGAATCTAATCAAAGGGTTTACTTTCATTCGTTGCACATTTCAACTCTAATCTCAGAAGCTAAATAGTACCACTGCATGACATAAAAAAGCAGCAGCCACTTTCAAGCATTTTATGGTTGCAAAACGTACCTCAACACGCTCTTCATGAGAAACAACAGAAACTCCAGGAAGAGAGTTGCATGCTAAGTCAAGTGCACCATCTGAGCTCAAAGAATCTAGTGATTTCGTAGGAGCCATTTCCCCTGTGACCTGAATCCAACGGAAATGAATGTGGGAGTGAAAAATTACGTACTATTAATATGACAAGGAAAAAGAAACCGCGGTGCTTACCAGCGGAGAAATCAATCCGTCCAATGAATGCACGTCACTCCTTTCCTTGTCTATATCCTGGCAAACAAAACAGCTTATCTTGTAACTCAATACTGTTAACCTGATTGAGAGAAGGGAAAATAGTATAACCCACCAACTGACGTTGCAGCTGATCTATGTTTTCAGAAAGCTTCAATACATGAAGTTTCAAAGACTGCATAACAAGAATAGGAAATAAGTAAGAATTTATACATATAACTTCAAATGAAACAAAAAAGCAAGAACAAACCGAGGAGATAAAGAGCACTCGAAAATATTATGCAACTTCGGGCATTTACATGATTGCAAAGAGAGAGATGTTAGCTTTACCTCGCGGCGTTGAGCCTCTAAGGAACGTTTCATTGCTGCTTTTTTATTTAGAAGTGTGCGTGGCCTTATACAAGCTGGTCGTTCATAATTTTTTCCACGATATACAATGATCGCGTATCCTTTACTCACTCTCTCTACTGCTACCAATATCCCACCACTTTCTGCCTCTAAGGTCTGCGCTATTTGATGAACAGATTCAATCCGTTTCTCTTTACAAATTATTTTAATAAGTTCCCTATATTTCCAGTGAAGATGCATGTTTTCAACGGTCCCGTCGTATACGCCCCGTCTACCTGGACACATAAAAAGTCATGGCATATGAAATCCATTCCATTCAAAGCGTAGACGTAAGAATATAAACATTTTTAATTCTCATGACAGAGCAAATCCACATGCTAGAGAGACAAGACAAGGCAAGTTACAGAACGCACCCAAAAGTAAGAAAGGCTTCATTCTCAAGCCAACCTTCCTTAGCATGTACCTTTCTTCTTGTGTTATGCCCTCTTTATCCACATCAGGTTGTTCAGGGTTCTCTGCACTCTCAAGTTCAGCTAGAAGTTTCTCTGCCTTCGATTTCTTCTCTAATGCCTATAATTGAAAATGATAAGGCTCTAGGCAGACAGATACTGAAGTTAATGCAGACTCAGGCACAGAAGTTAAAAAAGAAATACCAGGGACAACTTGATGCCAGTCGTCTCAATAACTCCCTCAACTGAAACAGGCTCCTTTTCTTCAGAGGGAGGAATCCTTCTTTGCTTATCAATGTCAGAATTTTCAGCTCCAAATGCAGACATGGTCAAACCATGTAGAGATTCAGCTGCTTTCTCCATTCGTATTCCACCTTTCCTTCGCTCTTCTATTGCAGATGAAACCGCAGGAGGCAAGTAATCCTTCCCTCTGTAGAAAACAATAAATTCCCTATCCCGGGAAAGCAGCGTCCCACCAGTTAGCCGCTGGAATAAGAGATCTTGAGTTAATAGATGCCTGTTCTGGTCGTGAACAGATGCAACCAACAAAACATTTTCTAGGGGAAATCCCCAGAGCTGTTAATGAGGAGCACTATTAAGAGATCAACTACTTTTTGGACTACATGAGTGAAAGAATACTTTCTATTGAATGAATTTAACAACAGCTTAGAGTTAATCTAAATGAAATCAGCTAATTGGGGAAAAAGAAGCTTATAAAATTTGCTCTAATAAGTTTCTTCATATTCCTTCATCAAGATACAAGAGTTCTCTGCACCCTAATTCTTTCACTCAGAAGGAAAAAAAAAAGTGAAAATCTGAAATATATGTTTAAGGAGGTCTGACCCTCAATTCTTCCGCCATCATCTCGCTATTTGTGTTTTGTACTCCTCTCTTCACAGCAATCTTTGTAATCTCACATTTCTCCCACAACTTAACGATGGAAGCAGCTAATCCTTGGAGATTCCTATTTCTACCTGTCAAATGCAGAACAAGCAGGTGAATACTAGACAGTCATGTCAGCTGTTGGATCAAAATTAAAGCTTACCCAATGCAAACTGGCATGGCAATGGTCTACTGAGTCTCCTTAATATGGTCATTTCATCATTTGTCAGTTTAGGGTTGACTCCATAAGGAAGAAGGCGGAAGGGCCTTCTGTAGCCAGGAACGACGGCGGGCAGAAGATCCGCATCCACAGGTAGAGGTTCATATCCCCACCAATCAGCAAAGCGCGGACCCAGTCCATCTAACAATTGCTCAGCTTCTTCAGCAAGTTCTAGCTCACCTGGCAACTGGAAACGTACTTTATCAGGAGAACCCACACCATGTATCAAGGTTGGATGACCAGCTTCGTTCGCAGGACTTGGTCGAGCAGCTTCTACCCCATCATTGCCAGGTGGGCAGCTCTCTTGTCCATCACATCCATCGTGATCTATCGGCATGCTAGGGCCACTTGCTAGGCTATCATCAGCCAGGAAGTAAGGATACTTGTAATCAGCCCCTCTATACAAAACTATGTTACTGCCAGATCTCCAAACTACCAGACCGCCAGTTTTCCTCTGAAGATGTCAAAAATGTAAAAGAAAAAATTAGACTGCTGATTCTGGAGGAAGAAATGCAGCACTAAAGTGGAACTGAATGCTGTGATTGGATCAAAATGTCCAAAGCATTCTAAAATATGCATTATCCAACATCTGTTTTCTAAGCTTACGAAAGGCATAATGACGGCGGGTCTATTGGATGGTTTGATTCTCTTCTCAAAGATGGCGCTCTACCCCAATTGATAAACAAAAAGATTTCTACTCTGCAGATAGCACCCAAATCTTTTCCATTTCATTGTGAAATTATATTTGATCTTCGACATAAACGAGAGCCTCAAAATCAAGAGACTTACTCTTCCAACACTAATAAATACCAATGTAGCAAAGCTTATCACCTCAATCGGATTATACACAACTATGCGACAAGAACAATTCCGATCAACAATTCCAACGAAGAAGAACGCCCAAAAACTAATCATACCTCCAAAAGATCATGCGTCCTCTTCATGTTCATCCTACACAAGTCCTCGCACGTGATCTTAACCACCTCCGTCCTCCTCCACCTCTCATGAATCCCATTCACAATCCCCTCCGTGATCCCCGCCTTCCCAATCTTCAACCTCTTCTTCAACTTCACCCCAATCCCACTCAACCTCCTCAGCTCCTCCTCCGACAGCCTCAGCTCCGCCAGCGTCGGCGCCGCGCCTGACTTCTCTTCCATTCTCCTCCTCTCCCTCTCCAATTGCCTCTCCTTCCTCGCTCTCCGCCTCAACTCGCCGTACCTCTCCACGAAGCCGCCTGAGCCGGGCTCGGGGACGGGGTTCTCGGGCGTGCTCCAGCTCGTGTCGATCGTGTGGCCGACGCGGTACTTGGGCAGCCGCTTCGGCAAGGGGACGAAGATCTCGCCGGCAGAGCTGGGCGAGGGCTTGGGCGCCGGGCCATCGCCCCCGCCTCCGCCATCGTCATCTTCCCTGAAGCCGAGGCTGCGGAGCTTCTCGGCGATGCGCTGGATGGCGGACTGAGGGACGGCCTCGTTCCGGGGGGCGGAGAGTCGAGGGAGGAGGCTGGTGGAACCTCGAGGGTTCCTGAAGAAGGGAGATGCAGGGAATGGCGAACGGGGAGGAGCTAGGGTTTGGGGCGGGAATGGCAATGGCAATGGCGGGTGGTGGTGACACTGGGGAACTAACATTGCTTTCGTTGAGGGAGCGACGAAGCGAAGCAGATAATGCAGCGTTCCTTATCAATTAGGGGGGCTCTTTGCTCACGTGATTCTCGCGTGCTGTCCCTCCCAAAATTTCTTCCTCTATATTGCCCCGTTTATTAAAAATTCTAAAACTTATCACGAAAATATAAATAAATTTTAAAACTTTTAAAAAGTGCAAATAAATTCTAAAACTTGTCAAAAAGTACAATCGAGTTTTAAAATTTAAAAAAAATGCAATCAAGTCCTTAAACTTGTCATCAAAATGCAATCAAGTCCTAAAATTTTTAAAAAGTGCAACTAATGAAAAGACTTGATTTGATCAATATGACAAGTTTTAATACTTAATTAAGCTTTTTGAAAGTTTTAGAACTTGAATGCACTTTTGCGA
Organism: Metrosideros polymorpha var. glaberrima; assembly: GCA_001662345.2. Lineage (NCBI taxonomy): Eukaryota > Viridiplantae > Streptophyta > Magnoliopsida > Myrtales > Myrtaceae > Metrosideros > Metrosideros polymorpha. The sequence continues at coordinate 19,931,453 of BCNH02000009.1, forward strand.
TAAGTTTTAGGATTTTATTATACTTTTTGAAAATTTTAGGATTCAATTGCACTTTCGTGACAAGTTTTCGAATTTTCAATGCAATTATTCTTTCGTTTTTTGGAGGCTCATTTCAAATAAAGCAAAGCTTAGATTTTACTATCAAGAGATTGTCAACCCGAGTTGAGCACGAGGATGGTAACCTTCGATCTCAAATTCATTGGGTCAGAATTTCGATTGAGTATCAATTACCATGTGTTTCCGCTCACTTGAAAGGAAGGAGTTAAGAAAAAGTAAAAATAAAAAACCCACGATGACATATCATTATCGATACGGTGATACGATGTCAATTGACCTGGTATTACTATTCGTGAGACCTATCAATATGGGTTATTAACTCAAGATGGTTTAAATGAGTCATTAATGGCTCACCTTAAATTTAATAAATGGATTTAAATGGGTTCTGAATGAAAAGCCTAACATAAATGGGTTCTAAAATGAACTCATTTCCGACCATTTAAAATAGGGCTCAATCCTTCTCTTTTCCTCTTCTCTCTTCGCTGGCGATCTTCTTTCCTCTAACCTAGCTAGGACCTGAACCAGTCGAGGCGGTGGTGAGAATGGTGGAGGAGGGAGGGGGAGAAGAGGCAGCCGAGGGAGTCGAAGAAGGAGAGCAGGCAGCCGGTGCAGAGGAAGGAGGTGACGGTGGCGACAAGGGCGGCGGTGCCTAAGGTGGAGGAGGCAGCGGCGGGGTTGTCGGAGAGGGTGGAGGGGGCGACGGGGAGGATATTTCTAATTTGTTGAGATATGGCTAGCATCTGTGCTGCCATTTTAACAATTGGAGCCTGATGAAAAAATTTGCATTTCTGATCACTCAACTTGTCATCTAATTTAACTTCGACAGCTAAAGTTTAATTTGTTATGCTGTGATGAAGTGATTCGACTTCTTGTTTTTGTTCCCGTGGCTTACTTCCCTATGTGAGGGGAATTGAGGAATGATGGTCGAGCATCGACACACGACAGCGGTTATTCCTGTTTACTGATGTCAGTTTGTTGTTCCTACTTATAGTTGACTGTCCTTAAACTAGTAGGCTTCAAGAACTGTAACCATGAGTTTTTCTTGCTGGGCTACAACTCTATCTAGAAATCATTTGACGAGCCTTGGCTGGGTGTTAGATAATTTTTTGTGGGATAGAAACCCCTTGACATGGGTTTTCAGAATCTTTACCCTATTTCTCACCGAAAAGGCGCATCAATTTCGAGTTACTACAATAAATTCGAGGTCCATGGCCATTTATCCTTGACAGAACACTTGCTTTCCATTAAAGCAAATTTGGAAGGTTAAAGCTCCATCTAGAGTTACTTTATTCGCATGGTCAGCATCCCCAATTTTTATAACTGAAAACTTTAGAAGTAATGATCTCATTATTTTGAATTGTTAGTTCATATCCAAGGAGATTTTCGAATGTGTGCATTTTCAGACAAGTTCATAGTGAAGTAGCCTTAGTAGTACTGTTCTCTTCTGATGAAAGCGGAAGTCCGTGTTTGGTGATGCCGAACTCTTTCAATGAGCCTCTTAGTAATTGGAAGGGGTACAACAGATTCACAAAGGAAAAGAAAGTCTTGGACTAGCTTTTGTATTAGACTTCTTAGCTTCTTCTGCGAACTGCTGGCTTTTGTTTCTACCTTATCTTCTGTATATATACTTTCTCTATAGTTGGCTAATGTATCCGTTTTTATCTATAGATTTCATTACTCTTTGTAAAGGAATTTCTGACTGAAAATCTGTATATTTTACGTTTTATTAGTAATTAACATTGGGCTCGTAAATTTATATACCCATTCAGCTTGCATACTACCACTAACATCCGGTCATATTAGAGGATACACTTTATCTGATGGTTGGCTGCTGGGGGAAAAGGACGTTATTTTTAAATAAATTGGATTTTGTTCATGTTTTTATCTTTTAGTGTTCTCTGGGAGATGGACTTTGCATTACTTTAGTCTTAGTGCAAGTGAGGCCTTTTCATAGATCTTTCAGGGACTTATTCATCTAATCTGATATTTAACTCATCGGTTTTTCAAACTGTTGTAGAAACAATTGACGAGGAGATATATCTCCGTCTAGTGAAATAATTGTCCTCTGCATGGAAGAGATCGCAACAATCTGAATCTGCATACCGTCACAGAGCTCTGCATCACTAGTGCCTGCGAGTTGCTCTTGCTGTTGGCATGGATTTAACAGAGCAGGAGTAGTTTATCTTAGCCACAGCCAAATGTATGTCTTGTTGAGGAGTTTATCGCCTATCATGCCTAGCGATTCATTTTTTGAGGAAGTTTAAATTTCCGAAAAGAGAAGGTCCTGGTTGTTGCTGGTTTTAGTGTAGGAGATTCTTATTCATGGTTATAGTGCAGACGTCGTAACTTTGAACAATGTGTTGCAGGAAAACAGCTCATGCTTCATGTTGCGGAGTTGGTTCCAAGACATCCTGGACGGACCAAGAAGCAAGAGCCCGCGTCCACCGCGAGTACCGGAGCTTTGAAATCCGGCAAGGGCGGGAAAAAGAAGAGATAGTCAAACGTTGTTGTGAATGCATTGTCACAGTTTTGTTCAAACATTAGTGAATTTGACAGAGGCATTTCTTCTTTAATTCAAACATCGGCATGCTCTCGGTCCGTGAAGATTTTGATAGATTGTGCTTTGTGTCTAAGATTTATGCATATGGAGGAAATATGTGGACCCATTTCATTCATTCCATTCCCACAGAATTTCTCTCCCGAATGAACATAATAAGTCTCATTCCATCCCATTCCATTCCCACGATAATCCCCCGAACGAGAATGGACTTTCGATTCTATTTCATTTGATTTCCTACATACATTAAAAGTTACTAGGGGATAGAAGACTAAAAGTTGATGAGTTTGATTTAACTTTGTAAATGGGCTTTGGGGAAATGCAAATGCTGAAAGCCCAATGTTGGCCCTCTAGCATTGGGCTTTCAATATTTTCAAAATCAAAATTTGGCCAAAAGCCTCTTTAAAAGGCTTGTCAAATACTCCAGTATTTCCCCAATAAGCTTTTGAGGCCGAAAGCTCATTAGAAATGCTGAACCAAATTCACTTTAAATCAATCAAGAGATCAATACTTTAAGATGGTTATAAAATCGGTGAATAAATAATCTCAATTTGCTTGGATTAATTTATCATGTTATTCTTGATCATACTTGCGTCTTAGGTTGCAGCTCCATCAGTAAATGGACACGCAAACTCCTCAAATCCACGAATCCAAGCCTATCGTGATTAAAAATATACCTAGAAAGTTGGAGATAATTAGGAGATTCTTCGAATCTCCCTAGACTATCCATATTTCTGTCAATTATGTATATATCTCTCTTGATTGTGCATATTCTTGATTAATATTATTTCTTGTTATCTTAAATAATTATCTTATAAAATCCATAAATACCTTGTGTACAAACCTAACATCCATCACATCATTCCATGCAAGAACGTTGTAAGTAATATCTCCAACATTAGCATTTAATAGAAGAAGAGATTAATCGCAAGTGGCCTATATCGATTTTCCAGGCAAGTAATGCTAAGAAACCGTCGTTACATATATGCTGTGCAAATTCTTTTATTGGGTATATATGATTTTAGCTTTCACTTGCACACGAGAAAAGACCATAACTAATGCTTACCATTGCATTTGAAAATAATCTTTTTGCTAACATGGTGGACAGAACAGAAAATTCACCTCCCTCTCCAATATAGAACCAATTCGATAGATCAATGTTCAGCAGCCAATATTTCGGAAATCCCCACGTACTTTTAATCACCTTGAAGCTCAAATTTTCTACCGTCAAATTCTAGAATTCGGACTATAATAAATCATTCTAGAGTTTTGATTAGGCAAAAAAATTTAATATTTCGTGCGCATCTTTCCCAAAACTATGCCTAACGCTTTTCGTTTACAAACCTTGTGAAAATTCAATTTGTTGCAACAGTATCTGATTTTGCTTGCCCGAGTTATGATATTTACTTGTTGATCATAATACCGTCTTTGAACAAAGATTCATTCAATCTTATCCATCACAATGAATTCCTTGTCGAGTTTCTATGTGTGGCCCTTATCAAGTGTAAGGATATCGTCGGATTTTTTCCAAATTTAGCGTTGTTATAAGGTTTTGTTTAGGACTCCCTTTTTGGGTCTTCAGGTAGTAGCTTTGTATACGCATAGCCACGGGAGCTACTGAAATCCACTCTTACTTGAATGAGAACACCTTCCTAGAAAGTAGAAAACACTGCGCGCACGCACAAAATGACTCCTAGAATGTTCTGTTCTTTTGTGTCCATTCTCGTTGTCCTTCTTGCAATTCATCAACCCTTCAACATTCACTCCAGAAGCCTGAAATCTATCACTTCCTTCCAGAGTTTGGAGGGGGCTCTCAAGGGTCAGACCAAGCAAGGCATCAAAGAGGTCAAGCATCACCTCAAAGCTTTAGGATACCTGGACCACGAGGATGACAACGGCATCGCCCTCATGGATGACAAGTTCGATGGGACTCTAGAGTCGGCGCTCAAATCTTACCAGGCATTCTACCGTCTTAAAGTCACCGGAAAGCTTGATGTTGACACCGTGAAGCTAATGAGCATCCCGAGATGCGGGGTGCCCGATTTCGTCCACCCTAGGCACGCGAACGGGAATGCCACTAGGCCTAACAAGTTCCACATGGTGTCGCACTATAGGTTCAATCCCGGCATGAGCAAGTGGCCGCCTTCCAAAACACATTTCACCTACGCTTTCAACACCATCTTCAAGGACATCTCACTGGAGCAGTTGAGAGCAGTCTTCTGGATTGTTTTCCAGACCTGGGGCTCTGTCACCAAGTTCACTTTCACTGAAGCTTCGCCTGGCGAGTCCCTCGATCTCGTCATAGGCTTCTACAGTGGCTATCACGGCGACAGTCGACCTTTCGATGGGCCTGGCTATGTTCTTGCCCACTCGTCTTTTCCGACCTCCGGTATGTCCCACTACGATGCGGATGAGCCGTGGAGCCTTAACCCCAGCTCGACCCAAATGGACTTGCAATCGGTGGCCTTGCATGAAATAGGACACTTCCTAGGGCTCGCCCACACCGATGATCCGAACGCCGTTATGTATGCTGGAATTGCGGCCGGTGCTGTCAAAAGGGATCTTCAACAAGATGACATTGATGGCATACATGCTTTGTACCCTGAGCAATCCTAGTCGATTCTATTGGCGGTATCAGCACATTTTCACTGTGCAATAAGTGACTACAACAATGAAAGCAGCAGTTTATTAAACATGCCCACTTCACAAATTTTTTTTTTTTTTGGTGATGAATAAAGCATAGTCCTGGTATGGAGGAGTTCAAGACGCGTGCATAATAAAAGTGATTACCAATTTTTTTAGTGTATGTTTTGATTAATTAGTGTTTTTACTTGGTGCTATGGCCAACAAGGGCTGTTGCTAGACATGTAAGATGACTCCACCCTAGCTACTTTGGACATAAATTTTTCCACATCTCAAGATAAAACAATCTCTTGAGTAAGCATGTATCATTCAGGACACATTCTCAGATATGGACGATCCTATAAAAGCTGCCATCATTAGCAAAATCTTGACTGAAAGTGGTTTGTAATTGTAAGAATTTTATTAAATCTAAATCAAATAAATAAAAAAAATCAAGTCGACTAGTCAAGGTGTAATTGGAGGGCAAGTTCAATGACTAGAAAAGAAGAAGAAAAACACAAACGACGCTCGCGATTTAACAAAGTTCGATTCTTCTGTAGTATGATGCATGACATTCACACAGAACACCATTCTGCTGACAAATGTTTTAAATTTTAGATTGGAAATTAGCAAACTGGGTTCCAGATAAAATAAAAGATGTGCTGAAGAAAGGATAAGGCCAAAGACATTGCGAATGTGATAATAGGACACCCCCTTGGGGTCCGCCCCAACGAAGATCTGAATGCCGATATGAACGTCGGAATTCCGTCCGGTGCTGTGAAAAGGGATCCTCAACAAGATGAAGTTGATGGCGTACATGCTTTGTACCTTGAGCAATCCAAATAAATGACGGGATCATGACGTCGATAGTCCCTAAATTCTTTGTCTGGAGCACGATGCTGTCTTTTGAATTTTCTGTTGGTTCGATTAGGCCCCTGAATTATATGTGAAACATTCTATGTTATCCTCGCGTTTAATGATGTGAAATTAATAACATGGACACCACCCTAACAAAATCAACCCCGATAGTGCAATTTTACACGTGAATTTCCTATATATTTGAATTAATTTTGGTAAATTCTCGAGGCCGAACCGGTCCGTTCTCATCGTTGCGTTGCTGATGAGCAGAGGCTGAATGATAGATGAGTCAGCTGAGGGGTTTTACCTTTGGACGTCGCTCGTGGAAAAGTATTGCATACATTCCACGGAATCCATGCAACGACGTCTCCTCGTTCTTGCATCATCAAAATATCGGAGAAAGTTATCGAAAAAAACGTAAACTTATTGTACTGAATCCAATTCAATCATAAACCTTTCAATTGTGCCAATTTAGTCCTAAATCTTTCGACGATTTACCAATTTAGTCATAAACTTTTCAATTGTGACAATTTAATTGTAAACCTTTGATTATTTGCTAATTTAGTCATAAACCTTCTGACGATCTGCCAATGTAGTACAGGCCAAATATCCAAATATTAGGTTTAGGATTAAATTGACAAATTTTCAAAAGGTTTATGAATAATTGACACAATTGAAAGATTTAGGACCAAATTATTAAATCATCAAAATTTTATGATTAAATTGGGACATTGAAAGGTTTATAAGTGAATTAGCCATCATACAATAAGTTTACGACTTTTTTGACAATTATCCCTTAAAAATTGTTTCGTGAAATTCGCTTACAATTATTCTACGTACCGAGGATGTTCTAGATAGAATTTGACTTCTTTTTAGTCCGTAATTCCCGAAACTTTCGCTATATATAAATTTTTCACGAAAGGAGTTGGTTTTTCCCCCCCTTTTGCTTACCAACAATTGAGTCATCCCGACTCCCACCGCACAACAGAGAGTGGCGTGGGTCCGAACTCTTGTTGCTTTTGTCGGCTGCCTTTGCCATTGTCCACCTCCATTATTTTATGGGAGGAGAATAAGCAACATGAATACCATATCCATTGTTGATGTTTTGTTCCACAAATGTGAGTAGCCGTTTCTTTTCGAAGAAAATAAATAATTTAAAAAATATTTTTTTTAAAAATGATTGCTTATATCGCTTGAAATAATTTATCGATAAAAAGTATTTTGGTTATCAACAACAATCTATGACTTAATATTTTCGTGAGCGATTGGAATATTTTTCGTTCATTCATTTTTGTTAGTGATATAAGTAATTATCTTTATGAAAATGTTTACTAAATCATTCGTTTTTTGTGAAACAAACTAAACCTAAAATTATATGTGGATTGTTAGAGATAATTAAGAAATTATCTATGTCTCCTAGTAATTGTGCATATCCTTAATTGATCGTAGTTGAATACTGTTGATATTGAAATGTCTTGTTAACTTGAATAATCATCATCTAAAATCTATAAATATCTCATGTATTTCTTATTTATGATATGCACAGATATCATACAATTTTCTTCGGCATATATACTTATCTTGGATGACTCTAGTCTTCTCAAGGCACACACATATGAAAAAGAGAAAGAAACCTAAAATTTGTCGCTTGTAGTGTTAAGAAACCTAAAACCTTATTCCACGTGAGAACTTTGACAGAATATTTCCAAGATTAGCATTTAATAAAAGAAGACGTCACTGAAAGTGGCGTATACCAATTTTCCACGCAAGTAGTGTTAAGAAACTGCCTACGTATATATATACTATTCGGTATATATGATTTAGCTTTCACCTATACGCAAGAAAATATCTTAATTATTCTTACCATCAAGTTTAAAAATTCTCTTTTTACTAGTACGGTGGACAGAATAGAAAATTTTACCTCCCTCTACAATATAACACCAATTTGGTTGCTGAATAATTAGTCAATGCAGGGACGTGTTGAACCTCAAATTTCCTATGGCCGAATTCTAGAGTTCTGACAATAAATAGTTTTAGGGTTTGGAGTGGCCAAGAAATTTTAGATTTCGCATATATGTTTCCCAAAATTATGGCCTAATGGTTTTCCTTTACACTAACAGAAGAACTCCATGAAATTCTTAATTAGTATTTGAATTGGCTTGACCGGGTTATGATATTATTTATTAATCATAATATTGTTTTGAATAAGGTTCGCTCAATTAACAAAGGGTGTATAATCCGATCCGTCACAATTAATTCCTAGAGGTCTATAGGGCCTCTATGTCATTGTAACGATGTGGATTTTCTAAAAAATTTAGTGTAATTAAAGGTTTTACTTAGGACTCACGCTCTATAAATAGCCTCATGAATTACTGAAATCCCTCACACGATCGACTTAGAACACTGTCCTAGAAAACACTACACGCGCGACCCAAAATGGCTCCTAGAATTTCCTCAACTTCAGTGTCCATCCTTGTTCTGTTTCTTGCAATTCAACCCTTCACCATTCACTCTATCGATCCAAGCCTCACTTCCTTCCAAAGCTTGGAGGGGACTCTCAAGGGCCAGACCAAGCAAGGCATCAAAGAGGTGAAGCGTTACCTCGAAGCTTTTGGGTACTTGGACCGCGAGGGCGAGAACAGCATCACCCTCATGGATGACAAGTTCGATGAGACTTAGAGTTGGCACTCAAGTCTTACCAAGATTTCTACCATCTTAAAGTCACCGGAGAGCTTGACGTCGACACTGTGAAGCAGATGATCGCCCCGAGATGCGGGGTGCCCGACTCCGTCCACCCTCGGCACGCAGAAACGAATGCGACCAAGCCTAGTAAGTCCCTCATGGTACCGCACTATACCTTCTTTCCCAACATGCCTAAGTGGCCGCCTTCCAAAACGCATCTCTTTTACGCTTTCAAGTCGGGCCCCAAGGACGTCTCACTAGAGTTGTGGGGCGGAGCCTGCTGGAGAGCTCTCCAGAGGTGGTCCCACGTCACCGCGTTTACTTTCGAAGAAGCTCCAGCGGGCGAGCCATCCGACATCACCATAGGCTTCTACAGCGGCGATCATGGCGACGGTCATCCTTTCGATGGGCCTGGCAGAGTTCTTGCCCATGCGTTCGCCCCGGCCGACGGTAGGTTCCACTACGATGCGGATGAGCAGTGGAGCATTAACCCCAGCTCGACCCAATTCGACTTGGAGACGGTGGCCCTGCACGAAGTAGGACACCTCCTAGGGCTCGGCCACAGCGCGGATCCGAACGCTGTTATGTATCCCATCACTCTGCCTGGTGCTACCAAAAGGGCCCTTCAACAAGATGACATCGATGGCATACGTTCTCTGTACCCATGAGCAAAGAAATTGCCTTGGCCTGTGTGGTTTTTCGTGATTCTATTGACAATATCAGCACTTTTTACACTGTGTAATCAGTGATTGCAGCGATGGAAGCTACTGTTATAAATAAAAGATGCACACTTCACAGATTTTCCATTTGAAGAACATACTACAGTCCTGTCATGGAGGAGTTCTACCCATGCATAATAAAAGTTATTGCCAATAAATTAATGTTTTGATTAATTATTGGTGTTTTCACTTGGTGATATGGCAAAAAAGGGTTGGTGCAATGGTATATTGTATCTATATCTATCTATATATTGAGGCAAGATATGTAAGATGACTCCACCTTAGCTACTTAAACATATAACTTTCGCATTTCAAGATAAAACAATCTCTTGCGTAAGCATTAAATCGTTCAAGACACCAGCTCAGCATTGGACGATCCTATCTAAACAACCATCATTAGCAAAAATCTTGACTGAAAGCGGTTTGTAATTGTAAGAATTTAACTAAATTGAATCAAACTCGAGTCTATTCGTCAAGGTATCATCGGTTGTTCGATGACTAGGAAATAAATAAAAAAAGACAAAAACGTCAATGAAGTTCGGTTGTTTTTGTAGCAATATCTTCTTCTTCAATTTTCATTCTCCATGCTATTTCTAAGCTACTTTATGCATCCTATGTATTTCTAAAGTGTAGAGTGTTTTTGTAGTATGACCATGACATTCATGTATAATAATATTTCTCATTCAATTCTTGTTCGAGATACCCCTACTAACTCTCTAAAGCTTTTGACGGGTTTTAATCCGCTCACCAAGGACTACAAAGGTGTCCTTCATAAGTTGTAACATTGGCAACAACTTGGTCAACTTGAGGCGAGGCCCCAACGATCCCTGCAGGCCTTGGTCGAGCCCCCACCAATCCTCTTTGGCGACGAGGGTGGCGGCAGCGAGGGCTGCTGCCCAACCATTGTTTTTTTTTTCTTTTTAAATTTTTTTAAATATTCTATTTAATAAATAAAGTAAAAGATGAAAATATCCTTAGATTAGAGAATTTTTTAGGTAAATATATCACATGAATATAAGTTTTGGATTTTTTGTGTCAAAAAAATTTTTGAGGTAAATTTGTCACACTATACAAATTTGGAATAAATGCGTTACACTGGTACAAATTTAAGATTTTTTATGTCACAAAAAAATGTTTAGGGTAAATATGTCATAACGGGTAAAGTTTGAGGTTTTTTTCCTAAATTGAAAGAACATGGACCCTAACTTAAAAATAAAGCTTTTAATCACCTCCAAGCATGTAATTCTCTTTTTCTAAGTTACGCTTTGCCGTACCTTCCGCTTTCTTTTGTTTTCCTCTAAAAAGAATTTGACTTGATGAGATTCCGCCAAAATGCCAAATGGATTCCCTCTCTCCTCTTCAAGAATCGGTCGCCTAGTCTAGCCCAGTCCCTTTGCCAGCAACTGAAGCTAGCGAATCGAACTTCTTGAATTCGGTCGAATTGCGGATCTGATCTTCACCAGGAATTTGAAGTTTTGAGCTCTGCGATTTGCTGGGTTTAGGGTTCTTGGAGATGGAGAACTCGGGGGAGATGGAGAAGGTGGTCGCTGTGATCATGGTCGGTGGACCCACCAAAGGTATTTTTATCAACTTCCCTCTTTTATTGTGAAAAAGATATAGTCCGTTCTCGGTTCTTGCTTGCTTGATCATGAGGTCCGGCTTCTCAATTTTCAGGCACTAGATTTAGGCCTCTATCGTTCAACACCCCGAAGCCACTCTTCCCTTTGGCTGGGCAACCCATGGTTCACCATCCCATCTCTGCTTGCAAAAGGGTATGTCTCAAAATTTGAACTTTTTTAGTGGGAATGCTAATATTTCATATGATTGGACCTGAGTGTGTTAGTAATAAGATTTTGGAAAAATGGAGACTTGATCAATGTGGAGTTGTTGTGATATACAATTGGATTCTTGCTGGACAGATCCCCAACTTGGCTCAAATTCTCCTGATTGGGTTTTACGACGAGAGGGAGTTCGCGTTATATGTCTCTTCCATATCGAATGAGCTGAAAGTCCCAGTGAGGTGACCCCTGCGTTGGTGTTGGGTTTGATGCTTTGTTGTTTCTTGCATATAGAAATAAGCTATAAAGGCCTGCGTTTATATGTGTGTGTCGTGTGTTTCAATAATTGATTCTTCTTCAGATACTTGAAAGAGGATAAACCGCATGGTTCAGCTGGTGGCCTTTATCATTTCAGGAATTTGATTATGGAAGACAGCCCAGTAAAATTCTTCTCTTGGTCCCTGCTCGTATCTTCATTCATCTGTAATCTTTGATGTCGTTTCATATGGGAATTATGAGCTTGTATTGCCCGATATATGCCATTTACATGAAGCATTTTCTAATTTTGTATCTCCCTGTTGTTTTACAGTCTCATATCTTTCTACTGAACTGTGATGTCTGCTGCAACTTTCCACTTCCAGATATGCTTGGTAGGTTCAGTTTTTTGCCTATATGTCGTAATGGTGTTCTCTACTTAAAGTTTAATTAGCCCTTTAGGATGATGCAATTTATGTAGAGAACGCGATTATCCCAATTTAATGTTTGCACATGCAGAAGCCCATAAAAAATATGGTGGGATGGGAACGATGCTAATAGTCAAGGTAAGTTCCTCATGGCAAAGTCTCTCAGTGTTCCATCCAGCTGATAATTCCTCAGGCCTTCCTAGTTGCTGACACGTACCTTCGTTTTTCTTCACTGACAGGTTTCTGCTGAATCAGCTAACCAGTTTGGTACATTAGTTTCTGATCCAGTCACAAATGAGCTGTTGCATTACACGGAGAAACCTGAAACTTTTGTACGTTTGCAGGGCATTTCACTTTCTCAGACTGCTGCTAGATTAACTGAATAACATAATTGAGGGTTTCATTAGCTTACTTGTTCTCTTTAAATGCAGGTCAGTGATTTAATAAATTGTGGTGTATATATCTTTACTCCAGATATTTTTTCTGCAATTGAGGATGTATTTAATGACCGGGAAGACAGAGGTTGGTCGATGTGCATAAGATGCTTCAAGTGATTTGATTCTTTCCATGAATTGCATTAACATTCAGGCTAGCTCACTTTTATGCTGACTTTTTTTGTCCTAAGTTACAGCTAATCTGCGGAGATTATCCAGCCTTGATATATACACATCAACAAGGTCAATCTTCTGACTTTCATCGTCAAAAATATTTTTTAAAGAATTTTATGTATCATGAATTGCATGCAGCAGTTCTGGGTGATCATTTGTAGTACTTTACCAATTAGTTGAGACGACTTTGATAAAAAAAAAGAAGAAGTAGAAGAGCAAAATTGGTATGAATAGATTCATGTAGCCAACCCCATTAATAGGCTAAGGTTGAGTCTTTTGTTGCTGCTGCTGTTGTTGTACTTAAACAAGTAGTTGCCAATGTCACTAGAAAGACATAAAAACATGACTACTCCTCTTTTCCCTTTTGATGAGCTAAACTGTGCAATTTTATTATTTGAATTGCCAAGCAATATAACCAATGCAGTAGACACCTATGCAGTTCTTGGTTACTGGTGAAAAATAAACGTTGGGGTTTGTCTGTTTTTATATAATAGGTCATAATCTTTTTCTAGTTTTAATCTTTGCGGGACGTGGGTGTTTGCTAACAAATGTTTAACGTCTCATGGAATTAGCAAACTGGGCTTCAGATAAAATCAAAGATGTACAGAAGAAAGGATACAGGCCAAAGACATTGAAAATATGATAACTAGATCTTGTGTATGCATGTGTGTTCTTGCCCCCCTTCATTAATTTGCTTGAATTATGCTGAGGCATGAGGAAGTTTCTCTGTGTTAGCTCAAGATTTATTAAGTAAAGAAAAGGTCATTCTTTCAAGTATAAGTTCGGTGCTGCACCGGGTTGTCTTGTTAAAATATTTGGAAAATGAGGAAGTTACTATGCACATATCATCACAGCTGTGCACACGTAATCATTTCTTTAGGTTGTATGTTACATTATTTTTTTGTTATTTTAGATTTCTTGTTATTCTGATCCCTGTTTTGAAGCTGATGGTACTATTCTTTCCTTGTTCCAAGTTTTCTCAACAGAACCAACATTCCTACAGATTTTGTTAGATTGGACCAGGATATTTTGTCACCTCTCACTGGAAAGAAGCAGCTTTATACATATGAGACCATGGATTATTGGGAACAGATCAAGACACCGGGGTAAAGTGACTCAAAGCGATGTTTTAGCTTCTCTTTTTGCAACTATTAGGGCCTGTCTATACCAATTCTGTTCCTGGGAACAATTTTGAGCTGAAATAATTTTTTCTAATTCTGTTCCCGAGATCTCAAAGAAGTAGATTTTTTTTGCTCATTATTTCTGTTCCAAATCTGTTCCCGGGAACAATTCTGTACCAAACAGATTTATGTTGTTTTTCTGTTCCCGGGAACTAAAGAACGGGAATCAGAGAAACAGGAGTGTTACCAAACAGACCCTTAGTGTCCATTTACAACTTGCCCTCATCTATATCCTCTTACAATGTCTCTTCCTGTCCAGGATATCTTTGAAATGCTCTGGTTTGTATCTGGCCCAGTTCAGACTCACCTCTCCTCAGCTTCTTGCTAGTGGAGATGGTACAAGAAGTGCCACAGTTGTGGGTGATGTTTATGTTCACCCATCAGCTAAAGTACATCCAACTGCGAAGGTTGTTCCACTTACTTCCGTTTACATCCTTCATATCAGTCCATCTTTTCTACCTGGAAAACTTTTAAGTTAACCACTCTGGTTATGGACCAATCAAATTCATTGATTGCTATTCTACTCAATTTAGAATTTGCTGTCAATGTGGGCCTTCTTTCCCCTATAAATCAAGTGATGGAACTCAAAATACACAGTATTAGTTTGCATACATCCTAGACACGTTTGCACAGTGACCATGAATCTATAATGTTTTGGTGAGTTAATAATTGTTCAGTAAATTGATTCACTTCCTCTCTGGGCTTTCCATAAGATAAGTATTGCAAGATCACCTTGTGGAGAGTATGCCTTGAATTTAAAGAAGAGAATACAGTCAGAGACTTAATATTGCTAGGCTAAATTGTACCCCTAGATGAGTCAAGTTCATGAAAAAGTAGCATCATCAAGTGATTTGATTGTAGTTTACTTTAGAAGGTGAATCCAGAATGCTTAAAATACTTTCAGGGCCTGACTTATTATTTCTGCTTTCACCATCTACATTAACTTTGTCTTCCCTGTGTATCTTTTGATTTGACATTACTTGTTCGGACAGATTGGTCCCAATGTCTCTATTTCAGCAAATGTTCGTGTAGGACCCGGTGTGAGGCTGATAAGTTGTATTATTTTGGATGATGTCGAATTAGAGGTATGAAAGACAATCAGATATGAGTACCATCATCCTAGGAAGATGAGAATATTAACAGAGATTGCTTTGGCAGGAAAATGCAGTCATCATAAATTCCATTGTCGGATGGAAATCATCTCTCGGCAGATGGTCAAGAGTCCAGGCGAGTTTGTTCGTGGTTCTCTGTTCATTCTCATGTACTGTCACATGCGAAAAGTGTGACATTAGTTGAGGACGTGTGCGTCGGAGCTTATGGCTGTGAAAGTTTGTAAAAATTAGTTCACTTTAAGGCTCTGTCTGTTTCACGAAAAATAAATGACTTGGAAAATACGTTTAAAAAAACGATGGATTGTATCGCTTATAAAAACGAACGAACGAAAGATATTTTTATCATCCACGAAAATGTTTAGGCATAAATTCTTCCCGATAGTGAAAACATTTTTTATTGACCAATTATTTCAAGCGATAGAAGTGATCATTTTTAGGAAAATATTTTTCAAATCGTTCATTTTCCGCAAAACAAACGGAGCCTAAAATCTTACCATAACAATTTTGGCCTTTGTTGATTGCCATCAACTGTCAATGATCAACCTCTTTCCGCTTTTCTAGGCTGATGGAGACTACAACTCAAAGCTGGGAATCACAATTCTCGGTATGTAATTTTGAAGAGTGCAAAGTACTTGACCAATATTCTGTGCTCATTGCACTTAAATCCGTTAATTATGCTCAACAATGCAGGGGAATCTGTGGTGGTAGAACAAGAAGTTGTCGTCATCAACAGCATTGTTCTGCCGAATAAGACCCTCAATGTGAGTGTGCAGGATGAGATCATCTTGTGATGATTTGTAGATGTTTGAAGTTCAAAGCCCTCCGAGGTGCACTATTTGGAAGATTTTTGTTTTTGTTCCGTATAGAGACGGTAATACAAGAGAGAGAGAGAGAGAGAGAGATGAATTTTCCAGTAGAATTAGATATATAGTTATTACAGGAGTTTCATGTGAAAACTTGATGAGCACAGTATAATACGAGTCATCATTTGCACTTTGCTTCACTTGTTTTCCAAGTTTCTGCTCAATAGCAAGACAAGCAATGCAATCTTGCCAATTGTCGCTTATGTTTTCTACGGATTAGCTTTAAATCACAGAGTTCTACAAAGCCGTTGTAAAGAATTGATAATTGTTAATAAATTAGGATAATCTTTTGGATGCATTAGTAATTTCATGAAAGTAAGTTTCATTTTGGCTTTTGTTTGTTTTTAAGCTGCCCTTTATGAATGAATGTTCTATTCTGTGAAAGTCCACCTTTCTGAAGATGTAAAAAGCTTAATATCGACGAATATATATATACATGAAATATATATATATATATTTTTTTTTCATGTACTCCTCAAGAGATGGGTTGTTTGTTTGGAGATTCAGAAGGTAGTAGATCATCTGGAGAAGGAGAGTGGAGGAGCAGGGAGGAGAAGGAGAATGTTTCCTCATAACCACAATAATACAAAGATATTGTGGAGGAGGAGCTTTTTACTGAGACTAGAACCAATATATTACTAGATATCACCAATCTCTCCCCACGTTATACCCACCCAAATTTCCAACCAAAACCCAATTCTAAGCCTCATCTTGAGAAAATACTGAGGAGGAGCTTTTTACTTAGGTCACCCCTACTTGCCCCACTTCTGATACTTCCCTAAATCCCTCATCATCTACTGGGTCCCCCACTAGCTCTCAGCCTCTCACTAGTCCAAATCCTCTAATCCTCCTACTTGTCCTGAACCAATTCATTGTCCTGATCTCAACCCTGTTACCCTGATGAAGGAAGATGGTGAGAAGGAGGTTGCTGAGAATAGATACTTTGTTAAATTTCCTGGTGAGCAGAGAGGAGCTGAGGTTGATTAGGAGGGTGAGGTGAATGCTGGAGCTGTGGTGCCTGAACAGTTGGCTCGGGCATTGATGAATCTCTCTGAAAAGGAGGAGTATCCTGTAAATGGAGCTGAAAATGAAGCAAAAAAAAAAAAATTAGTAAGGGCATGGTGGAGGAGGTTGTGGCAGAACATTCCTGGTTCAGATAAACAGAACTGCTGGGAAAGATTGCTTTTTGTTGCTGGCATATCTGGAAACGAAGGATCGAGATGGTGTTCAATAAAAAAATTCCAAACCATGAAGATGTCATTCTGAGAATGCAGGATGCCTTTGATGAATCTGTTAGGATCTCTACTGTTGCTCCTATTGAAGTGAAGAGTGACACATCTGTCCATGTTGAACATAAATGGCAGAAACCCCCTGCAGGAACGATTAAACTGAACTGTGGTGGGGCCTTTGTCAATGATGCAAAGGAAGCAGCAACTGGTGTAGTAGCTTGGGACTCTGATGGCATGCTATTACGAGGCAAAGGCGAGAGGATACTCGCAGGACCCGTTGATGCAGCAGAAGCTCTTGCGGCGTGGAATGCTGTTTTATTGGCAAAGGAGAAAGCTTGGGACAGCATTAGCATCAAGGTGGATTCTCTTGTTGTCTAAAAAGAACTTAAGAAGCATAAGGAGCCTCTGAACTGGGTCACTGGTCTTATTCTCGAGAATATTCACAAGGAGCTTGGCAAATTCCAGCAAGCAAAGATTGGTAACTTGACCCCCCATCTTCTCTAAAATTACTGTTAATTCCTGATGTAGGCGAAAAAACCTCGTTGAACTTGTGATTCTGTTTTGTGATGAAAAAGAAAGTACGAGGTTCTTCTGGCAATAGCAAAAAACGAAATGTCGTTTTCATGGGGAAGCGACGTGAACATGCATGTGCTCGCTGGCTGGAATTTAAGAATGCAGCAAAATAATGTACAACGGCGATTTGTCGTAGTCACTGTTGCATGGAGATAAATCTTTACGGTAATAAATTTAACCCTTCACTGACTTCAAGGTAAAAAAAAATTAAATCAATCTTGAAAAATTATACAGGGATTTTTCAAGAACTGTTGATGATAAATATCGTAATTAACTCTTGTGTAAGAAAAAACCAAACAAACAAGCCTTAAGCATGCTTATCGTGAACTTTTCAAATAGCAATTTAAGCTCTGACAAAAAAAAAAAAATAGCAATGTAAGCAGTACCTACTCCAGCTCTACTTGTAGATTGTGTCAGTACAGCTCAAAACCTTTCAAGTTCAAGCCGCTCGAATTTTCATCGTTTAAGTTCGGACTTCAAGAAATAATTATTTGACTTAGATTGTTTACATGCCTAATTGAATGGATATAAGTAACGTGAGAAACATGTACATGGTCGATGCTCGATATTACCGAGCTCCGAAAACTCAATCTTAACCTTTTTGTCCGAGTTTGTGTTATAGATTTCGCCATCTCGACTAAGGTCTATCATACCCCAATCAACAACACTGAATATGCAATGAAATGCACCCTCAAATATGCAAGTTAGCTTATTGAAATCCTTATGCTCGCTCAACTAGGTTAATTTAAGAAGGGTTTTGTGAACGAATGTGTGTACAGATTCTTTATTGTATTTCCAAAGCACTGTTCTTTTTTTTTTCCGTATTATACGCAATCCGTGTATGCCAGGATGAAATATTTTCTTGATTGGGAGTTATGATTAACAAGTTTTCTAGAGCACTTGTTAGCAACACAAATTTAAGAAAATACAGCTAAAACCTTTTTCTCAAATGAAGAAACATAAGGATGAGCAGTTTCAGAGCAGGTAGGTTCCATGCCTGGAACCTGGAACTAGAGGTGGCAATATGGGTCAAGAACCCATACTCAACCCATATTTAATGATAATGGGTCATAAATGAGTTGCTTTAAAGGTTTAAGTGAGTTATAAATGAGTTAGTTAAAAACTTAGTCGGTCCTAAATGGGTTAACTATGCGAACTAATTTAAGTGAGTCATAAATGGGCCATTAACCATTTTTTAATATTTTTTTTTTATCTTATCTTATCTTTCTTTTTTGTGTTCTTCTCGGCCAGTGGCCGACCACGAGCTAACTAGCGTCAAGCGAGCTCGAGCTCGCCGATTTGGTGAGGTCGAGGCCTCGTCGGCCTCTATGAGGCTCGAGCTTGCTGATCTAGCGAGACTTGAGCTTGTCGGAGTGCTCGAGCTCGCAAGCCTCACTGATTTAGCGAGACTCAAGCTCGCCGACCTCGGGTGAGCTTGGCCTTGCCTGAGGTGGCCAATCGCCGGCCATGGCCACTGGCCAAAGAAGAACGAGATCAAAGAAAGAAGAAAAGAAAAGAAAAGAAAAATAAAAAATCGATTTTTTAAAGAAAAAATTATAAAAATTGTCCATTAAATTTGTATTGTATGGAATTTTTTGTAGCAATATAATTTTAAAAAAAATCATAAGAAACAAGTTTTCCTAAAATTAGTTAAATATGAAAGTGCTTTAGTAATATGAGTCATATCGGGTATGGGTTGGGTATGAGTCAGGTTGGGTATGGGTCGATGAATTTACATTATTAATAAATTGATTATAAACGAGTTAATGAGTTATTTTGGGTCGAATCATTTATGACCCGACCCGACCCGACACATCAGTTTGATAGGTCTACTTGGAACCTACCTTATTAGGATCGGTTCTTAATTTTTAGAGCCTGAAACCTACCCAATAGAATGTGGAATTGAACTTGTCAATCTAGTTTGGTTCCAACGTCTATTCACGGAACGGCCAATTTTGTCTTTTTTTTTTTTGGGCTTCCATTACTCTTCAAAATATCCACCTACAAAGTTAAAAGTTGACGGTGACCAACATGATCTCAATGCTTCAATACTCCATTTTTAATAAACATTGTTCTATCTACTAAACAGATCAGAAAAATGTGAGCCCCGCTCATCAACTTCATGTCTCTCCCAAATAAACATCATTTTGGCAAATTCTTTTAGGGTACGTTTGATAACCTGCCAGAATTTTTAATTCTCTGCCAAAAGTGATTCTAGAGCAGAAATGCGTTTGGTAGAGAATGACTTCTAGAACAATTTTCTACTTCTGAATGAGATTTGTGTTTAGTAAAGAATTGATTTTCTAGGCCAGAATCAATTATTGCCATAAGTGATTTTTTTACCTTTTTATTAAATAAAATATTAAATAAATA
>BCNH02000009.1:19951898-19963118 GCA_001662345.2 Metrosideros polymorpha var. glaberrima
CCACCGCCGCTGCCCATCACCTTCACCACCCACAACCGCCCGACACTGACCAGCACCCCTCCGCTGCCTATGTGTCCACCGCCTGCCCCCGGCCACCTTCGTTAGCCACCTTCACCAGCCACCGCCATCAGCCACCTCCGCCACCCACCGTTGTCGCCCACTTTCACCGCCCACCACCATCGCCCCCGGCCACCTCTGCCACCCACTGTTGCTACCCCCGACCACCACCACCACCCTCACTCATCGCCATTGGCCACCTCCACCTCCACCTCCAACAGAAATTTTATGCAGTTACCAAACACATTTGTGTTCTTTTTTTATTCCCGAAATAGAAATTTTGTGTAGTTACCAAACGCGTTCTTTTACTCAGAAACTATTCCCGAGAACAGAAATAGAAAAAACTATTTCTGAACAGAAATTGTTCTCAGGAACAGAAACGTTACCAAACGCACCCTTAATGTCTTAACAACTTCTCTTGTTTTATGCCGTGGCAACTTTCTTTATCTAACCAAAGATTTTTATAACCTTGTCGTCTAGGTACGATGAATTAGCCGCGAAACTTCTCAGTAGGACAGCAAGAAACCATCGGCGACAACAAGATGCAATGCAAGAGTAAAAAGAGAGAATTAGGATTATCTCGGAACCGAGGCCTACCTCTAATGAGAGGAAGAAGAGAAGGCATGCTACAACTATTGCAACGGTGAGTTGAAGTTGGCTTTCTTTTTGGCAATAGAAAAAGGGGGAAAAGAAGAAGAGAGAGAATGAAAATGGTAACGATATCACGGGTCAATCCAATTGGTTTTAGGCGCTTTGTGTCTTCGAAAAAGGAGACGTAGAGAATACTCCAAATAAATCATTAGTTAATTAGGTAAAGAATCTTGATTAATTATTGTTGACCTGGGTTGCCAGGTCATATCTGAAGCGGGGCGCTCCTTCAAAACAGACGAGAGAAGGAAAAAGAAAATTTCGGGCGGGAGGTGCGAAATTACCAACTCACCCGGCCCAAAATCCCCCCGGAAGGGCGCACGCGCGCAAGGGCAAATGAGTAAAACGCCACGCAACCGCTCTTTCAAATCCCAATTCAAACTCCCGCGTCATGCAACGAGTCGAATCCTCCTCCGAGCGTCCTTGCGCTCGTCCCTCAGATCCAGCTTTCAAAAATTCAAACCCGCCATCGCCAACCAAAAACTCTCCCTCCCTCCCTCCCTCTCCCTCTCTCCCTCTCAACGGTCCCTCCTCTTCTTCCCTCTCTTTATACTCCCTCCCCGTGGTCTCCGACCTCGCATCGTTCCGCCATCGACACAGCTGAAGCGCAGACGACCAGGGGCAGGAGAGAGAGAGAGAGAGAGAGAGAGAGTGTGTGTGTGTGTGTCTCTTGCGAGAGTGGCGAGAAACTGTCGCGATGGAGCTGGCCATAGCCGAAGACTCATCCGGTCGCGAGAACGCTTCGCTGGGATCTGGGGAGTTGCTCGATTCCAGGCAGCATTTGTATTGCCGCAAGGACAAGTCCCTCGGCGTTCTCTGCTCCAAGTAGTTCCCGACAGCCTCTTCGTTTTCTGTCTGATCCTCCCTCGTTCCCTGTAATTTGATCTGGGTCTTGGTTAAATTTTCTTATTCTTTTGCCGTCTGGGTGTTTTGGATCAGCTTCCTGAGGCAGTACAATAGAGATGGCGTCGAAGTGGTCGGCCTCGACGATGCTGCTCTCAAGCTAGGTGCTTGCTTCCTTCCCTCTCTTTACTCGCTTCAATCTCACGAGACGGGCGAATTTCTGATAGACCCTGATTTTTTCTTTTTGCGAAACTAAGATGTTCCGATCTTCACCGTGGCTTATTGAAAAGAAAGCACTAATCTTGTACCAACTAAGAAGTTGCTTCTGAATTAGCAGGAGTGGAGCGACGGCGAATATATGATGTGGTGAACATATTGGAAAGCGTTGGCGTGAGATTCTATACCTTACAACTGTTTTAGATTGGATTTGAAGAGACATTTCCACTTCCGCTTTTGTTGCATTGCCAAAGTTGATTGAGTTTCTGATTTGTACAGGTTGTGTCAAGGAAAGCGAAGAACCAGTATTCATGGAAAGGTTTCAAAGCGATCCCCAAGGCCTTGGAGGAGCTTAAGGTGAATTTAACTCCTAAATACATATTGCGATAGTAGTTTTACCCTTTGAGAAGTTGGATCGATGGTTTTAATGTGGCTATTGTCGCCAGGAAGAAGGTTTGAGAGAGAACTTCAATAACTCAAATTGCGGGGACTCAGCAAAGGTACTGCCTGGTTGGAGTTCATTCCGTTTTTCGATTTTGCCATGTCCTTCGAGTAGCTAAAGTAGAAAAAAGTGGGATGTGATCCACTCCTGAACTAAGATTCGTTCTTGCTTGTCAGTACAGATGTCTTATTTTAGATTTTATCTAGTCGATTCTTCCAAATTAGAAAACATATTGTTAGTACTAATGTCTCATTTTACCTTTTGATAGCTTGTGAAGTAAACACGTGACATTATGCATATACCTTAGACTATATTCAGTCTTGCTCTTGAGAGCTAATTTGAAAGCTATGGCATCATTCAAATGACTCGTGCTAAATATTTTGAATGGTTAGGTTTTTAACGACACTGAAAATGAAGGGTGTTTGGATCTCAAATTTGAGATGCAAGATAACTCTTCAGCATCGTCCAAATCTGGTAATTTTAGTTCTCTATTATTTTGTTATTCTTTTTCTATTTGATCGTCTCGAGACTCAAATCACCGCAGATGGCTAGTTATTTAAGACCACAACTATGCTTACATTGGATTTGGTAGATTTTATATGAATTGTTATTGTTAATTACAAAAGAATGAATGATTGCTTGTGCAGACAATAAGAAAGAGAGATCTCTGGCTCTTCTTTCTGCAGAAAACAGGAGAGAAAAATCATTGGCCCTTCTTACGCAGAACTTTGTGAAGCTTTTTCTTTGTTCCGATGTGAGTGTACCTTTTGGTGCTCCTATTTCTTTCTTCTATCATTCCCGTTTTATTCATTGTGTGTGTTGTTCCATAATGCTAGGTGGATTTGATCTCTCTTGATACTGCCGCCGTGGCATTGCTAGGTGATAACAACAATTCAACAGCTATGAGAAGTAATTAATCCCATTCTTGAATTGTTAACTGACATAAGGAAGGAAAAAATGAACTTGTAACCGACACTTTCAACACTATTTTGCAGCAAAGATCAGACGACTGTATGACATTGCCAATGTTTTTTCATCCATGAATCTGATTGAGAAGGTAAGTATTGGAGAGCCTCTGTGAGAGGAAATTCATGTTGATGCCTTTCCTATGTGTTCTCTGACTAACCATTTACTTGGTTAATGGCTAACTTGCAGACACCTCACCCTGATACTAGGAAACCAGCATTTAGATGGCTAGGATGGAGAGAAGCATGTGGGGATACTGATGCTAATTCTTCAGAGCAGAATCAATATAGGAAGAGACTGTTTGGCATTGAGATTACAAATCAAACTCTAAAGAGAAAAAAGGTGGATTCTTCAATCAATGCGAAATCATGTGACCCGGTAAAAAAGGTGGTTCTTGTCAAACAAGATCCAGAAAACATCTATGAAAGGTGTGAACAAGAGTGCCATTCAGATAATGGCTCCAGGGGCTATGTATATGGCCCATTTGCTCCTGTGTGTTTGCCTAGAGCAGTAAATTTTGCACCAAAGTCTGTGAAGCAGGACTATGACTGGGAAACACTAGCATCTACTCATCGCCCTCAATATCATAATCAAGGTATCTGACTGTTTCACCTCGAGTTTCTGGATTTTCATGCTCAGGAAATTTCTCGCACAGATGCAGTCTTAATATGTCAATTTCTGCATTATCAAGCTGTTATTTGATTACCTTGACCTCTTCAGTCAAATAGGCTAACTGAATTCTCACAAAATGAGGGTCTGGTTCGTCCTTCACAGGGCGGCCAATTCTGTATTAGTTTCTTATTTATACATAAGCTAACTGCACAACATGCCTGATGGTTCTTATTGATGCTGTTGCAGCTTTGAGGGACCTCTTTGCACATTACATGGAGGCATGGAAGTTGTGGTACACTGAAGTTGCTGGGAACACAAAGATATCACAAGCGTCCTGATCACTCGGTTCCTTACAAGATGATCAAGTACAGAAGTATACAGATGCTTAACCAATTGTCTGAGGATTTGTTCTTAGTTTTGGCTCTTTGATACAGTTCCCTTAGAAGAGAATGACGTATATGGCTTCTTGTTGGATCACGTTCTCGATGTTCCGACTGTATAGTCATAAATACGCCATTTCTAACCCATTTAAATCTAATTCTGGATGCATTTCTGTAACGTCTAGATCAGCAGCAAGATACTGATGTGTTGTCCAGATCCATGACTGGTTAATTGCCCCAACAATTGAATGAATTAATGCGAGTGTGCAGTTGCTGAATAAATTGATCAATTCGAAAGCTGTACTTTGTTCTCGATTCAAACTTACTGATCATTTTTTCACCAGGGCTTTGTGAATTCACAAAAACTATTCTCTCCAATTTTGATTAGTGCCTAAATGATGTATTGCTGGATAGAAGTTATTATCCAGATCAGCAGTCAACATTTTTCCTCCAGAGCTTAAAATGATTATTATTGATGCTAGATGGCAAAATTCGTCTGAGAATGCCCAATGTGGAAGATTTCAGACTTCAAATTCCGCATGGAAGTTCCCTTGCCTCCATCTGCAATTGCAGATGCCAAACTTTTTGTGAAGGGTTATTGTCTGTGAAGGCGAACAATCAGTCCTATCAAAGAAGACTCAAAATCACGATCTAGGCCATCCGAGAATATGGCTATCATTATCAATGAATCGAAGAATAAAAACAATTCTGGTCCATGGGACAATCTGAAAACAAAAGAATCATCAAAATGTAAAAGGGATAGGGAAAAAAGAGAAAAAGCATGACCAGATCTTGCAATACCAAAAATGTATTATCCCCAGTGGTAATGGGAGACAACCTCTTCTGTGTATATTTCCTACTTGAGTTTACAACATCTCTGTATATACATAAGAATGAAAGAATCTCATGAATCAATTCTCGAGCTGAACATAGCAAATACAAGAGTCTATGTTCACTATAATTGTTGTGCCGCGAGAGAACTATCCTTCGAACTGTGCAAATCATAAGGCATCCACAAGTAGTCAACAAGACAAGGCATCTTCAGATCAAGCCTTGTCCATGGCTTCCCTTTACCACTCCAATGCAATAGGCTCACAGGGCCAGGATGGATTGTCCTGCAACTGTTCACCATGTTGTCTCCGCCCAATCCGTGTTGATTCCACCTCCTGTCAATCGCCTCAACGTTGCCGCCGAACACAAGCAAGAATGGCGGCAGCGAGCCCAGCTCGTAGATCCGCCTCTCCCTCTGAATCTCCATCCATCCCTCAATCCGCCTCCTGTAATCACCCTCTCTCCACCTCACCAAATCCATCACCATCACTCCCGTATTGAAATAGCACGGCCTTTTCCCCTCAAAGACCTTGGGAAGCTCGGTGTCCGACCAGAACTCGTCGGAGAAGTACTTGGTGAAGTTGGCGTGGCAATACTCAGGCGCTCCAATCACTCTCGATCCGGTTAGCGGGATGGTCCAGAGTTTCAGGATGTTGTCGACTAGAATGACATCCGAGTCTAAATATATCACGCGCCCGACGCACGGCTCGAGTAGGTCTGCCAAGTATGACCTCGCGTAGTTCAGTGGGTTCTCCAGGGCTTGACGGACCGAGGAGGATATCATGTGACGAACCGAACCCTCGTCGAAGCCATATATCTTGAACCTGAGGGAAGGAAACGCGGACCGGAGGATTCCCGCTAAGCTTTCCTGATTTGCTGAAGCTGAAGCAACGAAGTGGAAGAAGATGTTCTCAGGGCAGGAAGTGTGTCTCAGGACGGAGTGCACTGCCGCCACGGTGCCTCTCAGGTACTCGAAATCAAGAGTCATTGCTATCCGGACAAGCGACGGGTCGCAAACCGAGCCCGCGCTACCACCATCCCCATCCCCATCCGACTTCCGACATCCTGGCCCATTCCGATACTTGGGCGCCTCCAAGAACTTGGCACGCACGTCGTGGCTCGATCCTGCTCCTCCCGTCGCGTCGAGACCCCGGCTCAGCTCGCCGGGCAGCAACCGGATCGCGTGCGCGCACGACCGAAGCAAGACGAAGCAGATGGCCACGGCTAAAACGGACCACCTCATGAGACTCGAAACCCGAAACTCGAAAGAGAGAAGCTCCTGGAAATTGGTATTATGCTCGTGGCAGCGAGAGTTGTGCTACAATTTCAATATCAAAAGAGCAAAGACATTGTCGTTCTCTGCAATTTGCAATGTGTATAAGAACACTAAGGAACCCAGGAATGTTAGTCGGATT
Source organism: Metrosideros polymorpha var. glaberrima (assembly GCA_001662345.2). NCBI lineage: Eukaryota > Viridiplantae > Streptophyta > Magnoliopsida > Myrtales > Myrtaceae > Metrosideros > Metrosideros polymorpha. The sequence continues at coordinate 19,958,309 of BCNH02000009.1, forward strand.
AGGAAGTGGTCAAAGGAGGGGAAGAGAAAGGACACGGACAAGGAACACCAGGCGAACGCGTGACGGCACGTAAGGAAACGCGGCGAGACAGCACCCACTTTGAGAATTTGAACACCGTGACCGACCTTCCAGGAGTCTTCCTCTTACACGCACCCGCCGGCATGATTCCCGTTTACGCGTTCCGACTAAAGGTTCGCGCACGTGATTCCGACCTGACCACATGCGATGTACCGATGTTTCCATCCTGGTCACGTGACCACGTGCTATGCACGCGTTTCATGCCGTTGTCCCTCTTCTACGTTGTTATTATTATTTTTTGGAAAAATTGACGTTGCCCCTCTTAGACGTCTGATTTTTCTTTTTGGTACGGCTAAAAAGGGGACCGATTTATTTTAGGACCATCAATAACGATTTTTGTTTGTGAAACTCGCATGTCCGTATAACCAAAATTGTTTGATTAAATGTGATCGGTGATATATATATATATATAATTTGAAATGTCTTCAGTTCAATATACAACGGTATATTCTTTTTCCTTTGATTTTTTTTATTATTTTTTCGTCTGTTAGGTGAAGAAAGGCATGCGTTTCTTTGATGTGAAAATGGCCGTTCAAAGTCAAGGTTCCGAGGCTGACTGTTCATAGTCAACGTTCCGAGGTCATCCCACGAGCCATTTGACATTTTATCTTTCTGTCAGTCGATCATGCCAAACGAACGACCGATACATTCTGAAACTCCACTCAGTTTGTACCGTTTGCACAATTGGCATTTCCGGAACCCTCACGCACGCACAAGATTGTCCGGAAGAAAAGTTAACAAGGCATCGACTCTTTCAAACCAAATCAAAACACCATCGTACCGCAATTTCCAGGCACATGCTCACTGATTTGGTTTTCGTCTCGCCGAAGAAGAAGAAGGAGGTGAAACTAACACGCCTTTCAAGGCAGAACCAAACAGCCAAGTCGAAGCATTTTTGAATCTCTTGCATACTGTTGTCTAAATGGTAACTTCGAATAATCGACCATAATATGTTTGTGCTCGATAAATCACTTCGAAGCTAGTTTCTGCGATTTTCAATTTCGCCGGTGTTAATGCGCATGTTTCACCTCTGATTGCAATGAATCCGAAAAGAAAATGATCTCATCAATGTTTAAATTCTGTGTATAACAGCCTTTCATTTCGTTCAAACCAACCAAATGGAGGCTTTAACTTTCAGATTTGTGTCTCTACGAATCTAACCATAACACGTCTATCGTAAAAAAAACTTCAAAATGGGAGTAAGAAGATTTTGTACACCAGTGCAATTAAATTAAAAATCAAGGGTGAAATCGAAGGCGAACGGTTCAAAAGAAATCTTATTAGCATTAAAAATTCCAACGGTTAGCGTATGATTAAAGAAAGTTCCCCGTTTTCACCTAATAGTCATATCTTTCTTGACAAGGAATTTTAAGGGCCAAAGCGCAGCTCCTTCTCAGACAGTTCATGAGTATGAGACACTACATCTTGACCATTTAACACACAAGTAAAACATTATATACACAGAAGTAGCAGATTACCACGGAGCGACATGAGATGTGAAACCACGGCAATTGCAGCTCACAATTCATTAGATGGGCAGGAAAAATGACGACAACGCCACAAGGATGTTTACCTAAAAGAGCTTTTGCAGCAAGACACTGTCGAGCAAGGGAAAATACCATACATCTCACCGGTTGGTGTCCTCTTCTACCCACAACAAAGTCGACCCCCTAGGTTTCCCCAGATGAATTTGTTGATCGAAAGAAGGGATGGTACCGTGAACTGAATTTACCAAGGTTTTCGACATAATAATCTTGTGTCTTCTTACAAGCTCCTGCTGTAATGCATGTGTCATGGGCCAACGGATCAACCACCCTGACGCCACTCCCATGAACTAGTTGTATTCATTCCCTCAGCATCTCAAACTCTACTGACAAGGTCATTCGAATATGGGAGAACCAAACATCCTGTCGGCCGTGACACATGTCTATATGTTTGTACAAACTAACCTGCTTCACCAGCTTATAAGTCCAACTTGTGAAGAACAAATGAGACTGATTTGGAATAACATCTCCGAATTCATCCTAAAATTTCGCATTATCGATCTATATAGACTTTATCGAGTTCATCGCTGCTGATAAAACCCTTTCACAGAGAATAAACAAACTGCAGATTCAACGTTTCAGCCTTACTTGATGAAGCCTAAAAAGCACGTAGAAATCAACATCTCTATAGAAAGTTTTAAGAATGTTTCTGCAAACAATTTGAAAGGGGGCCTTACATGAAGGGAAGAAAACGTTACGACAGTGGCAACGATGCAGAGTCTCGACTGCAAGGCACATCGGATGTGCCCTTCGTCTCATCTTCACTCTATCAGATCGCGATCCAGATCTTCCTTCGAGCACTCATCACCCGCAGAATACTACCCGATACATCACCTGTTTCAAAAACATCATCTTCCGCATGATTCCTCACTCTCCCCCACTTCAATTTGTATCCAAATCGGCGCAGGAGGTAACTTTCAGTCCAGCGCATTGTGTCGGGTGACTTCTTCGGTTGTTCAGATTTGTTCGTTCTTCCTTCACGAATAGCGTGAGGAACCACCTCCAAGAGATTCAACACTACCTCCATCCTCAATCCACTCTACCTTCGTTCTGATTTAAGTTGGCAAATAACCGATAGCGAAGATGAAAATCGCACTGCTCGCAGCGAAAGAGGTCGACACTGCACTCGAAGTCGGCATGGCATGAGCACAGTCAAAGTGGACATAGAAATTGCACTCTCTACACGAGAAAAGCTCATCGAGCCGAAGGTCGGAGCGTGCTCCGGATGGTGGTAGCGTTGAATCTCTTTGGAGTGGATCCGCACATGACTCGTGGAAGGAAGAACGGCGATCTGGACAAGCGGAAGAAATCGCCCGACGAATGCGCAGTAGCACCGCCGACGATCGATCGCTGTTCTCGCCATTGAAGGTTTTCATCATTGCTTTCTGGAACCTTCTCCATTAGGGTTTTGATGCGTACCCGGATCTTACCCGTTTTACTTTCATAGCTCATTTGACCCGAACCGAACTAGCTCGACCTTTTTCGAAAGAAAAAAAAAACCAGCTCGACCCGACTCGGTGAATCGGGTTCGAGTCAGGTAGCTCGGTCGGGTTATCTCGGGTACTGTTCAACCCCCAAGTCCTAACCCAACCAAATCAAGAGAATAAAAACTAGAACGGAAACTCGCTTAATTAATAGATTTTTGAAAAATTCTAAATAAATGTTTGAAATGTCTTATTTTTTTAAATAAGAATTTGAAAAGAATTTTATTTCAAATCAGAACTCATGACCTCATTTTCTCATAAAAGTTTGAAATTGATCATATTTCAAATAAAAGTTCAAAATGCCTTTATTTTTTTAAACAAAGATCTGATCTTAAGAATATTTTAGTCTTTTTACTTTTTAATTTTTTTTTTTTTACTTTTTTACTATTTTCAATTTTTTTTCTTTTTCAGTTTTCTTTCTTTCGCCGGTGCCCCAAAAGGTTGGGCGACAGCCGCTTGTGGCCAGCGAGGGCCACCCTCGGGAGAGAGAGTGTTGCAGAGACAGAGGCATGGTGTGTTGAGCAGGCGAAGGAATTTAGTCCCCTCTTCCTTCGCCAAATCTCTCGCTCCATTTTCAATTTCAGAGGAGACGGAGAAAGAGGGAGGATTTGGTTGGTGAGTCTCTGAGCGAGGATGGAGGCTAATGCCGGTATGGTCGCTCGATCGTACAAGAGGAACTTGCTCGATTCGTCTTCCTCGTTCTTTTGTCCTTTTTTGTTGTCGATGGTATCCTGCGAAGTGGAGTTCTCTCTCTCTATACCCTCCTACGCCCTTCCCACCAAATCCAAATCCAAACCCTAACCCCCAATCTTGGCTCTCCTCCTCCTTGAATGTCCCTCCTGCATCGCCATTGATCGGGAATCTAAATGTACGGACCTCGAGAAGTTATTTAGTGATTTCAAATCACCAAGTCATCAGCCTATATGGCATATATAACCCATTAAAAATTGACACGTGTTCAAATGATGTGAAAATTAAAAAGTTTGCTGATTTGTAGTTTACAACAGCTACTGTACTCTCTCTCCTCACTCCTCATTAATTACGGTCTCTCCTTCTTTCTGCGTCTTATCCCCTGCTGTCTCGCTCTTCCTTTATTTCAAATTTCACTCAAAGCACCTCACAGCTCTCTCCTCTCTGTCTTGCAAATCCGACGACCACGCTCGCTCTCTCTGCTGCTGGAAAACGACGCAGGCTTGGTGGAGTCCGGATCGGAGGTCTCGATGGCACGAGCCTTTCCTCTGAAGAAGAGGTCGAAATGTTTGCGTCCGTGCAGTCGAGGCTCTCACTGGACGACCCAGAAGAGAGGGCGCAAGAGACGAACGACGAAATGTTTGCGTCCGTGCAGTCGAGGCTCTGGCCGGACAACCCAGAAGAGAGGGCGAAGTCGAACTCTCTGTCTCAGTCCCCTTCTCTCTCCTCCTCATCGCTCCGTCTGTGGGGATTCGCTTGAGGGGAATCAAAAACAGAAAGCAGCGTCGTCCAACAGAAAGCAGAGAGCTCGTGTGGGAGGATAGAAAAAAGAGGTGACCGTCGTCCCAGGGCTGCTTCTGCATTGTGTTTGCAACAATCGCGTCTCGTCATGAGAAAGAAGCAATGAAGGGTGTGAACGAGGTAGCACAGGGGGAATAGTAGTCTTGCAAACCCAGTAGCTTGACTAGGTCGATGAGGTGGGTCGAATCATGTCCCATAAGCGATAGAAGGCCT
>BCNH02000009.1:19963148-19991354 GCA_001662345.2 Metrosideros polymorpha var. glaberrima
GGGGGGAGGAAGACAGGGGAGACGGTGGGAGTAAGTTTGAGTCACCGATTCAAGCTGTTAGGAAGGATTCGATTTTGATGGAGCAGAGGAGATCAAGAAAGATGACAAAAGAAGTCTTATTCTTCGTGTAAATGGCGAAGAAACTACACAGTGGCGTGCATAGAAATGTTAGCGGCGGCAACTGGCAAGTGGGTGGAGGTTTCTCTGCTTCTTTAACGCATTATGGTCGTTTGTTTACACTTTTGGTGGGCAAATCGTGCCTGCTTCTGCAGTTCAAGGACAAGAGGAGGAAGAAAGAACGAGAAACCAAAAACTGAACTAAACCGAACCGAAAGTGAGATTCAGTTTGGTTCAATCGTACTCTTTAACGATTCGGTTCGGTTTTTCAAGAAAACCGAACCGAACCATTGACACCCCTAGCTAGAAGGCATAGATCCTTGCTCCCATGCGACAAATGGGCATGATGTGTGCCGATAAAACATGCTTGAAAAATAGAGAAAATAAGTTGCATAGCGAGAAACACAAACGTGGGCAAAACGTCAATCTACGCAAGTATTTATTTCAAAAGCTCCCATGCTCATCACAGAAGAGAGTCGAGAAACATAGAGAACGGCCGCACAAGTCTCCACACCTCAACCGTATCACATTCTTAATCAAATACTTCTCCGCGTTTGCTGTGCCTAAATGGTACATTAAACAACAGTTTAGAAACAACGTTGGAGAACAAGAGTACTGGGTCCTCAACTGATTTAGAAAAAACCTCGTGATGATGCTGAAATTTAAAAAAAAAAAATTCTATTCTCTTCTCGGGAGTTATACTTTGTGAGCTTTAAGAGTTATACCCACCTTGAAAGAAATATGTCATGTGGCTCCTTTCTGATAGGAGAGGCTATCAGATAACCATTGTGCAGATAAGCAGCAAAATTAAGATCTGCGGAAACCACCAACACTTAGGGTTCTTCATTTGGATTGTCCATAAACAGAATGGACAAAGGAGGAGCAGCAAATGACTGCAGAAGGAACACGGAAATAATTCATACCAGGAAGGGAACAAAACAAACAGATAGCCAACCAGACAAGTTGCTGAAAACGATGTCATCCACACAGGCGAACTTACGAATTCCATTCTGTATATGTCATTGTCATTCTCATAAATACACAGAATCAACAAAACTCAAACTTTTCTGTGATTTTTCACAATCATACGATTGAAGAAGCTTATTGTCCTTATCATCAGATGCAACTAATTGAAGATGTACCAAGACATTGCCATTCAAAATACCTGTAAAAACTTTGAAGAGGGAACTCAATGTTAAAAGAAAAAGAATGTCTATATGTATGAACAAGTCTGCTTCACCAGCTTATATATCCAACTCGTGAAGAGCACATAAGACTGATTTCGAATTATACCTCTGCATTCATCCTTAGATTTCGCATTGCCGGCGGTCCCATCGAGCAAGTCGTACAGGACGCTCATAAACCTGCAAGGTGTAATAAATACGACAGAAGGAGAATCTATCTACTTTGACGACCTGGCATGTGCATCTGTAAAACTGAAATCCCCCGAAATTCTGCGTCCACATCCTTCGTCGAGCTCGTCGTTGCTGATAAAATTCTTTCGCAGAGACTCTGGTCGTCGAATGGATTCAGTAGCTGCATAGAAGAAAAAACAAACTGCAGAGCCAGAGTTCAGCCTTACTCGATGACGCCTAAAGAGCACATAGAAATTCACATTTCTACAAAAATTCTGCGAATATTTCTTCTCTGGAGGTAGAAACAGCCTGCAGACGCAACGTTCTGACAGTGGCAATATCAGATGCATACTACCCCTTGTCTCATCCTCGCTCTCAGCCTTACACTTATCATGGCGATCCAGATCTTGCTTCGAACACTCATCACCCGCAGAATACTACCCAATGCATCACCTGTTTCAGAAACTATCGTCACCGTCTTCCTCGTCCGCGTGGTTTCCGCAACGGGTGACTTTTAGTCGAGCACGTTCCGTCGGGTGACTTCTTCGGTTGTTCAGATTGCTCGTTCTTCCTTCACAAATCATGTGCTCAACCATCCGTAGAAATTCAACACTACCGACGTGCCAAGTCAGTGTGCAATTTGATCTATGAAGCAGAGCGGCTCAGACGGAAGATCGCTCCATCGCGCGAGAGTCAGAGCGCCCTCTGGACGGAGGCTGCCTTGAATCTCTTCGGGTGACGGGCACATGACTTGTGAAATGAAGAACGAGCAATCTGCACAAGCGAAGGAATCGATCGACGAATGCGCAAACCGACACATCGCCCGGGTCGCATCGCGGATGATCAATCGCCGCCGTGAGGTCACTTTTAATCGGCCGGTGGTTTCAGATCTGATACATTCTGAAACCTCATCCTCCATTAGGGTTTTGATGTGCGCCCGAATCTACCCGTTTACTTCTAAAGTTTACGTGACCCGAACCAAACTAGCTCGTTTCGACCCGAATAATCGGGTTCGAGTCAGGTAGCTCGGTCGGGTTATCTCATTCTCGGGTACTGTTCACGCCCCCAAGAGAACAGAAAAGTGTGTGTATGCTCGTTTGGGGCGCGCATCAACGCTAGAACAATTTTTTTTAGTGTAGAAACAGATTTGAAATAAAAATCTGTTTGGAAATACAATTTTTATTTTCTATTTTGAAATAAATTTTTAGTCTAAAAATAGGTTATTGCTCTACTTTTTAAATAGAAACAAAAATGAAAAAACTCTTTTCATCTCATCTCGACACCTTCACCACCCATGCCCATCGCCGCCGCCACCATCACCACAGCTCAAGTGACCACCTCCTCCTATACCTCCATCACCCATGCCTCTCCCCGCCATCGACACCGCCCAAGTCACCACCTCCTTCGACACCTCCGCTGCTCATGTCACCTCCGCCTCCGGCACCTCCCCCTTCCTTCCCATTGCCCAAGTCACTACCTCTTCCGATGCCTTCCCAATCCACGCCTCCTCCGCCACTGCCATCACCACTGCCCAAGTCACCACCTCCTCTGACACCTCTCTGCTGCCATCGCCAGTTTATAGTCCTCCCCCACCACCATCTCGGTTAATAGGTTTCCTATTAACTTTTCTCAATTTACATGCATTATTTCACATTGGGATAGAAAATTTATACTGTTATCAAATGAATTTATGTTGCGAGAATTTTGTATCGTTATCAAAAGTATTTCTCTGCTTAGAAACTCGTCTAGGAAATATAAATAGAAAAATTTATTTATGGCGAGAAATTGATTCTAGAAACATAATAGTTATTATTCACGCCCTTGACTTCTAATAACACAAAAAAATTCTTATGGAGTACATCCGTGCTATATTTCATATTGCAAAAAGTCCCAAAATCAGTACATTCATTCCACATTTATTCAAAATTAATTTTATCTATCAAAAAATACAAAGAAGGTTGGAGAAAATGTAGTACAGAATATACCGATTTGTGATTTTTTATGGTATTAACCCAATTTTCTGTCACATCAACCAAAACAATATTTAGTGAAAGATCAGTCCAGTAGGATCATCAAAGAAGATTTATGACAAATTTGTCCCTACCCATCACTAATTACGGCTGCTATTTCATGATAAACCCGGGCGACTCTTCTTTTCTCCCACTGAATTTATAAGTTGCAAAAAAATGATTGAATAAGCTCAGACACATTCCAGATTTGTTTCTGTAGGAATGTAGATGGCACGCCTCCAATCAAGAAGTTCAAATGGGCGCAAGAACATGTAATGTTCTACATCAGTGCAAACCACAGAAAATCGGGTGAAATATCGAAGGCGAACTGTTATGCCGAGGGGCGGAAAAACTAAATAAAATTTTATTACCATTGTCAATCCAAAAGTCTAGTATGTGGTTACAGAAAATTGCCAACTTTTACCCAATAGTCAGTCATCTTTCGTGACGCGAGTTATTGGCCAAGGGCAGAGCAGCTCCTACTCAGACATAGTTTATGATGCTACATTTCAACCATGTAACACACAACACTATATACACAGCTGCGACGGACTGCTGAGTGCCGCCAGACAAGAGACAGTTGGCCATTTCCAGCTCCCGGTTCATAAGACGGGGCAAGTGATGAGAACACCCCAAGGATGTCAGCTAGATTGGATTGCCCAAAGGAAACCACCACAAACTTCGCCAAGTCAGTGTTCTCTTCTACCCACAATGAAGTCGTTTGCCGAGGCTTTCCTCGGATGACTTTGTTGATAGAAAGAAGAGACGATGCCGTTCACAGAATTGACCGAGGTTTCTGACATACTAATCTTTCGCCATCTTTACTAACTTCTGCTGTAACATTTGTGCTTCTACTTTGTCGATAAAAATCTGTGGAACCTTTGTACCTTTTCTTGGTAACGAGATAAAGATCGAACTCCGGGCGAGCTTTTCCTTCTCCTTCTCCACCGGAAAAGGAAATCTTCAGTGTCCAGGACATATGAGGTCTGTCATTAAGCACTTGCAATATCAGAAAGTGATCAAAACAAGGGACAGAAAAGATATTTAAGCTTGTTTAAAGTAGAATCTGCACTTTTCTCATCATTATTATCTAAACGAGATTATATTCTTAAAAAAAGCACACGATCAAGAAGAACTCTGTATCATCATGATCATCATCGGTTGTTAAAATGACTTAAGCAGAAGTGAGCCCAGAAATGCACCAGCAGAAGACATGACCGTCTATATCTATAAGAAGACTGAGTAATTTACACATACATAAATCTAAGTAGACAAAATAAAGACCAGGCCAGTCTTATCCCTTTAACACAGAGCAGAAATTACAACTACAAGTGCTTCATAAATGAAAAACTTTTTCTGGTTTAGATAAATATCAACCAAAGACAGCAACACATTACATCCTCTTGAGGGATAAAGTAATCAGAACCTTTGATGAGTTGCAAGCCACTTTGCATTCCAGACCATTAACCACTCGAATGCCCTCCAAGGCCATACAGAATGCCGAATTTTCATCCAGGCCAGGATATTTACGTTTGCTCCTGTGTATGTCAACAGTGAGTTACATACTAGAAGGCATAGATCCTTGTTTGCAAGCGACAAATGGGCATGATGTGCTGATGGGACGTGCTTGAAAAATCGAGAAAATATGTTGCGTATTGAGAAAGACAAAAGTGGGTAAAACATCAAACTACATAAGTATTTATTTCAAAAGCTCCCATGCTCCTTACAGAAAAGAGTCAAGAAACACAGAGAACGGCCGCACATGTCTCCCCCTCAACTTTGTCGCATTCTTAATCAAATACTTCTCTGCATTTGCTGTTGCTAAATGGTACACTAAACAACAGTCTAGAAAAAACGTTGGAGAACCAGAGTAATGGATCCTCAACCGATTTAAAAAAAAAAACCTCTTGATGATGCTAAAATTTAAAAACAAATTCTATTTTCTTCTAGAGAATTCTACATTTGTGAGTTTTAAGAGTTATACCCACCTCAAAAGAAATATGTCATGTGGCTCCTTTCTGATAGGAGAGGCTATCAGATAATCATTGTGCAGATAAGCAGCAAAATTAGGGTCTATGCAAACCGCAAACACTTCAGGTTTTTCATTTGGATTGTCCATCAGCTGAATGGACAAGGAAGGAGCAGCAAATGACTGCAAAAGGAACATAAAAAGTAATGGATACCAAGAAGGGGACAAGAGAAACAGAAAGTTCACCAGACAAGTTGTCAAAAACAATGTTATCCATAGAAGTTTAAACTTACAAATTCCATTCTGTATATGTTCTCATCATGAAGGAAGATACGTGCATTCTCATAATACACCGGATCAACAAACCTCGCACTTTTCCGTGATTTCTCATAATCATACAATTGAAGAAGCTTATTGTCCATATCATCAGAAGCAACTAATTGGAGCTGTAAGAATAAGTTGCCGTTCAAAATACTTCTATAAACTTCGAAGAGTGAACTCAATGTTGAAAAGATAGAAGATGTCTAAATGGAATGTATGAGTCAGCTGACCTGCTTCACGAGCTTATATATCAACTTGTCCAATGTAAAGAGCACATAAGACTGATTTCCAATTATATCTCTGCATTCGTCTTCAAATTTTGCATTATCAATGGTCCCATCAAGCAGGTTGTACAGGACACTCATAAACCTGCAAAGTGTAATAACTATGATGTAAGAAGAATCTATCTACTCTGGCAATAATTCAATAGGTAACTACTACTAAACCTGGCATATGGATCTGTAGAACCAATATCCTCCGAAATCCTGCGTCTATCAGTGTTTATCGAGTTTGTCTTTGCTGATAAAATTCTTTCGTAGAGAATCTGATTTTCCAAGGATGTTCAATGGATTCAGTAGCTGCATAGAAGAATAAACAAAACTGCAGAACCAAAGTTCAAACAGCCTTACTTGATGAAGCCTCAAAAGCACATAGAAATCATCATTTCCATAGAAAATCTGGGAACACTTCCTCTCCGCAGGTAGAACAGCCAGCACACGCTTTGAAAGGGGCTTCACTGAAGAAAGGAAATGTTCTGACAGCGGCAATGAAGCAGAGTCTCCATTGCGAGGCGCATCAGATGTACCCTCTGCCTCATCCTCACTCTCAGCCTTACCATCATCATCGTGATCCACATCTTCCTCCTCTTCATTCTCTTCATGAGAGCACTCATCACCTGCAGAATTGCTACCCGATACATCACCTGTTTCAGAAACATCTTCACTGTCTTCCTCATCTGCATGATTTCTTCTCCTACCATCCCGGTTACATGCCTGTTCCCCACCATCAGAGTGGTTCTCTCTGTCATCTGCATTGCAATTCACCTTAGGCAGAGCCTTCGCTCCACCATCTCTATCGGCAGCAGAGTTGTCTTCCTCGTAGTCAGGAACTGGAGATAATTCACCTTCTTCTTTTTCAATTTTAGGGGACCCAAAAGAATCTCCATTGTATCTGTTGGCTTTTGTGCCTTCCTCAAGCAATCCACTCCCAGCAACTTTTGCAGCAGTACCAGCCTGAGGCCCCAAATTAGTTATAAATAGGCAGTAAAATATAAAAAGGAGAATAATTCATCAAGGCATATAGTCCACAGAGTCATTGCATTCAACTAACACTGGTGAATACACTATGAAATGCCTGGAAGGGCAGAAGCTCATACCTCCAGTAAGGGAAGAACATCAGCCTTTCGGTCCTCAATGGCACCATTGCCAGAATTACATGGTGGCACATCACCCCCTAATATAACCAAAAAAAGAGAAAAAAGCCATCAGTGAGGCATCACTATCAGTTAACGGTTAGGTCAAGCAATATCATACATGTCATTAATCCATCTCTCAGACCTGACATTGCTTGCATTTTAACTCGTCCAGAACAATTTTCTGAAGTAGCAAGCTTCACACTGTCAGTGGCTGGTCCGCCAGACCCAGCTTCTATCTTCAACCTAGACATTTCTTCAGTCACTGCATTCTTTAGATCCCTCCCAAAAAAGTAATAGTGACTAGAATCATCCCCACGGGCATGCTCTGGATCTAGACAAGTATTCTCTTTGGTTGACATGTTTCCAGTTGGCAAGTTTGTCCTGGAAGTGCTTGCCAATCCGGATGAAATATTCTCTGTCCTACTGTCCACAGGCTTTTGATGCTTTTGATCTGCTTTACTACTGTCAGCATCTGGACTTCCATTAATTTCAACTCCCTTCGATGGAGTGACAATTCTAGCACCAGATATGGTTTTGCCAACAACTTCAGCACCCCCTTTCTTGTGGGACCTACAAGGAATACTCAGCATTGGCTCCAGAAATGTAGTCCATAGCCGCATAACTTTATTTAACTGTTCTTTGGTGGAGCAAACCTCTTCACATGAGTACTTAACAAGTTTGTGCAATTCTTCATGAATGCTACCATCAGAGAATAAATACTCAAAATGGGGAATGATGGGCTGCCTATTTGCAGCTGCAATGGCGAGAATACTATCATCCTCTTTTTGCCTCTTCTCTTTCATTTCTCTGATCTCAGCAACCAAAGCTGCACATCAAAGTTGTATACGTTATTAGGGCAAGAGAATAAGCATAAATAAAGAGGCAAAAACACAAGAAGACCCACACACCCTACATAGTTTTTAAAGAAAGAGACGTGTGTCACCAATAGCAAGCCCGCTGATGATGTGAAAAGGGGTAACAAGAAATCAAAGAGACACATCTATTTGATGAGAAATACGTCTAATGCCCCGTCAGAATTTCTGCAGAATCAATTAAGCTTACATTTTGTGCTCAAGTTCTTCGAATCCTGCTGCTTGAAGTAGAAGCTGCGGTGATCAAGTGATTTGTAGTGGTTTTTGGCATATATATCAGCCCAAACCTTGTTAAAATCTGAACGACACTTTGTCCACTCCTCCTGCTTCTGTTTAAGGCGAATCAGTATAACAGGCAATGCAAGAGTTGGGTTTTTCCGAAGGATCTCCAGTACATCCAGTCCGTGGTCACCATATAAACGTTCAATGCATCTTAAGTTAAGAGCTGAAAAAATCGCAACATATGAGACTTGATGTGATTCGGTTGTACACATAAACCTTGGTTAGGAGGCACTAAATTCAAATATTCAATTAACAGTTTACGCCTAAATACAGACCAGTAAAATAAGTCTCAACATGGATAGGAGTCTCCATATTGTGTATGTTCTCGCTGATGTTATTCAAAAGCTCCTCTGCACGCTTAGAAGTTGAGCTTACAGATTCCAGTAGCATGTCCAGTTCAAATCTACCGTAAGTAGCAAAGAGTTGGTAAGAAGCCACAAATCCAATATTAACCAATTTAAACATGATATATGCACAGTGAAATGAAGCATTTATTAGCCATACTATAATCTATACGGAAAAGGGGAAAACAGACGCGTGCTGATGTACATGCCAGATTTAAATATCCTTGACTAGTACAACAAAGAAACATAAAAGGAAAAAATAAGCTTAACCACAAATAGAAATGCTCTACCGATCATCTTCACATCTGAACAAGCTCTCTTCATACTGATTCCTTCGCATATGTTTGAACGAGTAATCCTCGCTACCTGACGTGACTGACACCCAGTGATCATTCAGTACTTGCGCACCGAGCTCCGATCGCTGGCTTGCAGAGGGTATTGGATACTGCAAAGCAGTACAGCAAGGATCAAATATCCCACAGAGAACATTACTCTCTTATCGGTAGTAAACAGAAGATCTACATGGAAAGATTTTTTATTAAGAAAATTATTAGCTAGGAAACCAATCTCTTTTTAAAACCTCTCTGAGAACATGAGAGAAATACGCACGATGCAAGCACAAAAGTGAAGGACTCCCAGAAACCAAAAATCAAGAAGCATTAGGTTGTTGTATTACATGTCGAGGAAAATAAAATATAACATGTTAAATGAGAACTAATCTTCATGACACTATTCCTAAGGTCTTACTACAAATTATACTCCTTACTCCAAGGCTGAAAGCCCAGGAAATACAGAATAAGCAAAGCAAGCAACAAACTACAAACCTCTCAAAACCAAAATACAGATTTCCGAAGTGTTATCAATATATCAGGAAAACTGTAGATGCGAAATGAGAAACAACATTATATACAAACATAGGGATCTCCGCTCGATTAAAAAAGCCAAAGGTCATTGCTGTAAAGAAGACCCATATGAATAATGAACAAGCAACCCTCACCAACAATGCAACCAAAGGCAAACTAACAAAACACTTACATCGTCTGGCAGTAGACGGTAGCTCGGAGTACAACGTTGACAATCAGAGAGGTCAAGTTCTTGAATGGATTTCCACATGTACTTCTCCTTATGTCTTTCCTTGTCCTTTGTTCCTTCAGGTTCACGCTTCTGTTCTTTATCTTTATCCTCTGCCTTCACTGCTCTGGGTACACGATTATCACAGGAGAGCGACTCTACAAGTGATAAAATAGCTATATCAGATTTTTTTCCATAAGGAAAAATATTTCACATGATCCCACCATATAGCAATTGAGAATGATCATTGGACCACCTCACACCAATATATGTAGAAAAGTTAAAGGGAAATCACTCAGAAAGGACAAAGATGTATTTTGAAGACTGACTTCAGGAAAAGGTATGAAAGGGTAATTTTACTTACTCTTACTCATGACACCAGCCAGAAAGCCATCTGCGAGGACATAAGTCATTAAGACATCTAACATGAAGTGAGAAAAGAATAAACCAGCCAACTTATGAACAATATCTCAGTCAATACCAATGTTTTCACAGCGTTCCAGAAAATCATTGAATTCATCCATGAGATCTGGAAACTTTCCCAGCAAATCAGTCACCTGAAAAGATTTGTACCAAAACACAAAAGATGAAATACGACCACATTTCAGTCAAATGAAAGTGATGAAGACAACAGTGACTCTCATTGGGCTCCATTTTATGACGTCAAGGTTTCCTTTGTAGGGCTTTTGCCCGCCAAATTAAAATTTTTAAATACCTCTGAGTCTTCAAAAGATATCTCGAGAAACATTCATTTTCCCAAGTTCACTATCAAAAACCAAATGGTTTAGTTGCATAAAAAAAGCAGGGCAAAGTCTGAAGTCCATCTAGAAAGTGAACTAGCAAAAGGCAATAAACAGTTCAACAGTTCCACCGAGGAGCTAATAGCTTCAGAAAGATTATGACAAGTACAGTCTGCGTGGATTATAAGGGAAGAATTGTCTGTTTCAAAAGATAAAGAAAAAGACACTAAAAGATGGATTAGTTCATAAGTAGGATCACCTGACATCCTTAAAGAGAGTGATGGCTTGATCCATCGAATATATAGATAGTTTAATAAAAACAGCAGTCATACAATTAAAGAGTTCAGGAGCTGCTTAGACAGCCTACCAAATTTTGCAAGTCAATTCTTTTAATTATTCCATTGCTATACATGTGGAGACACTTCAGAAATGCCTGGTAATCATCTGAGCTGCCCAATCGCTCCTTAACCTTTTCACAGAAAATAAACCCTTCGTTGTACATGCCTGCACAATATTTGAGAACTGCATATGTAAATGAAGGATGAAGGAGAAGTAGTAAATAATTTCTCATCATCATGATGAACAACTGCTATAGCAAGCACAAATTTAAGTTAAAAAGCTAAAATATTAGTTTAACAAATTCCACTTTATTCGAAGGCATATATTCCACTACTTATGTAAAATGGGGATTTTTCATGATTCTTCAATTGCTAAAAAAAAATAAAAAGGAAAAATCGCTAATTTTACCAATAAAGATACGGGAAAACGTATAATTAGGTACAGCACAAATTATTTATTTCCTAAATATGACGAGCATATTGAATTATACACAAGTATAAACAATAATACGACTAGCTATAATGATGTAGTGCCACCATGACAAACCAACAGCTAATGGTGAAAATACAATGGAAACAGGCAAGAAGAGAGCATAAACAGAAGCAGATCAGGAACCGACAATTGCAAATCCGACCATGGATTTTTTATAAGTCGGAGTAAATCTTTTCAGTCAAGCATTCAGAAATGAAGACAAAAAACTATCCGCATGTATGTGCAAATGTTTTGTGCATGCATACACAAATATAAGATCCACCCAAAATGCCATGTATGGAATTAGACAAGAAAAAATGCAGATACTCATAGTGGACATACAGTATACCATCCAGTTTCATGATTGACTCACTCTTCAAGGCATTTTTGTCATCAGCAAATGGGACATTCGCATTCATTCCAAACCCTTCAACTTTCCTGGCAGATTTCCTTTTGTCGGAAGACCTCTGCAAGTGGAGATCCTTATTATCATGTCCAGACTCTCTATCTTCCTGTTCACGATTTATCCTATCTCGGTTATCCCTCTCAAGACGCTTTTTCTGGTCCCTCTGTACCTTCATCATAGATTTCTCATCTTCCACGTCAGGACGATCAACACTAAGATCACGATCAGCATCTGAAGCAATAATCCTATCTCGACGATGGCATTGCTGACAAAAAGATAAGAATAAAATCCTTGTCCTCAAATTCCCCAGAAAGATAACATAAGAATTGTCAATAAGATTGAGCAACTACCTTGTCACTATGCATTTGCCGCATTGCAGGTGTGGCCATATTCCGCTCATTATAATGCTGTAGTGAATTCTGACTATATGGGCTATTATGTGCCAAAGATGTTGCGGAATTATCGGGTAAAAATCTTGTGAATTCCTCCAGCAAGTCTGAATGGTCCTCAAAAAGAGAAGCTACCTAAAGTAGATGACAGAGACAAGTCAAGAAAAAGATAGGGAAAGTTAGATGAAAAGAAAACTCCAATAACTGAAAGCCACAAATATAAAAAATTTCCACATGTATCAAGTTTACCTCGCTGTAGACCTCATTTATATCCTTGTGCTCCTTCCGGTACATATTCAAAATCTCCAGAAATGATTTATAAACATGTTCATCATTTTGGAAACGTTTCTGCAGTTTAACAAAAACAAATTAGGATCCGATGCACGCACTGAATTAAACAAGAAATGAGCAAATGCATTACCTTTATCTTGTTTACAAAACTAATAGCTTCCTCAAACTCTACTGTCCTCTTAGTAGGAGCTTCATCCTCATCCAAAGTTATTTCACACCCTTTCGGTAAGAATGTATTGAAGCCCAAAATTAAATTGTTATGCCCCTTGAACAGTTCCTTTACTCTAGCTATGACACCTACAGTATCAGTTCTGCAAATGTGAAGAAACACATCAAACTGTTGCTCATTAGTTCTCGGTGCTCAAAAATCTGCCATGGCTGTTGACACTACCTTTGAGCCTTGAAATCTTTCATGACCTCCAAGAACATGTCATACTTCTCCCTTTGATCTTGAAACATGTCTTTGACTTCCTTGAGATATGTTAAGGCGTCATCTGTTGTCAATTTCTGAGAGGCACTAACCACTCCTCCTCCACCCACTCCGACTGCAGGAACTTGGGATTGCCCATACCTGTACACTCAAAAGGTACCCACAATATATACTCTACGTAAGCATAAATAAATACAAAAGGAAACTAAGTTTGGTGCCTTATTCGATGTTAAGTCTCAACATACTCTGATATCAATCCACATAATTTCCAAAAGTTATACACAATAGCTTGAACAAGCAAAAGAAAATAGAATTTGTTATATTTCAAATTCTGCATAGTTACAAGAAAATAAACCCGCCCAATACAGCAGAGTGCGACTATTTTGCATAAGACGGCTAGAGCCTAGTACAAGCATCAATCGGATCAACTGCAAAAGCATACTCCGTTCATGGATTAATATGGATGATAGCAAAGCGAAGAAAATCTGATCTTAAGTGACAATCTCAGCATGATTATTTTTCTCCTCAATGACTCGTGACACCATTTCACTTGTTTTCAGTTTTTCCTAAGTTCGGCACCCAAGTGCATGCTGATCTAGATTCTTGTATGCAGAAATCCCTTTTGTACAAGCAGAAGCCATAGTCAGAGCCTCGTTCTCCAAAAAAGTTCAGCAAGTCCCACCCAAAGTATATGTCAATACTTGATCCCTCCCACATAGCAGACTACCTTCAATATAATTTCACCCAGAAAAAAAAAAAAATTCTAAAACTTACGTTTCCAATAATATCCCAAGATCAACCTTGAGCATCAACAGTGACAAAAAACTATTGACAGGAGAACAAGAGACCATCCCTGAGTACCATGATCAAGCTAACTCGTTTTCATCAATCAAACCAACCAATAGCCAAAATCTCCCGCAAACACAGAAAGGCAGCACAACCAGCGAGATCAAGAGAGCGCAAGATTAGAAACTTACAATTCCCCCTTTGAAGAACCAAAGGGCCGTTTGAATTGAGAGTCAGGGTACCCATCATCCCTTATTCTCTTCATTCCTAATAAGAGAAGACAAAAACACACAAGAACAAACCCGCTCTTCACACCAAATACATAACAGCATAATTACAGAAGCGGCAAGACCCAGACGGCAAAATCTCCTGATAAACTTACTCTGTAGCTCCTCAGTTGCTTATTGCAATATATACAACACCGAGGAATTAGCAGATCTAAGAAAGAAAGGAGAAAAACAAAAGCACTAGTCTTTGATCGCTTTATGAAGGAACAAAAGGAAAACAACAGTGAGCAATACGTCTCCCGACTCTCTCTACCTTTCGAAACTCACAATTACTAATACACACGAGAGGGAAGAATTTGTGAGACACCCAGAGAGAGAGAGAGGGAGAGAGAGAAAGAGAGAGAGAGACAAAGTGAAGGAAAGGATGAATTTTTGTGAGGAGCGCGAGCTTATAAATGGAGGGTATTGGCGAGAATAAGTGGAATCGGGACGTGGAAGAAATCCTCGTTAGACTGCGAAATGTTTCGAGGAAAAATATGCTGCAAACAGCGAACATGAAACAAGAGAATGCCCGGAGCTTGTGGTATAAGGTGCAAGGTATATATATATATGAAATAAACGTTTTCCCCGTTTTTTCTCTCTCTCTCTCTCTTTTTTTTTTCCCATTTTAAACTTTTGGAGATGTTCATGAGATTGGAACGATGAGGTCTTTGAAATCGTGGAGTTTGGTTCCCGTGGGCTTCAGCCATCATGCATGGAGCCCGTCTCGATCACTCCTCCCAACAACTTTATTTTATTTGGTTTTTTTTCTTGGTTTTGCCCTATTCTTTAGTTGCATCAAATTGTTTGATCTTGACCGTATCGAACTAGGTAGAAATTTCAAGTTTGATGTTCTTATCAACCCAAACCATACTGCAATCGGAGTTCTCTCCAAAATACCGAGTGTTAACTTTCTAGTTCAGGAGAAGTTTTCGTCCGATTTACGTTATCCAATAAGAGTTAGATTATATGTTAAGTTCTAAAAAAGCTGGATGCATTTAATATCCTCTCATGATTGAACAGCAAAGGTGAGTATGATAATAGTCTAGATCTGGAGAAAACCTTGTCGGTTCGAAATCGACTTTCTCTTTTAATTTCTAATTTTTAATATGTGATGTTTGACTTTTGTCAATCTATCATATGACTTTACCTTAATAAATGGACAAATTCCTTTGCAAGTATAGAGGTCAACAAATGAAAGTCAAGTATGATTGTAGATGCCTATCTGTATTTCCCAAATTGAGGGATGAATCCAATACTAAGGAGGAAGCATTCTTTTTCAGATATAAAGGTTCTAATAAATGAATTAGCATCTGGCATGGTTGACTTGTCAAACAACCCTATGAAGTGATTAGTGTTAGGGTCTGCATGATTTCCATTCTTGTCAGAATTTTTGATTCTGGCAAGAATTCATTCTTTCAAGAATCAATTCTGACAGAGAATGAGAATTTATATTTACCAAACGTACCATCATTCTCATTCTACTTTTCGCAAGTTTACCAAACGGTGCACGGGCCGGCGGCCCGCGTCCGTGCGACCGGCGTCCGTCATTCGGCGTCTTGCGTTCGGCATCCCACGTCCCGCGTCCGGCATCCGGCGTCCCACATTCGGCGACCCGCGTTCGGTGGCTGGCAACCTGCGGTCGGCGTCCGCGCGTTCGGCGGCCCACGGTCGACGGCGACAAGGGCCTGCCGCCCTTGCCCCGACCCCCCCCCCCTTTTCTTGTTTTTTTTGTTTTGTTAAATTTGTTAAATTTTTTTAATGTTTTAAAAATATTTTATTTAATAAAAAGTAAAAGAATTACTTCTGGCAAGAATTCATTCTGGCATAAAGAATCAATTCTTTACCAAACACAAATCTTATTCAGAAGTAGAAAACTGTTCTAGAAATCATTCTTTGCCAAACGCATTTCTCTTCCAGAATTGCTTTTGGCAGAGAATTAAAAATTCTGGCAGGTTATCAAACGCACCCTTACCAATCTCAAGGTTGATTATATTCTCCGCCTTGAGATCACCAGTGATACTGATACTTTTTTCGCTTAGAATGAGAGTTATGAGGGTTCTGCAAGGCAATTTTCCCGTTTTCTTCTTCATGGTCCGGTATATGTGGAGAATGATCAAATAGGGCAGAGAGAAACTTATGTCATTCATGATAGCCATAAAGGTCTTGCCTTATAACGAGAAATGTCATTTGTCGACAACGATTTGGGGTGCAAGCACATGGTCATAATTTGTAGATTGTGTTGACTAAATGATGAGCAATGAAGATAGAGCACACAACGATTTATAGTGGTTCGGCTTTATACCCAAGTCTACGTTCACTTTCTAACTAACGGCCTAAACAATAGCTGAATTCCATTAGTAATCAGCACTGCAAGTTACAACTGGCAAAATTTTGTTCCTTTCACATGATATATGACACTATCAAGACACAATGATTGCACTTACACTTGTACACTTAACTATATGTTATTACAATGCTAAATCTTTACAGAGGGATATCAAATGAAGAACAAAGAGGATTTCTAGCTCAAAGCACAATTGCACTATATCTCGTGTCCAACTTATTTCAAGCTTCATTGATCCTCTTTTATAGAAGTCTTCAATAGGTTCTTAGGACCTTGTGCCTCCTGGTTCTACCCAAAAACTTGTCCAAAAATATCAAATTCTTATAATTAAATACTAACGTTGCATCGCTGTACTACAAAAACATATGTTGGTCAAATAGTTTTATTATTGTTTGTTTATGTTGAAGATCATGGTTTCATTCTCCATATGCGCAAAAATGATTTTTTTAAAGATTGGTACCAAGCCGGTTCTACTTCCACCGATCTGGTTCCCGAGTAGAACTGATAATTTTGGCCATGGAATTGAGAGCTGAACCAAGAATCGGATTGATTCTCCCTAAAACCAGCCTTGAATCGAAACTGGATTGAACCGGACCCTTAGCTCTCCCCATGTTCAGGTGTTCAGTTAGTTTGCAATGTTCTTAAAACTAATGGGTAACCCATGTTTCTTCATATAGACCATTTACTAGAAGAAATGGTTCTCACTTATCAAATTTGTCTATGAAATTCCACGAAAACATGTCCTAATCGAAGGTCATTTATATGGCAATGAAGAAGAAGAATTAGGGTGAGTTTAGTTCAGCATTCCCAATGAGCTTTCAGCTTTCAAAGTTCACTGAGGGAATGCTGGGGTGTTTGGTAAGCAGCTTTTGGCCAAATTCTGGCTTTAGGAATGCTGAAAGCTTAATGTTGAAGAGTTGAATTAAACCCAGGCGCGCATCCTCCACCAATCCACTTTTTTTCCACATTCCAAATAAATAAATTAATAATTGTAGTATTGCACTAAAACGAAGAACGTGTCCCTTATTCTGCAAACATGTATGACATACGGGGGTGCCCTAATACTCTAGAACTCTTATGTCTTATTTTTTGGAGTAAAAATTTCAATGAGTGTCGGTAAGTGTTAAAAAGTTATTTGGTAAACAAAATGACCGATGATCCTTTTCCTGGTAACTAACCAACAGTTTGATGAAAATACCAATCTTGTGTTTTTTCTGATAATAGCAAATTATCAATTTTTTAATTAACATATCGACTTTTATTTGCATAATTGACTAATGCTTGGAGTTTACTAACTTTAATATGAAATTATCAACTTAAATCAGAGTGACTTATGAATCTTAGTTAGATTAAAGTATAAATTAGCTTTGAATACCGAGTTAATCACAAAAGTTTGATTTTTTTAAAAAATTTACCAACTTTTTCATTGAGTTACTAACTTTTATTTACCTTGATTAGAAACATTTTGCATTTATTAACTCTTTTAAATTTTAAAGTATAAATTAGCTTTGAATACCGAGTTAATCACAAAAGTTTGATTTTTTAAAAAATTTGCCAACTTTTTCATTGAGTTACTAATTTTTATTCACCTTGATTAGAAACATTTTGCATATATTAACTCTTTTTAGAAATTTTACCAAACTAAATTAGTGCGACTTGCCAACTTTTCTCCATTGAACTACCATATATCTCTTTTGAGTTAGTTGTTTACTCTCTTTTTTTTTTCTTAATTTGCCAACTTTTCTATTTTTTTGCAAACTTTCATTTGCAATTTTTTTTATAATGACTTAAATTACCTGTTATTTTCAGAAATGACCAACCTCAATTAGATTGATCTAACAAATTTGTGAATTGTTAATTTAGCGGACATTTTCTTTCTGGTTATTACTCATAAGTAGCTATAAGTTTTGCACCGGCCTGGACATTGCTTGGGTTATTCTTCCTTAATGATGTAACTCATTAAGTGCTGTTTTTAGTTACTGTTAAGGTTTGATTAGTGGATTCTTTTCTTAATCTCTGTCTTTTACAACTTTATAGTCAAAAAGTAAAAATAAAGTTATTCCCACCTAATCTTCCATACCGAACATGTAAAGTGAAAAACACTGTACCATAATGAAGCATTTTATTCATGTAATTACAGTAAATAGGCATAAACCTGTCCTTCTGTTCTCTCCTTTGAAAAGAAGAAAAGAGCTATTATCACACTGTCAGTGCCTTGACAACATTTACCATGGTTTCTTCCCCTGTTTTAAACAGATTCACACTGCACATCATTCGATATGTTCCGAGGCGCTCGGCGCGCTCTGGAGGTTCACGAGCGAGTAGTAAGCTCCGGTCGGACCCTTAGCCAACAAGGAAGAGTGGCTCCCCTTCTCCACCACCTTCCCTTTGTCTAGCACAGCGATCACATCGCACCCTTGTATGGTACTCAACCTATGCGCCACCACTAATGTGGTCCGTCCGACCATTAGGTGCTCCAGTGCGTTCTGCACCACCTTCTCCGACTGGCTGTCGAGCGCGCTAGTCGCCTCATCGAGTAACAACAGAGTCGGGTTTCGCAGTATGGCTCTCGCTATGGCCACTCTCTGCTTTTGCCCTCCGGAGAGCTGGACTCCCCTGTCACCGCACCACGTATCGTAGCCATCCTTTAATGCCACAATGAAGTCGTGAGCGTTTGCAGCCCGTGCAGCCTCGATGATTTCCGTTTCACTCATCTCGTGCGATATTCCGTAGACAATGTTCTCTCTTATTGTGCTGGCGAATAGAGTCGGTTCCTGACTAACCAATGCCATGTGCTTCCTTAAGGCCCTGAGTTGGTATGACCTCATATCTCGTCCGTCAATTTTTACGGTGCCTCTGATTGGATCGTAGAACCTTTCGATTAAACCAATGAGGGTCGATTTTCCGGATCCGCTCTGTCCGACCATTGCGGTTGATTTCCCTGCTTCGATTTTGAATGAGAAGTCCTTTAAGATGAGGACATCCGGCCTTTCTGGGTATGCAAAATCTACCCTGCAAAACTCTACATGACCTGTTATTTTTCTTGGTTGGTAGCCTTCCACATCTTCAGGTTCTATTCTGGTCAGCCGGTCCAATATAGCGAACACGGAGCCGACTGTGTCCGAGCCCTTGGCAAGGTCTGTGGTCATGCTTCCGGCGTCAGCAATCACTTTGCCTGTGCTGATCAAGATCATGAACGTCTCGAAGAGCGCTTTTGATGTGATTTGCCCATGAGAAATCAACTTGCCTCCGTACCAGAAATCTAGAGCCCAAACGCACTTCGAAAAGAATTGCGACGCGGCTAGTCCGATACCAGCATACCACGACTGCCGGATGCTCTCTCGTTCCGGGGCTTGCTGGGCTTTCTCAAGCATTTTGAGGATGCGCTCTTGGGAAGAGAATGAAGTGATAGTTCGGTGGTTGGAGACTGCATCCGCCGCGAGCTTGCTACTTTCCTCTTGAGCCTTGATGGCCTTCTGAGACATGTTCTTTAGTAGCATTCGTCTCATGTAGAAGCAGACTATAACAAGGGGTTGCGCAGCTATTACTACGAGGGCGAGTCTCCAGGCGATGATCAGACCCATGGTGAAGGCAACTATTATAGCCGAGCATGTCTGCACGATAAGAGCCATTCGGTCACCCACCAAAGATCTCACCTGCACAGAAGTGTCGAAGCAGCATTAGCCATCAATACGAGCATGTTCCAGTTATAGAGGACCAGAATGAGCGAAGTGCGACAAAGGAATAGTATTTACCACATTGGCATCATTGGCGAGTCTAGAGCAAACCGAACCGCTGGAGTTCTGATCTTGATCGAACCATCCAACTTCGAAAGTCAGGATTTTAGAGAGCATCTTCTCTCGGATCCTCTTAGTCAAGTACTCCCCCATGAAGGCGAAATTGTAATGCTGGCTCACATTGACCGCGAGCGAGAACACAGCCAAACCCAGAAAGCAGAATGCATAGATCCTTATCTTTGCTTTAATCTCCTCGTGGTCTTTCAAGAAATAAACCGAGATCATTGAGCCCATGGCAAAAGCATACACTGGTTGAACTGCGCCGAACAACATCGAGCTGATGCACCCCAGGATCGCTTGTTTCCACTCTGGCATGTTCAAAGCTATCAATCTTCGGAAAGATGGAATAGGGATCTTTTGATCATCCGAACCAACCGCCGCCATCGACCTTGCTGAGCTGCAGCAACTCACCTTAGATAGGCTGTGGCGGCTACTAGTACTGTATCCATCCCTGCTTAATATGGAAGATGTGATTTGGTTCTCGGGTTTGTCAACTTGATCTATCGGTTTCTGTTTCTCTGATTTCTGAAGATTGACCAACGAGGTGTAGAGGCCGTCTTCATTCTGGATGAGCTCTTCATGATTGCCAGTCTCTATCACTTGCCCGTTCTGAACGACGG
This sequence comes from Metrosideros polymorpha var. glaberrima, assembly GCA_001662345.2. NCBI lineage: Eukaryota > Viridiplantae > Streptophyta > Magnoliopsida > Myrtales > Myrtaceae > Metrosideros > Metrosideros polymorpha. Next base: position 19,983,785 of record BCNH02000009.1, read on the forward strand.
CGATGTTATTGGCATGTCGTATAGTAGATAGCCGGTGAGCAATGATGATCGTTGTGCGACCAATGGAAGCTCGATCGAGTGCGTCTTGGACGATTTTCTCTGATTCAGAGTCTAATGCGCTCGTTGCTTCATCTAGGAGGAGGATTCTGGGTGCTTTAATAATTGCTCGCGCGATAGCTATTCTCTGCTTCTGCCCTCCTGACAATTGGATGCCCCTTTCCCCTACCTGCTGAGACAAATGTAAGCTTATGTACTTTCACATGCTTTATGTAACACAATACATAAATGCAAGATTCTCCCAATCAAAAACCTTTAGTACGTCTTTGGTATCGGACTCGAGTGAGCAAGCACTTTAAGGCATTGAAACTATATACAATTTGAGGAAAGAGAAGGACCAGACCTGCGTATTGTACCCCTGAGGCAACTGACTGATGAAGTTATGAGCATTGGAAGCCTTGGCAGCTTCGATCACCTCGTTCATCTTGGCATTCTCCTTGCCAAAGAGTATATTCTCCTTTATGCTAGTCGCAAAGAGTGTCGGCTCTTGGCTCACTAGTCCCATTTGCGATCTAAGCCATTTAATTTGCAGCTTATTAGTGGTGATCCCATCGAGGAGTATTTGTCCACTGAGTGGGTCGTAGAACCTCTGCAGGAGCGATATCACCGTGGATTTTCCAGAGCCACTGCCACCAACCAAAGCTAGAGACTTTCCTGACGGAACCGTGAGAGAGAAGTCTCTGAAGATGATGTTTTCAGGTCTCGACGGATATGCGAACTCGACGTGTATAAATTCGATGTTTCCTTCCAAATTCGGTATGGTCTCTCCCTCCATGTTCTCTGGATCAATCAGGGGCACTCTCTGTATCACCTCCTTTATACGCTCACCTGCCGAACACGCTTCCGAGAAGTACTTGAGGTTGGATAAAGCAGAACCAAATGCCCTTAAATCATATATAATAAGACCAAACAAATCAGGGTCAGTTGCTTCTGGAACAAGGCGATTTCCTGAATCTTAAAGCAGCTTAGGCACAGGACTACTGTTCCTGAATGTATATCATCAGCAAGAATGCGAGTTAAAATCAAAACTTTAAGAGAAAGCTGGGCAATACTTACACTCCGCCAAAAGTAACGGCCGTGCCAACAACATAAACCGTTCCACCTTTATAACCATGGTCCATGACCATCCTACTGCCATAATATGCCATGAAAGACCAAATGGCGAACACAATACTGTTGCTTCCGATCGCCAAGCCTTTGGCCAAGCCCTGCTTCAGCCCCAACTGCACGGAGCCTTCAAGAGCTTTAGAAAACTCGGAAAGCGTTTTGCTCTCACCGACGAAGGCATATACTGTTCTGATGGAAGAAACCGCCTGTTCTGCAATCATACCAGCTTTACTATACTCTTCCCTTATCTTTCTTGCAATTACAATTAGAGTCCTCCCATATATCATGCCCGGAATGATGAGAAACACAACAAAGGGGAACCCAACTATTGCCAGTCTCCACAACATTATGAATGCCGCTATGTAGCTCCCGACAAACAGCGAAATGTTGACGAGAAAATTAGGGACCTATAATTTCAATTTAGTCAAACTTAGCTAATACACCGGGAATCAAAAATCATAAATGAAACATAAAATAACAGAGAGATTCAGATTCTGAATTAGGGACCTTCTCGCTTAGGACGTCCTGAATCACGAGACTATCGCTGGATACACTGGTGACGATATCGGACGTGCTCGTCACATGCATATCAAAGTAGGTCACGTCTTGCCTGAGCACAGCTCTCAAGTATCTGGCTCTCATTCTTGCCGCTTGCCTCTCACCAGTCCTGGTCCAACAATACCCTTCTGAATATAATCACCATCACCAGCACGGTCAGAAAATGTTAGGCAAGTCTTAGAAGCATTTCCACCCTAGAACACTCACAGGAGTTTCTACATGTATGAAAGCAACCTCCTCCAAAATGGTGGGTGCATAATAAAAGTCATTGAAAGTTTGTACCAGTAGTCACAAAATCTCAACTTTACTCCAATTTCCAACTCCTGCCAAGATAAACAAAAAAGCACAAGAGGGAAGAAGAGAAACGGTGCGACCCACCTAGAAAACACGCAAACAACAATCCACAGGCGATGTACAAGAGAGCCAGTGCATTCTGCAGAAAAGGAACACAACTTAGAGTGAGGGAAAGAGATCACTATTGCCTAATTACGAGCTCATAGAGAGATGGTTGTGTGTACCTTGTTCATGCTGTGACGAAACGTTGCGGGATCCAGAGAAGATGCAGAGCCAACGGCGTTCATGAGATGACTAGAGACAAAGAGCACAAAGGGGGTAGAGAAGCCATCGGCGACACTTCCGAAGAAGCCTAGACCAATCAACCACTTGTCCACTCCATCTGCGTGCATGAATATGGAGCCCATGGACGACCACCCCTTCTTCTTCTTCATCTTCTTCTCCTCCGCCGCATTGCTCTGTCTCTCATTCCCCATTTTCGCTTTCGCAAGTTTCTTTCAGGAACAGCCAACGTAAGGATTCTCAACTCTTACATCTGTTGATTCATTGATCGACTTCAAATGTTGCTTTGCTTGTTGCTTCCTCCTAGAATGACAATGAGAGAATAGATCAGAAGAGAAGCTAAAGGGGCTGGGGGTGTCTCTTCTTGGCCAAGAGCAACCATTATTTATAGACTGCTCGTGGAGACTAACTGTATCTACCGATTGATATCCGGACAGCTTCAAAAGTCAACTGATCTGAACATTCGGGACCAACAATAATTAGTTCTTGCCAACATATGTCATTTTCCGGTATTAAGTAGTTTAAATTCTTAAAAATAACAAAAGAGAAGTAATCAGAAGATTAAAACAAGAAGCAAGCATTGCAAGGAAAAGCATAATTACCAGATGATCCGATGCTCAATGAGCGCGGTGCACACACTAAAATTAAATTTGTACTTGGACCCCCAAATATAATGGATCCATCAAATTGGACCGCGCATGTGTATTTTAGTACACATATTGCACTCGCGAGATCATCAACCTCATCCAATAGAAGAACTTAGATCTTCAAAGCATGCTTTCAAGGAAAAGTGAACGAGTGTCCTAAGTACGATCTCCGACGTTTTCTTCTGAAATACTGACATAGAACGAAATATGCTGAATGAAATAATAACAGACTAGACTGAAAACGTTATGGGAATATTTTGATTTTTAACTTATCTTAAGAAACGGATATAAACTGTGCGAAGTTCCGACATGGTATCACTCGTTAATTACTATTCATATTTAGATCGAATTATAAAAAAAATGCACGTATCCAGAAAATAAAAGCACATAATTGATGTAGCGATTATTAATTTATTATGGTGGAATGAAAAGTTGGAAAGGCGTGCGGAACAAGCCACAGGTCAAGTGAGATGAGAGCTGACTTTCAACGTCCGTGGTTAGGCGTCACCAGTGACGCTTAATCGATGCCCTTCTTTTTCCAGTGCGTACGGCTTAATTTTTAATTCGCTCTTCTTCTTTTTTTAATTCTCTTGATTACGCATGGATCACAACTCTATTTCTGGTAGCCCATGTCACCTTTGCCCTGGAATTAGATGGATGAGTTATTTGAAAATTAGTTTAATTCCAACATGGGTTATTACCACAAAATTTTTTAAATTAGTACACATATGATAAATTTACCAAAAACTAATTTTTTGACTTTGAAAAATATTAAATTGGTACACCTGTGACAACTTTACCCTAAATTTTAGGGTTTGTCGGAATGGATGAACTGAGCCGTATTGTTAGAAAATGCGCAAATTAAAGAAACGTCAACTAAATTATCATTATTATTATTTTAAAAAAATAATTTTGGGATAAATTTATTCCAGTTAAGGGTTTTTCACGGTCAAAAAATTAGTTTTGAGTAAATTTATTACAAGTGTATCAATTTGGGGTTTTTCGTGGTATTAATTCTTCCAACATGGAAATTTATACGATTTTAAATTAAAGTATGCGCGGAATAATGTATAATTTCTATCGGACCTGAGTAAGTCTTTAAAAGACTTCGTTTGAACTATTAGGACATAAAACTCAGAGGTATTCCCCAGGAAGAGAGAAGAAAAACTGTCCTCCAACTTGGGGTGTGAGGCATGTGAAAATTGATATGTTTAAATAAGAAACGCATTCATGAAACCCGTCTCACAAGATGGGGATAGGCCGCCAAGGCCCTCACAAGGAAGCTTGCTTCCCCTGATTAGGTGAGAATTCCCTTCTAACCAAGACAGGGATCCAAGTCAGCCCGTTTAAATTAAAATATGCGTGGATTAATGTATGATCTCTGTCACCAAGAATATCGAGGTGGTCATCAGAAAGATGCTTACAGTCCAAATTACATTATTATGATTATTATTATTTTGGAACACGCTAATGGTTTGGAACGATCTCGGACACGCGAGGCTTGAAACAAAAGAATAAGTCAGGACAGTCACAATCGAGGGATACAAGAACCTCATCGTTACTATGAATCGGGTCTTCTTTGGCCAAGACATAGTGGGGTTATAGCCTGTGGGATGAATTCGAATTGTCCCCATTCCTAACCCAACCACGGAAATAGGGTCACATTATTTTGGAAGAAGAAAAGAAAATAATGAATCACCGGACACAATTAGTAACAAAACTGAAAAATCTGCTCGCAACAATTCAAATGGTTTGCATGGAATCTAGGGTCGATCGAACTATTTGTGCATATGAGATTGACTTGATTTGATAAACTGAATTCCGGCAGATTACGAATTTTATTGACGATGGAGAGATAGGATATTTGAAATTCCCAAAAAAGTAAAATTACGACAGACCCTAGATTCCACGTGAACCATTTGAATTGTTGCGAAATAGGGAGGACTGATCCTTTCTCCACCAATTTGCGCTTATCCTACACTGCAATCGCATCACGGTTGTGGAATTATAGTACCTCAATGAAGCATTCTCCTTAGGTAATCTTATAGGAAATTAAGGCGCGTTTGATAACATTTATGATCTCTATTTTTCTATTCTTTTGTTCCTCGGAATAGAAATCAGTTTGTGAACATCAATTCTCCATAATAGATCAGCGGGCAAGGAATAAATTTGGAATAGAAATGATAAATAAAAAATCTAATTTTTTGTTCTCAAAAACAAAAACAAAAATAAGGTCATTTTAGAGAAACAAATTCAACGTAACATAATACTGGTATTTACACCCACGAGTCCACAACTCATTAGTGACCCATATGGGTCACCGGTTGCCGTCGGGAATAGAGTTTTTTAGGGTTATACCAAATGCATTTTGTTCTTTTTTTTGTTCTAAGAATAAAAATTTTGTGCAGTTACTGAATGCGTTCTTCTGCTTAAAAACTCGTCTAGAAAATAGAAATAGAAAAAAAATTATTTCTAAACAGAAATTGTTCCCAAGAACATAAATGTTAACAGACGCTCCCTAATCATAAATGTATCTTTCTGTTCTCTCCTTTGTAAATAAAAGAAGAGTTTGTGTTTGGTCGTCCAGATAAAACTCCGAATATGATAACTTTATCTTATCTGGTGTTTTGTGTGCCATAAATTATGGACATGTCCATATGTAGTTCGGATACAGTTTATAGATCAAATAAAAAAATCCCACTTGAGGGTGGGATAAACATAGATAGAATATATGAAATTTAAAAAAAAAAAGTAAAATTACGAAGCTTTAGAATTCTAGGCCTCATTCTCTTCCCATCGTCACTCTCCTCTTCTTCTTCGATCTGTTCTTGCCCTATTTCATTTCTGAAGTTCCAGAATCTGTGAGAGATTCTGATCACACTCCGTCGACTCTTCACATGGAGGCGCCAAATCTGCTCTTCTCAATTGACCTCTCTACTGGAATCGCCTTAGACTGTTGCTTCCAGCTCCGTCACGCACAACCCCGACCCCATCTTCGATCGACCTCGAGCACTAACAAGCCGAGGTTGACCCGAGGGCAAGGATCGAGCACGAACAAGTTGAAATCCGAGGTTCATTCTCGATCTAAGCCCCAGATCGAGGGCTTGTCTCGTCCCCACCTCGCCCTCTTGACGGTGGCGACGACAAGGCAGAGAGGATGGATGACGGTGCAATAGAGAAGGACTGTGTAAAGAGAGAGGTGCGAGTCAGAGAAGAGGGACGAGCGAGGGACATGGTACGGCCATGACACAATATGAGCCGGAGTATATGCGATATAGTGTCGACTGCTTTTCGTGATGGCGGAGGTGATTGTGGCAGACAAGACATGGGCGGTGAAGTGGTGAATCCATGCTCGGAGATCTTTTTCACTGTCTAATCCAGTTTTGCCAATGGACACCAAACACTCATTTGGATAAAATTTTATTTAAATCCATATTATATGCAAACGTTACCAAACACTAGATATTACCAAACACTAGATAGGAGATTAAAAATCGCATCATATCTTTATCACATTCGGCCTTATCCTATTCAGTAAAAATATCTGGACGACCAATCGCAGCTTGTCTTAACTAAGGTTCCGTTTGTTTCGTAAAAAATGTGACATTTTAAAAAAATATTTTTCAAAAAGTTATATTTTCAAAAATATGAGCTGAGACCTAAAAATGAATTGGAAAATACTTCTCATCGTTTATTAAGTAATATTTTTAAATATTTTCTTCTTTTCTTCATTTTCTTTCTTTTTCTTTTGAGGCCTGGCCACGGCCGACCTTGCTCGATCCCGACGAAGTCTCCGCATCTCATTAACACACTCAACACTTGTCTACGCATTCCATTTCGAGTAAAGGTGTCAAAATAGGTTCATGACCCATTTTTTTACTCATATACTAATAGATGGGTTGTAAATGGATTGTTAGACATTTGAGGGTTGGGTCAAAATGGTTTAGAACATTAAAGTTCAGCTAGAGTGGGTCATAAATGGATTTCTAGTGACCCATTTATGACCTATAACCCATAAATGGGTTCCACCTCAGGATCTCCTCCTCGACGCCATCCAGCTCTTTCCTTCCTCCTCCTCCGCCATCCCCTCCGACGTCGCCATGCCCGACGATGCCGCCCCGCCTTCACAAGCCCCCAACGAAAACCCCTCACTGCTCCGTCACACCCAGCCTCTCTCCATGTGCCGATTTCAGTGGCTTCCATTGCTCTGAGACACCGCAATTCGAAGCATCTCTCGTCACTTCCCTCCCAAATCTACTCTTGCGGTGATCCTCAAGAGCTCGTCCAGCGACGCCCAATTTCTCCTCACGAAGCAGCAACGTCCTCCAAGTTCGGCGACGAGGAGTACGATTCCTGCGTCGATTCCGATCTCTGGAACTTGCCCTGTGCTCCGTTGAGCCCCCTCGCGCGACGGCTGGCCGAGGTCAGCGTTCGCATTGAAGACACAGTTGCGTGCTTGGAGAAGATCCATTTGGACGATTCGATGTGGTAGAGAACAAAGAAAGAGGAATACAAAGAAGAGGGGGGGCGGTGGAGGAGGTGTACGGACAACATTTTGTGTTTATTGGGTTTTTCCTTCATTTAAAAATAAGAATAAGAAGGAAAAAAAAACTAAAAAATCGATT
>BCNH02000009.1:19991444-20020856 GCA_001662345.2 Metrosideros polymorpha var. glaberrima
ATGGAATGAAAGTGTTTTAACAATATATTTAAGAAAAGTCATAAGATTAGATTATGTATGGAAATATTTTAATAATATGGATCGGATTGGATATGATTAAAAAAATTTGCATTACAAATAAATTGGTTATAAATAAATTAATAGATCAATTTGGGTTGGATCATTTATGATCCAATTTAAATCCGACCCGATTCACCTGTTTGACAAATCTAATTTAGAGCATACCCAGGAACCATTATCGTCCAAGAGACTGACATTCCTCTCTCGCATATCGTCGAACAGCTTCTGTCCGCCACCCATGTCTCTGCGTCTAACATACCCAGCAAGCAATGAATTCCAACACATAGAGATTCCTCTCGCCCATATCGTCAAACACCTTGCACGCATCCTCCATCCCACTCTCCCCTCCACCCATTGCATACAAATTTACCAAATTCGTCTTCACAAACGGATTGGAAACATACCCATCCCTCAGAACCCTCCCCTGCACCTGCAACCCTTCTCCGAACAAGCCCGACCTCACGCAAGCGCTCAAGAGACGGGAATACGTGTAACTATCGGGTTTGGTGTCCCCACGCACCATCTGAGCAAAACACTCGACCGATCCTGGCGGCGCCGGGGTTCGCCCGTGTCCCCGGATCATTTAGAAGGCTATTTTCCCTTGACCGGAAAAGATTTTCCGGATCTGCCTTGTCCGACTAATGCGTTCGATTCCCCGCTTTGATTTTAAATGAGAAGTCCTTTAAGATGATGACATCTGGCCTTTCCAGGTATGGGAAACGTACCCTGCAAAACTCTACATAGCCTGTTAATTTTTCTTGCTTGGTAACCTTCCATGTCTTCGGATTCGATTCTGGTCTCCCGGTCCAGTGTGGTGAACAAGGACCCGAGCATTGGCTGAGAAGAAAACATGAGCATTCAGTTTTAGATTTTGCAACAAAAATCAAAATGGACTGAAGAAATGACTCACCCAGGGCAAACGAGGCATGAACGAGCAATTCGCTGGACCGAGCATGGCTGGACCCGAACCAGATATTTTCATGTCGAGTGTCAGTATAGTTTGGGTAAAAGGTTATCAAGTGGGCATTGTAATGGTTTCCATACGGTTAGGACCCTAACCATGAGTTTTCAAACCCTAAATTTGCGGAAAATTTTCAAATAAGGACATAAAGTGGAGAAGTTGTATGAAGTGGACATTGTCTCAAATAAGTACCTGAAGTTGCTAACTTAGTCTAAAAAAAAGACTTGAAGTGGCCAACTTAATCTCAAATAAAAGCCTAAATTCGCTGACCGGCCAAATCTTATTTGGAGTCAGCAGTATTTTCGTCCAAGGACTCTTATATTTTTCCTTTTGTTTCATCTTTTTCTCTTTCTTTTTATTTTCTTATCTTAAGTTTTCGTTTTTCTTTCATCTTCCTCTCGCCTCCTCCTACGCTATAGCTCCCCCACCTACAATGGGAGTCGCGTCATCACGCCGGCTCTCATTGGTCTAGGTGAGAGAAACCGGATTAAAGTTATTTGCTACTGGTCGCCTTCTCCGACGATGAAATCCTTAGTTCCTCAGGGCGCGTCAAATCTTGGCTGGCTCATGCTTGATCTAGGGCTCAGAGCATCCTCCATTTGATGATGAAGGTTCTAGAATTTCAGTCGATGGCAGGGGCGGACAAGGTTGGAGGGCTCGAATAGGACTTGTCGATGGGGGCAATGTGGCAATTGGAGAGGATGTGGCAATTGGAGAGGAAGGTGTAGATAAGGTCAATCTCAAGGAGTTATGAGAACTGAGAACTGAGGTTGGAGAACGTGCAATTGGGAGGATATCCTGTGATTTGGAACTGGTTAACGGTTGTAGGATTTTTTATGATGTGCCTAGTAGGGCTTCTATGGATCGCCATATGATTGGTAGGAGTTCCATGTATAGGCTTCTTTGCGGTTGATGAAGTTGGTTGATGATCAATCTGTGGATGGGGTATCGGTGGAGGGAAAGTCGAGCTGTGTCCGAGTGTGTCTCCAGACTGGGGATTTACTACAAGGAGCCACTGGCATTGCAAAGGCAAAGGAGGAGCTTCGAAAGATCAAATTTGTGCAAGAGGGAAAAACCTGAATTTGAAATTGATGAGGCGAAACCCTTGCCGAAGGTTGAAACAGTCGCCTGCTTAAGTCAGTCAGATAAGATGATATGGTGACGCATGAATAACGATGCTTATGCTGTTGGCAAGCAGTACCGAAAACAGTGCAAAAATCGTAGTTGCTGGGTTGGTGCAAGGCGTGGAATACGAGAAGTTCGATGCACTCTTGAGGTGAGAGAACGGATTTCGCCGAAGGTATTAGTTGCATTGCTGGAGAGTTAGACAACAAATTGGCGGTTGCTGAGTCTCGGCAAAAGCAAAAAGGTGCTGCCAAGAAGATTAACCAATTGGTAATATGAGCTAGAGGCTTAAGAGGAGTTACATCAGAAAGGAAGAAGTTTGTAATTATCCATTGTTGTAACAATATAAACCCATTCGGGCATTTCATCGAACATCTATGGGGCGCGTGGCGAGCCTCGAAGGAAGACACTCGAATTAGACCGGAACTTGCGATGAATGTCAGGATAAAGGAATCATATTTTTTGTAAGCTCACCGCTTTGTGGAATCGTTTACGAACCATTTTGAGGAGTGTAACTTTGAATATTCAACGAGCTAGGTTGTGCTGTAATGGCTTGCGCCGAAGAAAAGCTGGTCCTGGTCATACGACGGGATGGCAGAGAGAGAGAGGGGGGTTGATGATAGTGTGGAAGATGGAGGTGTGGATGAAAAGCTGGTCCTGGTCCTGGTCATTCAACGAGCCCGCGGGTGGGGGGAGCTATAGTTATGAGGGAGCGTGAAGAAGATGAAAGAAAAAGAAGAAAAGAAAGAGAAAAAGAATAAAGAAAGAAAAATAAAGAAAAAATTGTATTTGGACGAAAATGCCCCTGCTGAAATAAGATTTGGCTAAGGTGTACTTAGTCCTTATTTGAGAATAAATTGATCACTTCATGTTTTTATTTGAGACATCATCAACTTCGCGCCTTTTTAAGAGAAAATCCCTCCACTTCATGTCTTTATTCAAAATTTTCTCTAAATTTGCTATGCAAATTCATTGTCCCTCTTCATCGACTCCACCTGCGATTGTGAAATCAACACGATTAATCGGATCGAGTTGCAAAGTCCAGCTCACGACTCACTAAATCCTCAAGCGTTAGTTTTGATTTTTAACTACTAAACAGGTCTCTCCTTCGCTCGTGCTCTGCCATTTTCCTCTGCAATCGAAGGACCAAGTTCATCGATCGAAAGATGCAGACAGAGATGATGAGCGACCCATTCGTAAGCGTAAAAAGTGGGAAACATCGGTGAAGCTTGGCCTGCGCCTTTCAAACTGCCGTTGCCTCTGCGCCTACTGCTCAGAGAAGAAGAGAGTGAGATTGTGTTTTACTTGGAGGGTGAAAATGAAAAGATCATTCAATCATTCATGGAGATTGTGTTTGCTTGTGAAAATTGTGAGAGGGGGATTGAGGTTTGGTTGTGAGAGCTGGAGGACTGCTTGTAATGGTGATAGGTCCAGTAGCATGGAGACTTGATCCGACCCGACCCGACCCATTGGCACCCTTAGAATCTTGAACTCGCGATAGGTGGCGTCCGAAAAAAAGAAAAGCTCTCGGATTGTGTGTCAATATTAGCCGCAAGTCGTTGAGCAAAAGAGAACGAAGAGGGAAATAGAAAAGAAGGCCGAGTCCTATATTAAATGGGTTGGAAATGGGTTTCTTTTACAACCCATTTAAACCCATTTTTGTTAGCCTTTTAACTTCAGAACCCATTTATGATGAGACTTTCAAATTTAAATGACTCATTCATGACCCATTTAAGTAATGTTTGGTTAGCGAAGATTCCACTGTCCCTATCATTAACTAAGTAGGAGTTCTGTGGCCAAAACAAGTGGAGTTCAGCCCGTGGAATAAGTTCGAATTAACCCTATTCAAAACCCTAATATGAAAATAGGGTTGCATTATTTTCAACAAAAAGGAAGTTTAAATAAACTTAGATTCATGAATCACCGGACAGAATCAGTGAGGAAACTGCAAATAAAGAGTAAAACATGGATTTTACTTTTGTGAAATCTAGGCTCCAAAGGATGCGTTAAAAGGTCTACACTAGTGAAGTAACATTGAAGTAGTCACGCAGCATTGTTAGGACCCATTTGCAAGGTGGCTAGAGAGTATTAAGCTCGGCCAGGACCCTTTCAGCCACCAAAGAAGAGTGAGTCACTTTCTCCACCAATTTGCCCTTCTCCGACACTTGCAATCACATCATAATTGTGGATGGTGCTCAGCCTATGAGCTACCACCCCACTAGTCCTGCCCACCATCAAGCCCTCCAATGCATCTTGCACCAACCTCCCTGATTGCCCATCGAGTGCTCTCGTCGCCTCGTCCTGCAGCAACATGCTCGGGTTCTTCAGTATGGCCCAAGCTATGGCGATGCACTGCTTCTAACTGCTAGAGAGTTGCATGCCCCTGTGGGCGCATTTGGCGTCGTAGCTGTGCTTTAGTCCCGAGATGAAGCCGAGGAGATAGAACGACTTGTGTAACGGCTAAAAGATACAAATGATCAGCAATGACTTTTCCTGGCCAGACCCAACATAGTCTAGTCGCAGCTTTCCATACACAACTTGGTGTTTTTGGAACTGCAATGGAGATGGAACCGTTTCTGGTAATCTGGTTCATAAGAAATCGGTGAACCTATCAGAAATTGTAAAGGAAGCTGGACTCGCACCCAGTTGATTCTTTTCTTAATCTCTGTCTTTGACGACTTTACGGACAAAAAGTAAAAGAAAGTTATTCCCATTAATCTTCAGCATTGAACATGTAGAGCAAGTGAAGAACACTGTCATATAATGAAGCATTCTCTCCTTGGAATTACAGTAAACAAGGTTAAACCTGTACTCACGTTCTCTCCTTCGAAAAGAAAATAACTATTATCATACTCTTAGTGCCTTAATTACATTTCCCATGGTTTTCTTTCCCTGTTTTAAACAGATTCACATCACGCATTACTCGATACCTTCTGAGTCGCTAGGCGCGCTCTGGAGGTTCACAAGTGAGTAGTAAGCTCCAGCCGGACCCTTAGCCAACAAGGAAGAGTGGCTCCCCTTCTCCACCACCTTCCCTTTGTCTAGCACGGCGATCACATCACACGCTTGTATGGTACTCAACCTATGCGCCACCATTAGCGTGGTTCGTCCTACCATTAAGCTCTCCAGAGCATTCTGCACCACCTTCTCCGACTGGCTGTCCAGCGCACTAGTCGCCTCATCCGGCCTTTCCGGGTATGCGAAATCTACCCTGCAAAACTCTACATGGCCAGTTATTTGTCTCGGTTGGTAACTATCCATGTCTTCAGGTTCAATTCTGGTCTGCCGGTCCAATATGGTGAACACGGACCCGACTGTGTCTAAACCCTTGGCAAGGTCTGTCGTCATGCTTCCAGCATTTGCAATCACTCGGCCTATGCTGATCACGACCATGAACGTCTCAAAGAGCTCTTTCGATGTGATTTGCCCTTGCGAAATCAACTTGCCTCCGTACCAGAAATCTAAAGCCCATGCGCACTTTGTAAAGAATTGCGAGGCTGCTAGTCCAACACCAGCATACCATGACTGCCGGATGCTCTCTCGTCCCGGGGCTTCCTGGGCTTTCTCAAGCATATTGAGGATGCGGTCTTGGGAAGAAAAGGAAGTGATAGTTCGGTGGTTAGAGACTGCGTCTGCCGCGAGCTTGCTGCTATCGTCTTGAGCCTTCATGGCCTTCTCAGACATGGTCTTTAGTAGCATTCGTCTCATGTAAAAGCAGACTATAGTAAGGGGTTGCGAAGCTATTACTACAAGGGCGAGTCTCCACGCAATGATCAGACCCATGGTGAAGGCAATCACTATAGCTGAGCATGTCTGCACGATAAGAGCCATTTGGTCACCCACCAAAGACCTCACCTGCACAGACGCGTTGCTGCATTAGCCATCAATAAAAGGCCATCCTGTATTCGAGATATTGAGGACTAGAATGAGCGAAGTGCAATAAAGGAATTGTAGTTACCACGTTGGCATCCTTAGCAAGTCTAGAGCAAACCGAACCACTGGAGTTCTGATCTTGATCAAACCATCCAACTTCGAAAGTCAGGATTTTAGAGAGCATCTTCTCGCGGATCCTCTTAGTCAAGTACTCCCCCATGAAAGCGAAATTGTAATGTTGGCTCACATTGAGTGAGAGCGAGAACACGGCCAAACCCAGAAAGCAGAATGCATAAATCCTTATCTTTGCTTTAATCTCCTCGTGGTCTTGCAAAAAATAAACCCAGACGATTGAGCCCATGGTGAAAGAATACACTGGTTGAACTGCGCCGGACAAGATCGCACTGATGCACCCCATGATCGCTTGTTTCCACTCCGGCATGTTCAACACCATCAATCTTCGGAAAGATGGAACTGGGATCTTTTGATCATCTGAAACAACCGCCGCCATCGACCTCGCTGAGCTGCAGCGACTCACCTTGGATAGGCTAGGGCAGCTACTAGTACTATATCCATCCATGCTTAATATGGAAGATGAGATTTGGTTCTCACGTTTCTCAACTTGATCTGTCGGGTTCTGTTTCTCTGATTTCTGAAGATTGACCAACAAGGTGTAGACGCCGTCTTCATTCTGGATTAGCTCTTCGTGATTGCCGGTCTCGATCACTTGCCCGTTCCGAATGACAGCGATATTATTGGCATTTCGTATAGTAGATAGCCGGTGAGCAATGATAATTGTTGTGCGACCAATGGAAGCTTGATCGAGTGCTTCTTGGACGATTTTCTCCGATTCCAAGTCTAACGCGCTTGTTGCTTCATCTAGGAGGAGGATCTTGGGTGCTTTAATGATTGCTCGCGCTATAGCTATTCTCTGCTTCTGCCCTCCTGACAATTGGATGCCTCTTTCCCCTACCTTCTCAGACAATGCAACACCATAGATAGATGCAAGATTATTCCTATAGAAAACTTTTAGTACGTCATCGGTATCAGACTCAAGTCAGCAGGCACTTAAGGCATCAAAATTATATACAACTAGGGAGAGAAAGAGAAGAGGGAACAAACCTGTGTATCGTACCCCTGAGGCAACTGACTGATGAAGTTATGAGCATTCGAAGTCTTGGCAGCTTCGATTACCTCCTTCATCTCGGCATCCTCCTTGCCGAAGAGTATATTTTCCTTTATGCTAGTAGCAAAGAGTGTTGGCTCTTGGCTCACTAGTCCCATTTGCAATCTAAGCCATTTAATTTGCAGCTTATTAATGGCAATCCCATCAAGGAGTATTTCTCCACTGAGCGGGTTGTAGAACCTCTGCAGGAGCCATATAACTGTGGATTTTCCTGAGCCGCTGCCACCCACCAAAGCTAGAGTCTTTCCTGATGGGATCGCGAGAGAGAAGTCTCTGAATATGATGTTTTCAGGTCTTGACGGATATGCAAACTCCACGAGTCTAAATTCAATATTTCCTTCCAAATTCTGTATAGTGTTCCCCTCCATGTTCTCTGGATCAATCATGGGCACTCTCTTCATCACCTCTGCTATACGCTCACCTGCCGAAGACGCTTCCAAGAAGTACTTGAGGTTGGATAAAGCAGAACCCAATGCCCTTAAATCATATAAGATAAGACCAAACAAGTCAGGATCAATGGCTTCTAAAACACAGCAATTTCCTGAATCTTAAACCCTCTTAGGGCTAGACTACTTTTCCTGAATGTACTATCAGCAAAAATGCGAGTTAAATTCGATAGTCTAAAAGAAAGCTGCATGCTACTTACACTCCGCCAAAAGTAATGGAAGTGCCAACGGCATAAACCGTTCCGCCTTTATAACCATGGTACATGACCATCCTACTACCATAATATGCCATGAAAGACCAAATGGCAAACACAATACTGTTGCTTCCAATCGCCAAGCCTTTCGCCAAGCCCTGCCTTAGCCCCAGCTTCACGGATCCTTCAAGAGCTTTAGAAAACTCGGAAAGTGTTTTGCTCTCACCGACAAAGGCATAAACCGTTCTGATGGAAGAAACCGCCTGTTCTGCTATCGTACCAGCCTTATTATACTCTTCCCTTATCTTTCTTGCAATTTTTATTAGAGTCCTCCCATATATCATGCCCGGGATTATGAGGAACAGCGCAAAGGAGAACCCAACTATTGCCAGTCTCCACAACATCACGAATGCCACTATGTAGCTCCCCACGAACAATGACACGTTGACAAAAAAATTAGGGACCTACAATTTCAGTTTAGAAACATTTAGCTATCACAAATGAAACATGACATAGCAGAGAGATTCAGATTTCTGAATAAGGGACCTTCTCGCTTAGGACGTCCTGAATCACGAGACTATCGCTGGATACACTGGTGACGACCTCGGACGTGTTCATCACATGCATGTCGAAGTAGGTCACGTCTTGCCTGAGCACAGCTCTCAAGTACCTGGCTCTCATTCTTTGGGCTTGCCTCTCACCAGTCCTGGTCCAACAATACCCTTCTGAACGCATTCATCATCACCATCATAGTCAGAAAAAGTGGGGCAAAATCTCAACTGTTTTTCAATTTCCAACCCTTGCCAACATAAAACAGAAAACCCAAAAAGGGAACGCGAGAAGCAGTGTGACCCACCTAGAAAGCAAGCAAATATCAATCCACAGGCCATGTACAAGAGAACCAGTGCATTCTGCAGAAATACAACCCAGAGTGAGGGAAAAGAGATCAGTATTTCCCCGTTACGAACTCAGAGAGAGATGGTTGTGCGCACCTTGTCGATCTTGTGACGAAACGTCACGGGATCCAGAGAAGAAGCAGAGCCAATGTCGTTCATGAGCCGACTAGTGACATAGAGCAAGAGGGGCGTAGAGAAGCCATCAGCGACGGCTCCGAAGAATCCAAGACCCATCAAGCACTTGTCCACTCCATCTGCGTGCATGAATATGGAGCCTATTGACGACCACCCCTTCTTCTTCTCCTCCTCCGCCGCATTGCTCTGTCTCCCATTTCCCATTTCTGTTTCCCCCAGTTTCTTTCTGGAACAACCAACGTAAAGATTCTCAACTCTTCTGTGGATTAATCGATAGATTTCAAGTGTTGCTTCCTCCTAGAAAGACAGTGACAGATTACATCAGAAACGAAACCAAAGGGGCTGGCGGGTGGTGTCTCTTCTTGGCCAAGAGCAACCATTATTTATAGTCTTGCTCGTGGAGATGGAAGATTGATCAACTGTATTAATGTATGGCCGGACAGATTCGGAAGTCAACTGATCTTATGAGGCCAGAAACAAATGAGTTCGATAGGATAGGACTATCACAAACAAATGAGGAGTCCACTCTTCCCGTTACGTTAATGCAGTTGGCCCGTGGAGTAAATTCTCTAAGTTGGGTCGTGTTCGGCCGAAACGTAGTGGGGTTAAGCCCGTGGAATAAATTCGAATGGACCCCACTCCCAGCCCTACCACGACATAGGATCATATTATCTAGAAGATAAAATTCAAATTGATGAATAACCGGACAGAATTAGTAACAAAACTGAAATTTCTGAGTAAACATGGATTTTACTTTTGTGGAATCTAGAGTAGATCTAACTATTTGTAATTATATTATTAACTATTTTATTGCCAATAAAGACAAACGGAATGGGAGGACTAATCCTGGTACAAACCCCGAATGATGCTTTACATTAAGGACCTATTTGATAACGATTCCATTTTTTTATTCTGTTATCTGAAACATAAAAAGATGAGAAACCTCTTTGGTAACGTAACTAATTCTGATTCTCTGATTCTGTTCCTAAGAATAGATTTAGAGTAGAAACAAGAATAAAAAAAAATTGATTTTTTTGTTTCAGAATCACTTTTGAAAAACATTTTTTTAAAAGATAAATCATTTTTTGCTCTTGTATTTTAATTCTATTGTTGAAACAAAGCCTAATAAATCTTTTAAGAAGTGATAAATGTCTTAAGTATATAACATGTCACGCCTCGAGCCCTCAGGCACGCGACTATCCGGATACACTTATCCTTTGGGTCAATAAATGCGACGTTTCAGGACGCGTTGGCGACCTATTCATTTTATCTTTTGAATTGCTCATGCGAAAACGAATAACAACATCCAACAACAAGGATAGAAGGAAAAACAGCATAACAAACAGCATTACAAAAACACGCATTTTTATTTATGAATATGTTAACCCTAGGAAGTCTGTATTTACAAGCCCTTACTTACGGGCCACTTCTTACACGACCAACAAAAAGAGACCGGGGTCAGGTTAATCTATCTCCGCTATGCTACGGGATTACGTCAAAAAGAGGTCGACCCTTCCAAGTCTGGCCTAGTTGAGGTACTCCTCGGGATCATCGTCCGTATCAGACTCCGGATCCTCGACGACGCCATCTGGAACGGCCACGTCCATGGGATCCCATACAACTTAATCTCGAGGCTCTGATCCGTGAGAACCCCGAACCGTACTGCCCTTGAATTCATCTTAATGGTCTGAAAAATGGTTAACAACAACTAATGAGATAAAAATCTCAGCAAGTTAACCGCCTAAGCCTCGCGTAGGGTGCTGATTCACTCAGAGTATACCCTAAACATGCAACTCGACGTTGATGGCAGATCAATAGCGAGTGACTCTCGCTCTAAACAGTCTATAGCAGGTTCGGTGACTTTCACCAATCAATAGACAATTCACAGGTATTCTTATCTTGCCTTGGCATATGCACACGCCCTGCATGTTATCAGTTATAGCAGCACTTTAAAAATAATGCATCAGTCAAGTCAATCAGAACACGCAGCACTATCCCTCATGCACAATGCATCCAGGCGTATTCCAATTTTATGTCAAAACCCACGGATTAGTCCACGCAAGACTCCCGCCAAGACCCACAGATCAAACCGCACAAGGCCCCTACCAAGACTCACGGATCAGTCTGAGCAAAGCACTACTAAAACACATGGATTTCTCCACACAAGGTACTTCCGGCATGACTGGGCATCGCTCCAAAATCATCAAGCGCGGCAACGTCCCCTTCTCATAGGCAGACGGCATTCCCGAAGGAGAATCGATCCGACCTCTACCGCAATCCGTCATCCGACCCAGTCAGGCATTTGATAGATTTTCACTGTCCTAACCTTGCTGGAACCCGATCCTGCCCTGCTAGGACTTCGATCACACGGGCATCATCCCCAATTACCATTGGGGGTCTGTACATTTTTGTGATCACACGAGCATACAAGCATTCAAATCTCATTTCTTATTTTCTTTTTGTCAATGCACTCACGATACGTGCTCATGCCATATGTCATGCTCATTGCCATTTTCACACGAAAAATGTAATAAATAAATCACACGAACGTGCTTTTCATGCCAAACTCCACGTGCCTCACTTTTCAAATCAAATACTTGGTTCCAAAACATAATACTCAGCATTTCAACACGGCACCACAACAATTCTCATTTCCATGCCAAAAAACATTCTTTTCTACTATAAACTCACAAAGCATATTACTCTTATTTTTTCAAGGCAATTTTCATCTTAAAAACTTACTAAGCATATATAGAAAATTTAACCCAACCATAGTTAATTAACCTAACCATGGTTAATTAACATAATCCTGGTTAACTAACCCTACCAAGGTTAAATTAACCAAACTATGGTTAACTTAACCAAACCATGGTTAACTTAACCCAATCATGGTTTAACTAACTAACCATAGTTACTCATTTAACCATAGTTAAAAGTCTAATTTGCACCTTAAACTAACCCTAAGTGCAATCAACAACCTAATCAAGGATTAGGAAGTTAACTCACCGTTTAATGGCGGCGACTACGCGAAGACGATGGTGGTGGTGGCTTGGCGATGGCCTGTAAACGGAAAATGGGTATTAACGGAGGCTCGACTCAGCGCGGCGCGGCGTGCGGACAACGGTTCGATACGGGGTCGGCGCGACGGCATGGCTTGGCGACGGTGGCCTAAACGTCGGCGGCAAGGGCACAGCTTCAAGGCACATCTTGGGTAGCACGACGGCAAGGTGAGGGGTGTGAAACAAGAAGGAAAAAGGGTGAAAATGGGGGAGAGAGGAGGGAGCTACGAATTTTGAGAGGAAAGAGAGAGAGTGAAAGAGAGAAAGAGAGAGTGAGATTGGTCTTGCTTCATCTTATCCAAGAGTGTATTATTGCCTCTCACAATCAATGCAAGTCTTCAAAATATCTCATTTGTCTTCTTGACTTTCAAGACAACTTCAAGGCCAATAAATGAGACAAGGAAAGAAAAGAAAATGAAAGGGCAAGGGGGATGGTTTGGCCAAGGGGGGAAGCATGAAGAAAGCAAGACAAAAAGCTTTAATTAAATTTATCTTAAGACCATAAATGCAATCTTCAAAATATCTCACTTTCAAGAAGGGTAAAATGGTCTTTTCCCAAATTGGCACTATTCATTCAGCACTATTCACGGACTGCACTATTCACGCGGGCTTGGGCTTGAATTTGATGGGCCTAATATGTCAAAAATCCAATGGGCTCTTTAATTGGGTTTAAAATGGGCTTTCGGGGGCAAAATGGTCATTTTCTCTTATAAGCTTTCTTGAAATCCAAAAATAATAGAAAGTAGGCCCGTTGGTTTATGCTAAGCCCGAAACGTCTTTTCGTTCCTTAATTTTCGGCTTACCGACTCTTCTGTGAAAATTTAGGGTTTACCAATAAATTTTGAATTATCGAAAATGGAACGTCCAAAACATTTCATCGAATTTGAATTCATGATATAACATCCATCGAATTCTAATTTATTGCCATGACAGTGTGAAAACGTCAGAAAATTCAATTGTACACTTTTTCCAATTTGAATCGATAATTATCCGTCGATTAATCCATACAGTTGAAATTTCAAGATATCACATAACATTTCAAAGTAAATGTCCAAATGTTAAGCAAGTCTTACTAATCACAATGATTTTTCATTTTCAAAGAACTTACTTGAAATATTGATGGCTCTATCAAGAAAAAGATAAACTTTTAAAATTTAAACCCGATATGTTAATATTTAGGCATAGGGTATTAATGTTGGTGGACTACTTTCACCTTATCCAAATGGACCAACAAAGCCTAGCACTCTTTAACAATATCCCAAATAGCCCATGGGCTTTCTGCTCAGCCCATAGTACACTCCACAACTAATCGACAGCCAGATGAAATCTCTAAGTACAGAACCCTCTTCACGTGCAGATGAGGTCTTCCTTGCAAGTACACAATAGACTCCTTGCTTGCTTGCTTGTTAAGACTGGTCTATAAAATCGATTCACCGACACATGCACGATTGTTCTCACTTGTGGAGGAAGAATTAATGAAGCTAATTGCTCGATTCACACATACAGGGCACCAATACAAACATACTGTAATAGCGTAATACCTTAATTTAGGTTTATCTGATTGTCAAGAAGCTACGATATCACCTTAATCATTTGAAAGATGCGACGATTTCAATGTTCGTTGATTGAGTTTTGTTTTGAATAAAGCATTTCACCAACAACAAAAAAAAAAAGATTGAGAATTAGAAATTTTGTGTAATTACCAAACGCATTTATGTTCCAAGAACATAAATTTTGTGTATTTATCAAACACGTTTTGATTATCTAAAACTTATTTAGGGTACAGAATCAGAAAAAATCAATTCTTAGATCAGAATCGTTGCCAAACGCGCCCTAAGAGAATAATAAGATGCAAGTATCAAGCTCTATACTCCATATGCTTATAGCAAGTTCTTGTATTTAAAAGAAAATATAATCAACGTTGTGGACTAATATTCAAGTAGTCACACAACAATGTTAGGACATTTGCAAGCTGGCTAGAGAGTAGTAAGCTCCTCCAGGACCCTTAGCCAGCAAAGAAGAGTGAGTCCCTTTCTCAACCAATTTGCCCTTCTTTAACACTGCAATCATATCACAGTTGTGGATAGTGTTCAACCTATGAGCCACCACCACACTAGTCCTGCCCACCATCAAGCCCTCTAATGCATCTTGCACCATCTTTTCCGATTGCCCATCCAGAGCGCTCGTCGCCTCGTCCAGCAACAACACACTCGGGTTCTTCAGTATGGCTCGAGCTATGGCGATGCGCTGCTTCTGGCCACCAGAGAGTTGCACACCCCTATCGCCGCACCAAGTGTCATACCCGTCCTTTAGTCCTGAGATGAAGTCATGGGCATTTGCCACTTTGGCTGCTTTGATGATCTCCGTCTCGTCGACTGCATGGGAAACTCCATAGATGATGTTTTCCTCGACAGTGCCGGCGAAAAGTGTTGGCTCTTGGCTAACCAGGGCTATATGCTGTCTTAGAGATCGAAGATGGTATGATCTTATTTCTCGGCCATCAATCTTGATTGTCCCTCCGAGTAGATCGTAGAATCTCTCGATTAGGCCAATGACGGTTGATTTCCCGGACCCACTTTGACCTACCAATGCCGTTGACTTCCCCGCCTCGATATCGATGGAGAAGCCCTTTAGGATCATCACATTGGGCCTGGCTGGATAAGCAAAGTCCACATCACGAACTTCCACATGGCCCGATATCTTTTCGGGTTTCAGGCCTTGCGGGTCCGCGGGCTCGATGATCGTTTCACGGTCCAAGATGGCAAAGACAGACTTCATGGCATCCGAGCCCCTGGTGATGTCAGTGGTCATGCTTCCGGCATCGGCGATGACCTTCCCAGTGGAGATCAAAATCAGTAAAGTCTCGAAAACCTCTTTGTATGTGATGTAGCCCTGCGAAACCAACTTCCCGGCGTACCAAAAGTCGAAAGCCCATGTACATTTGGTAAGGCATTGGGATGCACCAAGCCCGACCCCAGCAAACCATGACTGCCTCTTGTTCTCTCTCCGTGGGCCTTCTTGGGCCTTTCTTAGCGTCTTCAGGATTCTTTCTTGGGAAGAGAAGGCAGTGATGATTCTGTGATTGGACACTGCTTCAGCAGCTAACTTGCTGCACTCATTTTGTGCTTCAATGGCCTTCTGTGACATGCCCTTGAGCAGGGTTTTTCTTCCATAGAAGCAGACAATGATGAGTGGCTCGATGGCTATCATGACAATGGCAAACCTCCATGCAATCACTAGTCCCATTATGCAGGCTATGGTTGCTGCTGAGATGGCTTGTACAAGGAGAGACATTTGGTCACCCACTAACGATCTCACCTGCAAAACATATCGACAACCAGTCTCGTTACAACAATCATGTACTTTGATGATAAACAGAGCATATTTAAATGGTAACAATTCTCATTTGGCTTTCCACGAAATGAAAACAGCTCATCAGGTTATGTGAGTACCACATTGGCGTCTTTGGCAAGTCTAGAGCAAACAGCGCCACTCGAGTTCTCGTCTTGATCAAACCAACCGACCTCGAAAGTGAGAATCTTTGCTAACATCATCTCGCGGATCCTCTTAGTCAAATACTCCCCGACATAGGCGAAATTGTAGTATTGAGACATGTTGATCAGAAATGAGAACACAAAGAACCCCGCGAAGCACAATGTATATGTCCTTGTCTTCTCCTTTATCTCATCATGATCCATTAGGAAGAAGACTGATATCATCGACCCCATCACGAACGCGAACACTGGTTGAATGGCACCACCCAAGACAGCGCTAACACATGCCATTGCTACTTGTTTCCATTCCGTGCAACTGAAAGATAACAATCTCTGAAGCAATGAAGTAAATGTTTGGCTTTCTCTTGTGTTCCCTCTCCCTGTTGATATTTGAGTTGATTTCGCATTATTGGCTGAGCCGAAGATGGAGACACTAGGAACCCTTGTGGACTCGATCTTAGTAGAGGATGGTGACCTTGTGGATGTGACCTGAGCTTCGTCTTCAGTTTTCTTGCTTTCCATTTGTTGAAGATGCACAAGAGAAGAGTATATACCTTCTTTGAATTGGATCAACTCTTGATGGGAGCCGGTTTCCATCACCCGGCCATTTTGGACTACCGCAATGATATCAGCGTTTTGGATGGTGGATAGTCGATGAGCGACAATGATGGTGGTTCGCCCGACTGCAACTTTTTCAAGGGCTTCTTGAACAATCCTCTCCGATTCCAAGTCCAAAGCGCTAGTTGCCTCATCAAGGAGGAGAATTCGAGGGGATTTGATTATAGCTCTTGCAATGGCAATTCTCTGCTTCTGTCCTCCAGACATTTGAATGCCTCTTTCACCAACCTATCAACATATATTTTACGCATATGATCATAACTCACATATCACCATAAAGAAACATGGGTGCGATTAAATACGTCCGAATGAACTTAAAAAAAAAACCGACAGAAAACCCGAATAAAAAAAATGCACCTGTGTATCATATCCCTGAGGCATTTGAGAGACGAAATTATGTGCGTTGGAAGCTTTGGCTGCTTCAACTACCTCTTCCATGGTGGCATCTTCCTTACCAAAGAGGATGTTCTCCTTTATGGTGGTGGCAAATAATGTTGGCTCTTGGCTCACCAAGCCCATCTGCGACCTTAGCCACTTCAGCTGCAACTCATCAATGGGAACTCCATCCAGAAGGATTTCCCCGTTGAAAGGATCATAAAACCTTTGTAACAAGGAGATGACCGTAGATTTCCCTGACCCACTGCCGCCCACAAGAGCAACTGACTTTCCTGCTGGTATCGTCAAGCAAAAGTCTTTGAAGATGATGTTGTTGGGCCGCGACGGGTACGCAAACTCCACATGCTTGAATTCGATTTCACCAGAAACTCTCTCCATGATCTTCCCTTTCAAGTTGTCGGTATCAATCTTGGGGACTCGATCGATCACCTCCGTGATACGTTCCACTGCAGAGATTGCTTCAGCAAAGTACTTCAAATTCGATAAAGCGGTGCCGAATGCTCTGTTTGTTAAATGGCAACAGTAAGTTATTCATGACTAGAAGTGCATCTATTATAGGCTCCACACAACGACCATGCCATACTTATTATAATGCAAAGATAGAAAACTAAGGACTGTGTCTCATCAATCCAAAACCTTTCTTGAAAAAACAGAAAGTGAAGATACTCGTTACTCACAATCCTCCGACGGCTAAGCCCACTCCGACGGCATAAACAGTACCGCCTTTGGCGCCGTGGTACATGACCATTCTGCTACCATAGTAAGCCATGAAGGCCCAAATCCCAAACACAACCCCATTGCTCCCAATGGCCAGGCCTTTGGCCATGCCCTGCTTCAACCCCAATTTGACAGACCCTTCAAGCGCTCCAGAGAAATCACTCATGGTTTTGCTCTCCCCCACAAAGGCATAAACTGTTCTGATGGAGGATATGACTTGTTCTGCAACTGTGCCAGCCTTGTTGTACTCTTCCCCAACTCTTCTTGCTAGTCCCATTAGAGTCCTCCCATAGATTAAGCCAGGGATTACGAGGAGCACCACAAAGGGAAAGCCCACAAGGGCTAGTCTCCACTGGAGCAGGAACGCTACTACATAGCTCCCAATGAATGTGGATGTGTTCACCACAAAGTTTGGCACCTGAAAATATTCACACAAAAAAAACCAAATTGCAATAAATGAAATTTTGTCACTTGATCACCCCTTTTCTTTTCTTAGGACATTGGCGATGGACCAGAAGGGCCTCCTGACCACTAGGTTCCTAGTGCCACATTTTGGTACTTCTCTACTATAACACATGTGATGTCACGTGCATAATGTCCCGCATTTCGCTACTCTTATATATAATCCACCACTAGAGTAACTTCTTTACTCTCAAAATATCGGATTACACTCTTGTCTTAACTCTACTCTTATGATGTAAGCCGAAAATTAGGTTGCTTATTACCTTAACGCTAAGAGCATCTTGAATCACAAGGGTATCGTTGGAGACACTGATGATGACCTCGGACGTGCTTGTGACATTCAAGTCGAAATAGCCCACGTCTTGCCTCAACACGGCTTTCACGTATGTGGATCTCATCCTTGAGGCTTGCCTCTCCCCCGTTCTCGTCCAGCAATATCCTTCTGATAAGAAGGCGTTGAAAGGTGAAATCTTATTAAGATGAGATCATGAAGCGCACATATACATACGTTGAGGTTGCCACAAATGAAAAGCTTACCTAAAAAAGCAGCGACGAATAGTCCACAAGCCACGTAGACGAGGGACATTGCGTTCTGCAACCGCCCACAAAAATTGCCAAAAGGAAAATCCACGTCAGCTTTTCTTTGCTGTTTTTCCCCCCCCAAAAGAAAAAAACACTAATCTGAAAGGCTCTTATTGAAGTTGAGAACGAATAATTTCTATGTTGATCGTATCATGTGTCCTCAGCCCAAGAGCAACCATGTTACCTTGTTGATGACATGCGTGAATTGGTCTTCAGCCAGAGACGACGCATCGCCTATGTTGTTCATGAGGTAGCTCGACAGGAACAGCACGACCGGCGTGGAGATGCCGTCGCCGACCGCCCCGAGAAACCCCAGAGCTATCAGCCACATATCCACAGCATCTGCATGCTTGAAAATGGAGCTTACAGACCCAGCAATCCTCATCTTCTTTCCCCCACTTTCCAATAATGCTTGTTAACTGACGAGGACGAGTGTGGTATATATGTCTATGTTGCATGTATATATTTAGTGGAAGAGAAAAGCCCGGCACTTACGGAGAATTCGCGGGTCGAATGACGACATAGGTGGGTCTTCTTCAACGTTAAATCTTGTGCAAAAAGCACACGCGCGAGGACAATTTTCTTGCACTAAGGCTCAGTGCGTCACTAGTGACGGCTTAGGGACAAAATACCCCATCCATCGTTGAGTGTTTCCAAAGAAATAATTTCTGTGATGGACCTGATGCGCCACTCGGTTTCGATAAACGATGTTACATTGCCCTACTAAAAAAAGTTTAAGTAAATAGATAGAGACAATGTGATATAAGGTCAATATGAATTTCGTAAGCAAATGATGTGAGATACATTATTACTCATTCTTACGTGTGAACCGAACTGAGAACAACACTTGGAATTGGTGAACGGAGAGTTTCAGATGAGAAACAAATCTAGAGCGAAACTCGCCTATAATATCATATTATATTGTCCAACTCAAAAACTTAAGCCAATAAATAGAGGTAGATAAGACGAATATGAGGCACATATTAAACTCCATAAACGAGGGACGTGAGATACCTTTATAAACGACATATGATGGAGGCAAGGATTGAGGATTTTAGTCGGGTTTCTTCGGTCTTTTTATTTTATGGTTTTATGTAAAATTATCTTCGTAAGCATGAGAGTTTCGATATCCTCGAGCTCAATTGATTCAAGAACATCAATTCAATTGATTTAATTTCATGTTTTTCAGCAAGCCACCTTCAGAAATCCAGTTTTTTTGTGCTAGCGCACGTATCCGGAATCAATTTTCCCCTTTTCTTTACCTTTTCACGTAACTTTCCATTTCTTATCCCCCATGAAATATATAAATAAATAAAATAAAGAGATATCAATTTTCCCAGATGTTGTAAATAGTTCGGATAATACATGCAGTTTGAGGCTTTGAGCCTCTCCCCACTGAGCAAATTAACAGTTCACAAGACCATGAATAGCCTAAATCCATTACCTGTGCTTGAATCCCCAACGCTCGAACTCAAGTCCATTAAGGCTGGACCTAAGACCCCAATGCATGTGCTCAGATCCTTGGCACTTGCTAGACTCAAGCACAAGCACAGGGGTCTCAAGCCCCGCCTCAATGGACCCAAGCACGGGCGCTGGGGTAAAAGGCACGAGTATCATGATCTCCTGCCCTGCCTCTATGAACTTGGGCCTAGGCTTTGAGGACTTTGCTATGGGCATCGAGGTTTCAAGTCCAACCTCTTTGGACTAGAGCTTGGCATGGGTGTCGATGTCCTGGGCTTGAGCATCGGGGAACAAGGCACGGACATCGAGATCTCGAGCCGGTCTCTTTAGATTTGGGCCTAGCCTTGATGGATCCAAGCCTGGCTGTAGTGGACTCGACACTGGCTTCCAAATCGGAGCTCACTGCCAGGGACTCGAGAACGGGTGTTGGGGTTCCCATGCCTAAGCGTAGAATCTCTAGTTCAAGTGCCGATGTATAATCATATTTTGAATATAATTTCTTATTTTTTAAAGAGAAAATCATTTTCTTGAATTTAAGCATAAGCTTTCTGTTGACTAGGAAAAGATTTTACTACCACTTGACTATGCCTATGGAAAAAAAAAATGGAACATAGAAATGAGGGGACAAAAAAACTGAAAATCCCATGGAATAAATTCGAATTGACCCAAAAAAAAAAAAAACAATCGAATTTACCCATCCAAACCCTGCTACGAAATGGGGTCACATTTTCTTGAAAAATAAACTTAAATTTATGAATTACCAAACAAAATTAGTAACAAAATTGAAAATCCAGAGTGAACATGGATTTTACTTTTGTGGAATCTAAAGTAAATCCAACTATTTATTATTATGAAATTAATTTGTTCAGAAAAATGAATTCCAATAAATAACGAATTTTATTGATAATGAAGAAAAACGTGGAGGACTAATCCTGCTACAAGCCCCAAACGATGTGTTACATAAAGAGAACAAAAAGATACAAGTATCAAGCTCTATACTTCAAATTATTACAGCAGGTTCTCGTACTAAAAAGAAAATATAACCAACATTTTGGATTAATATTCAAGTAGTCACCCAGCAAGATTAGGACATTTGCAAGCTGGCTAGAGAATAGTAAGTTCCTCCAGGACCCTTAGCCAACAAAGAAGAGTGAGTCCCTTTCTCCACCAATCTGCCCTTCTCCAACACTGCAATCACATCACAATTGCGGATGGTGCTCAACCTATGAGCCACCACCACACTAGTCCTGCCCACCATCAAGCCCTCCAATGCATCTTGCACCATCCTCTCTGATTGCCCGTCCAGCGCACTCGTCGCCTCATCCAGTAGCAACACACTTGCTTTCTTCAATATGGCCCGGGCTATGGCGATGCGCTGCTTCTGGCCACCGGAGAGTTGTACACCCCTGTCACCGCACCAGGTGTCGTACCCATCCTTTAGTCCAGAGATGAAGCCGTGGGCGTTTGCCGCTCTAGCAGCTTCGATGATCTCCGTCTCATCAATTGCATGGGAAACTCCGTAGATGATATTCTCCTTCACAGTCCCGGCAAATAGTGCTGGCTCCTAGATGACCAGGGCGATGTATTGTCTTAGAGATCGGAGATGATATGATCTTATTTCTCGGCCGTCGATCTTGATTGTCCCTCCAAGCGGATCGTAGAATCTCTCGATCAGGCCAATGATGGTCGATTTCCCGGACCCGCTTTGACCTACCAACGCCGTCGATTTCCCTGCCTCGATATGAATGGAGAAGCCCTTTAGGATCATCGCATCGGGCCTAGCTGGATAAGCAAAGTCCACATCGCAAACTTCCACATGGCCCGATATCTTTTCGGGTTTGAGGCCTCGCGGGTCGGCAGGCTTGATGTTCGTTTCACGGTCCAAGACGGCAAAGACAGACTTCATGGCATCCGAGCCCCTGGCAATGTCAGTGGTCATGCTTCCGGCATCAGCGATGACCTTCCCGGTGGTGATCAAAATCAGGAAAGTCTCGAAAACCTCTTTGAAGGTGATGTAGCCCTGCGAAACCAACTTCCCGCCATACCAAAAGTCGAAAGCCCATGTACATTTGGTAAGGCATTGGGATGCACCAAGCCCGAACCCAGCAAACCATGACTGCCTCTTGTTCTCTCTTAGCGGGCCTTCTTGGGCCTTTCTCAGCATCTTCAGGATTCTTTCTTGGGAAGAAAAGGCAGTGATGATTCTGTGGTTGGACACTGCTTCAGCAGCTAACTTGCTGCACTCATTTTGTGCTTTAATGGCCTTCTGTGACATGCCCTTGAGCAGGGATTTTCTTCCATAAAAGCAGACAATGATGAGTGGCTCGACAGCTATCATGACAATGGCAAGCCTCCATGCGATCACTAGTCCCATTATGCAGGCTATGATTACTGCTGAGATGGCTTGTACAAGGAGAGACATTTGGTCACCTACCAATGATCTCACCTGCAAAACATATTGAGAAACAGTCTCACTACAACAATTATGCTGTTTAAATGGTAACAATTCTAATTTAGCTTTCCATGAAATGAAAACAGCTCAGATTATGTGACGTACCACATTGGCGTCTTTGGCAAGTCTAGAGCAAATTGCACCACTCGAGTTCTCATCTTGATCGAACCAACCGACCTCAAAAGTGAGAATTTTCGCTAACATCATCTCGCGGATCCTCTTAGTCAAATACTCCCCAACATAGGCGAAATTGTAGTGTTGAGACGTGTTGATCAGCAACGAGAACACAAAGAACCCCGTGAAGCACAATGTGTACGTCCTTGTCTTCTCCTTAATCACATCATGATCTGTTAGGAAATAGACCGATATCATCGACCCCATCAAGAACGCGAACACCGGTTGAATGGCACCACCCAAGACAGCACTAACGCATGCCATGGCTACTTATTTCCATTCCGGGCGACTGAAAGCTAATAATCTTCGCAGCAATGAAGTTCGAAATGTTTGGCCTTCTCTTGTGTTCCCTTTCTCTGTTGATTCTTGAGTTGATTCCGAAATGTCGGCTGAGCCAAAGACGGACACAGTAGGATCGCTTGTAAACTCAATCTTAGGAGAGGATGGTGACTTTGTAGATGTGACCTGAGATTCGTCCTGAGGTTTCTGGCTCTCCATTTGTTGAAGACGCACGAGGGAAGAGTATATGCTTTCCGTACATCGGATCAACTCTTGATGCGAGCCGGTTTCCATCACCTGGCCATTTTGGACGACGGCAATGACATTGGCATTTTGGATGGTGGATAGCCGATGAGCAACAATAACAGTGGTTCGCCCGACCACAACTTTTTCAAGGGCTTCTTGAACGATCCTCTCCGATTCCAAGTCCAAAGCGCTAGTTGCCTCATCAAGGAGGAGAATTCGAGGGGATTTGATTATAGCTCTTGCAATGGCAATTCTCTGCTTCTGTCCTCCAGACATTTGAATGCCTCTTTCACCAACCTATCAACATATATTTTAGGCATATGATCATAACTCACATATCACCATACTAAAACATAGGTGTAACTAAATACGTCCAAACGAACTTAGAATAAATCTGACAGAAAACCCGAATAAAAAAATGCACCTGTGTGTCATATCCCTGAGGCATTTGAGAGATGAAATTATGTGCATTGGAAGCTTTGGCTGCTTCAACTAACTCTTCCATGGTGGCATCTTCCTTACCAAAGAGGATGTTCTCCTTTATGGTGGTGGCAAACAATGTTGGCTCCTGGCTCACCAAACCCATCTGTGACCTTAGCCACTTGAGCTGTAACTTATCAACGGAAACTCCATCCAGAAGGATTTCTCCATTGAGAGGATCATAAAACCTTTGCAATAAAGAGATGACCGTAGATTTCCCTGACCCACTGCCGCCCACAAGAGCAACTGACTTTCCCGCTGGTATCGTCAAGCAAAAGTCTCTGAAGATGATGTTGTTGGGCCGCGACGGGTACGCGAACTCCACGTGCTTGAATTCAATTTCACCATGAACTTTCTCGACAATCTTCCCTTCCAAGTTGTCCGTATCAATCTCGGGGACTCGATTGATGACCTCCGTGATACGTTCCGCTGCGGAGATCGCTTCGGCAAAGTACTTCAAATTCGATAAACTGGTCCCGAACGCTCTGTTTGTTAAAGGGCACTAATTAGTAAGTTATTAATGACTAGAAGTGCATCTATCATTGGCTCCATGCACCAAACACACCATACTTACTACGATGCAAACATTAAAAGAAATGACGGTTTCTCATCAATCCAAAAAGTTCCTCTGAAAAACAGAAAATGAAGATACTCACAATCCTCCAACGGCTAAGCCAGCTCCGACAGCGTAAACCGTACCGCCTTTGGCACCGTGGTACATGACCATTCTGCTACCATAGTAAGCCATGAAGGCCCAAATCCCAAACACAACCCCATTGCTCCCAATGGCCAGGCCTTTGGCTAAGCCCTGCTTCTACCCCAATTTGACAGACCCTTCAAGTGCTCCAGAGAAATCACTCATGGTCTTGCTCTCACCCACAAAGGCATAAACTGTTCTGATGAAGGATATGCCTTGTTCTGCAATTGTGCCAGCCTTGTTGTACTCTTCCCCAACTCTTCTTGCTAGTCCCATTAGAGTCCTCCCATAGATCAAGCCGGGGACTATGAGGAGCACCACAAAGGGGAATCCCACAAGGGCTAGTCTCCACAGCAGGAGGAATGCTGCTACGTAGCTCCCAATGAATGTGGATGTGTTCATCACAAAGTTTGGCACCTGAAATTATCCGCACAAAAAATTGCTACAGTTATGTCATGGTATGTTTAAATGAAACTCTATCACTTGATCACTCCTTTTCTTTTCTTAGGACATTGGTATTGGACCCGTAGCCCCTCCCCGACCACTAGATTCGTTAGGGTCAAATTTTGGTAATTTTCTACTATAATGAGTGTAATTTCATGCAAATAACGTGTTGGGTCACTTTAATCTTATTATGTAATTACCTGCTGTCACAGCGAAATTTGAGATTGGGTGTATTTGGATTAACTTTTCTCCAAAGATGATATCAATCATCGTCAAACGCACTTTGCTCTGTTTTTACTTCACTTTTTTTATGACGTGTGGGTAAAAGATGGGTTGCTCATTACCTTGTCGCTAAGAGCATCTTGAATCACAAGGGTATCGTTGGAAACACTCGTGATGACCTCTGACGTGCTCGTAACATTCAAGTCAAAATAGCCCACGTCTTGCCTCAACACAGCTTTCACGTATGTGGATCTCATCCTTGAGGCTTGCCTCTCTCCCGTTCTCGTCCAACAGTATCCCTCTGATAAAATCACATCGAAAATGAAATCTTATTAAGAAGAGATGACGAGGCGTGCATATGTATCTTGTGAATTTAATAGTTACGTTGAGGTTGTCACATATGAAAGGCTTACCTAAAAAAGCAGCGACGAATAATCCACAAGCCACGTAGACCAGGGACAATGCATTCTGCCAAAAGGAAAATCCATGTCAGCTTTTCTTTTCTTTTTTTCCCAAAAAAAAAAAATATTAAAGGAAAATTTCAAATAATGACATAAAGTGTTCTTATTTTTTTAAATAAGAGTTTAAAGTGAACTTTATTTTAAATAAAAATCTTGAGTGCTTTCATTTTCTCAAATAAGAACATAGAGTCTGAAATGTCATCATTTTCTCAAATAAAGATTTGACCTTAAGGGCAATTTCATCCTTATTTTAGAAAATGAGCTCATTTAAGACCTTATTTGAAACAATGTCTATTTCAACCCCTTATTTGAAAAAATAAGGGCACTTCACGCCTTTTTTTGGAATTTTCTGAAACATTATGAAAGTCACTTATTGATATTGAGAACAAGTAGTTTCTATGTTCATTGTATCATGTCTCTCGGCCCAAGAGCAAAAAACATTACCTTGTTGATGACATGCGTGAATTGGTCTTTAGACAGAGACGACGCATTGCCTATGTTGTTCATGAGGCGGCTCGACAGGAACAGCACGAACGGAGTGGAGATGCCGTCGCCGACCGCCCCAAGAAGCCCCAGAGCCATCAACCACTTGTCCACGGCATCTGCATGCTTGAAAATGGAGCTGATAGACCCAACAATCTTCATCTTCCTCGTGCCAATCACTCCACCAATGTGTCTGTCGTGCGCCATTGGTTCCCCCCCACCTTCCAATGATGTTCTCAACTGATGAGGATGAGTGTGTTTGAGAAATATATGAAAACGTCACGACATTGCATGTGTGTATATATAGGGCGAGGGAGAAGCCCAGCATTTTTTGAAGCTTGTGCGAAAAGTACATGCACGAGTACGATTTTGTTACGCTAAGCAAGAATCAAACCAGGCGCGTGTTCGCGAGGGGGCGTCACTAGTGACGCTTAAGGACAAAATTCCACGTTCATCGTCCAGTGCTTAAAAGACGGCGCTCGATTATATGGACTGGTCAATCATATTTTCTGCCGTAACCCGATCTGCGACTTGGATTTTGGTGAAAGACGTTAGATCGGCCAACTGAAGAAGGGAGGTTCGATAAAATGAGGTTCCTATAAAACTCAATTAGATAAGTGATGCGGAATATTTCAGGGTTAATATCACAAAAAATTTTAAATTAGTATACTCGAGATAAATTTATTTCAAATTATTTTTTTTATTACAAAAAACCTCAAATTGATACATTTATAACAAATTTACTTTCCATTAATTTTCGTTAAATTTTACTATCAAATTACTGAGTAGGAAGACACGTGACAGTTGATGGGTATACCAGTTTGGGGTTTTACTCTTCGTTTATCACAAGTCTATCAGTTTGGGATTTTTCATATTATTAACCCAATTTAACGAAAACTAATGGTGAGAGTAAATTTGTCACAAATATATCATATTAAGGTTTTTTGTTGTCTACAAATTAGTTTGGAATAAATTTGTCATATGTGTACTATTTTGCAATTTTTGGTGATTGTTTAGGGTAAAATTGTCACATGTGTACCGATTTAAAATTTTTCGTGATACTAACCTAAATATCCCATCTTACGTGCGAACTAGAGTAAGAACAGCACGTGAAATTGATGAACAGAGGAACCTCACATGCGAGAGAAAATCTAGGGCCAAAATTGACTCTAATACCATATTAGATTGTCATATTCAAAACTGTGGAGGGTCCATATGCAGGCATCAGATTAGGTACTTTAACGATCACGTTGGGTGGGCCAAGAATCAAAGATTTTAGTCAGGTTTTTCGGTCTTGCTGTAAATATTGTCTTCGCAATATTTTCCCAGAGGTTGTAAATAGTTCTGTCTTTTCTTTTCTTTATCATCTTATATCCCCGAAAAAATTATAAAAAATAAAATAAAGAGAGGTCAAACTGCAGGCCCAGCAGTTCGGAATATGCGTGGAGTTTCAGCCTCTCCCCAATGAGCAAATCAAATCAACGACAATCCATTTGAGATGGTGAAACTAATTAGGAAAGAGGGTCCATTATTCTTAATGGACAAGATCTAACACAGAGTTCGCAAGCTACTCTTGCTTTAGGCCCTTTAGCCCCAACGACCACTCTCCACTCTCGTCAGACCGGATCGTTATAGTTACTACAATAAGAAAATATATAGTACGAAATATGATTTTTTTAATGAACTTACCACGACTATACTATAGTTTTTCATAATGTAACTTGATTAGTAAAATGAGTTTAAACAATAATTAGACCACTTTCCTCTAACATGGAAAAGGAAATCAACGACAATTCATTTGAGATAGTGAAACTAACTAGGAAAAAGGGTCCATCATTCTTAATGGACAAGATCATGTATTCAAAGGACTAACACAGAGTTCGCAAACTGCTCCTGCTCGCGTTGGCTAGCGTGGCCCGCCCATGGTTATTTCTAATTAGGAAAATGAGATGCTAACGGCAAGTTTGCTCCATATATTTTGGCAAGGTGTGTGATCAAAAAGGCAACTTTAAAGTTGGACCTGAGTGTTTATGAATATGGATGTGTGTGGTCAAAAAGGCAACATTGTGATTTATTGTAAACATCAAAATATGGAGTATGTGATCAACATGGTACCGTTATTCCCGGCATTAGCTAAGCACCTCCCTTCTAATTGAAAGATGTCACAGCTCAAATGTAGAAGTTTCTTTTCTCCTAAATCGAGGGAAAGCCACGTGGGTACAAGCTGTGAAATTAGAAAATCATTAAATACGAGGAAAACTAAAAGAGTCGAACCTTACATTTTTTGATTGTTGAGATTGATCCCCTACAAGTTATATGATGATCTCGTGAAACAATCCCTTTTCAGTGATTGAGTTCGTCCTCTACTAATATCTAAGTCTTTTCATCATGTGGTGGTAGATTTGACATGAGAGTATGAGATCACATGGATAGAAGACTTGTCACGCCCCGGCCCTTGAGCGTGCGACCATCTCGATGTTTCTCTTTTTTTGGGTCATTAGAAATGCGACGTCCCAAGACGCGTTGTCGACCCATTCATTTTATCTTTCAATTAGCGCATGCGAAAACATAAACAACCCATGACAGCGGGAATAGCAGGAAAACAGCCAAACCAAAACACATTTTATTAATAAACTGGTTAATCCTCGGAAGTGTATAATTACAAGCCCTCACATCGAGGTTCGGGTTAACCTATCTCCTCTACGCAAAGGCACCTTCAACTGCACCCGACGACTTTCCAGCCTAAGGTCCTGAAAAACGGTTAACAACAACGAGTGAGATAAAATCTCAGTAAGTTAACCGCCTAAGCCTTGCGTAGGATGTCAATTCACCTAGGGTGAACCCTAAACATACAACTTAATGTCGATGGCAGATCAATAGTGAGCAACTCTCGCTCTACGCAACCTATCACAGGCTCGAGACTCAACTTCACACCAAACCATCGACAAATCACAAGCATTCTTACCTCGCCTTAGTACATGCACGCGCCCTGCATGTTATCAGTTATAATAGCATTCTAAAATAATGCATCAGCCAAGGCATGTAATCAAATACAATCTTATTTCTCGTACACAATGCATCCTAACATGTTCCAATTATTGTCACCGTTCTCAAGCATCCGGGTCACAAATCATCCGGGCATCATCCCCAATCACCATTGAGGGTCAGTACACTTTTGTGATCACACGAGCACACAGGCACACCAATTTCATAATGCCACTATAATCCATGCTCATGCCATCACTCGTCGTCACCACCCGCGTAAAGTTTACGCCTCACGTGTGCGACGTCGCCACAACCCGCGTAAGGTTCATGCCTCAGGTGTGCGACAGTTAGCCTCGTCAGGCTCAACTATACCTCGCGTCAACACGCATCAGGGTAGCTCGCGTAAAACGCCTCAGGCTCAACTATACCCCGTGTCAACACGCATCAGGGTAGCTCGCGTAAAATGCCTCAGGCTCAATTCTTAATCCCGCGTAAACACGCCTCAGGGTAGTAATTCTTAACCCCGCGTAAATACGCCTCAGGGTTGGTTTCATCAAACTATCATGAAAATGCCACATTTTCCGTACTCAGGCCATGATCGTGCTCATATATAAAATATTGCCATTTTCACAATAAAATTCGCACGTGATCATACCGACGCGCTTTTTATGCCAAACTTTGCATGCCTCACTTTTCAAGCCTAGCAGATTATTCAGTAACATAAAATTCAATATTCAAGCAGAGCACCA
Source organism: Metrosideros polymorpha var. glaberrima (assembly GCA_001662345.2). Lineage (NCBI taxonomy): Eukaryota > Viridiplantae > Streptophyta > Magnoliopsida > Myrtales > Myrtaceae > Metrosideros > Metrosideros polymorpha. The sequence goes on from BCNH02000009.1 coordinate 20,020,782, forward strand.
CATCAATCACCAATAACACATCGAAAATGCCTCAATTTCTAATAAAACCTTTTTGGGCACATGGAAGATTATTTC
>BCNH02000009.1:20020889-20046918 GCA_001662345.2 Metrosideros polymorpha var. glaberrima
CATGATCGTGCTCACATATAAAATATTGCCATTTTCACAATAAAATTCGCACGTGATCACACCGACGCGCTTTTTATGCCAAATTTTGCATGCCTCACTTTTCAAGCCTAGCAGATTATTCAGTAACATAAAATTCAATATTCAAGCAGAGCACCACATCAATCGCCAATAACACATCGGAAATGCCTCAATTTCTAATAAAACCTTTTTGGGCACATGGAAGATTATTTCTACGGCCAATTCCATCATAAACAAGTCCAGCACGAAATTCTAACAATTAACTCAACCATGGTTAATTAATCCAACCGTGGTTAACTAACCTAACAATGGTTAATTAACCTAACCGTGGTTAACTAACCTAACCACAGTTAACCGAACTAACTATAGTTAACCCAACTACCCCTAGTTAGCAAAACTAACCATAGTTAGCTCAACTAACCATAATTAACCAAGCTGACCCTCATTAACCCATCTAAACTAACCCTAAGCGCAATTAACAACTTAATTAAGGATTAGGGAGTTAACTCACCGTTTAACGGCAACGGTGACTACGGCAACGACGGCGTGAAGACGGTGATGGTGGTGGCTCGACTACGGCGTATAGACGGAAAATGGGTCTTGACGGCGGCTCGACTAGATTCGGTACGGCGCGGCTACACGACGATGTACGGTGGCAACGGCGTCCCAAACAGCCCCAAGAGCGCGGCTTGAGCTTGGCAAAGGTGTGGTTTGGCTTGGGAGTTTCGGCGGCAAGATTTGGGAGCCAAAACAAGAAGGAAAAGTAGAGAAAATGGAGGGGAGAGAGAGAGCTCCGAATTTTGAGAGGAAATGAGAGGGAGAGAGAGTTGTCTTGGCTTGTCTAGTTTTGCATTATTGCCCTCCAATAATGCAACTTGTTTTTTTGAATTTAAGACAACTTTCAAGTCAAATAATTGAACAAGATCAAGCCAAATAATTAGATAAGAAAGAAATGGACAAGGAGAAGCAAGGGGGGCATTCGGCCAAGAGAGAGAGAGAGAAGAGAGAGAGAAGACCACATCAAGCCTTTAATTATTCTTGTCTTTCATCCATTAAATTTTGCCCAAAAAGTCCAAGCTTCTAGAAGGGGCAAAATGGTCTTTTCCACCCTCGACACTATTCATACGGGCCGGCACTATTCACGTGGGCTTGGCTCGAATTTTTACGGGCCCAACGGGTTTAAGATCCAATGGGTTCTTCATTTTGGGCCAAAAAGGGCCATCGAGGGTAAAATGGTCTTTTCCCAATTTGGTACTATTCATTCGGCACTATTCACGACCAGCACTATTCAAGTGGGCCTGACACTATTCACATGATCTCGGGTTCGAATTTGGCGGGCCCAATGGGCTAAAAATCCAATAGGTTCTTAAAATGGGCCAAAAATAGGCTTCGGGGGCAAAACGGTTATTTTCCATTATGGGCCCTCTTGAAATCCGAAAATCATAATAAGTAGGCCTGTCGGTTCGTGCCCAGCCCAAAACGTCTCTTCGTTCCATAATTTTCGGCTTACTGTCTCTTCTGCGAAAATTTAGGGTTTGTCTGCAGAAATTTGAAATCGTCTTTGTGGGCTAAAACGACGACGTCCTTAGCGCGCCGATTCCTTTAAATATAAATTTTGGCGCTTTAATTTCACCGCTCGCGCCTCAGCCGAGTGGTATCCGAGAATGAAACAAACGGCCCGATCTTGGGTTCGAAACTTGGAGGCGGCGACTTCGGTTGCCCCTCCTCCCTTATTCACACGCCGTATCCATTAAATAAACCCTTTAGCGTTGTTATCCCAATAGTCGCGCTTTAGCCGAGTGGTAGGCGCATGAGACATGCACGAGACATGAGAGGTCTGCGATTCGAAACTCGCGAACGACGGCCTCTGTTTTCATTCTCTTCTTTTTTTCCCTTTTTGCAAATTTTGTTCAAAATTCCGATCACACGTTTTGTTCTAAAATTAATTTCGACGACCGTCCTTCGATTAACCCAAACAGTCAAAATTCGGGATATCACAGCCCAATACTTGGCTCTTAATCCTTTAAGGTCCAATACTCTTCATCGGACTATAATTCATGGCTCAAGTCTATCAGATGTTATGGAGTAACATATCCAAATGTTATTCTCTGCGCCTTAAACTAGTGAGCCAAAAATCAGGATGTTACAAGACTGGCATCAACACTTCAAATTCTCCCTTTTCTTTCAAGAAAATTTATTTACAAATAAACACACACACGCTTCTCATTCCCTTAGCAAGAACTTTGGGATAATAACACTATGAGTGTCATAACTTTCATACGGTGCTTACTTGCGGGTTATATATTTTTTTCGATCACTTTAGTGTCATTATTTATGCACGACACTCACTTGAGTGTTATAACTTTTTTCCTAATCACTTGAATGTTATAACTTTTCAATTGATTATTTAAATGCTTTAATATTTTAAAAAAATATTCACCACAAATGCTATATCACATTGGATTTTCGACACCTAGATGAACTTTTTTAAAAAAATTTGATATTTAAGTAATCGATTGGAAATTATGACAAATAAATTATCGAAAAAACAAATTATGACAGTTAAATGAACAGCCGACCAGAATTATTACATTTATGATATTTTTATCCCAACAACTTTTCATCATTTCTGGTCGACAAATCCATTCGAGGAAAACACAGTCGCATCGTACAAGAATCTTAGTAAAAGCCTGCTTCGACATGACATATGTGGACCGTGAAAAGACCATGTGATAATTGCTACCACTTGATTATGCATATATATAATATAAAAATTAAGTTATATATTGCAGCAAATCATGAGGAGAAAAAAAAGAAAAAATTGTGTTGACCGTGCGTTGAATCTTCTTCACAAGACCAACCCAAAAATTTCACCTCCGTCTCGCATCAGAAACCAAGTGCTGCCTGAACGTCGCAATGAAAGTTTCGACTCTCTCGTTCAACTCCTCGTCCGACAACTCCCCATAGGCTCCTGCTTGATCATCCTCTTGTACCGCATCTTGCTCCTCAGTCCCACTCCAACCATCTTTTTCTCGGTAAACCGATTCCTCCCGTTCGCCGCGCGTTCTTCCGACCGCCGCCGCCGCCGCCGCCGGAGGCCCAGAGCGCCCCCGCAATTTTCTCTTCCTTTGCTTCTTGGGGATTCCGTCGCCGTCGTCCTTCGATTCTGATTCTTGATTCTTTCGTTGGCCCGGCGCCGAGCTCGAGCGCATGGAAGTCAAGAGAACGACTAGGAGGATGACGTTGAGGAGCACGAAGACCCACCACACGTGCCAGCATTGCTTCCCCAGGAAGGCGAGGACGGCGCGCTTCAGGCACAGCGCGGCGAGAGCAGTTCCAGCCGTGAAGAGCAGCGTCGGGACGTGGCCGTCTTCGAGCTCGCCGCCGCATCTCGTTGATCTCGTGGCGGAGCACCCGTACAGTCCCTTCTTTGTTTCTTCCATGGGTACTGCAGAGTGTGAGGCGAATGTATGAATTCTTGAGTTTGAAATTTTTTGAGGTCGTGCAGAAGAGAACGTGGTAGGTGTTTGTTATATACGAGGGAGGGAAAGGTGCGTGCGCTTTGATGTTTTGATTGTGTCGAGGTGAGTGAGGGACCAGCGTGGATCAACCTTTGGAGGCGTGGCTGATGATGTTGCCGCTACAGGAGGAGACATCCCAACATGTTGCTGCTTTTACAGACACAGGTTTTCAAAGGGGGATTAAAAAGAAAAACAAGGGTAGAAATTTCCACCGCTGTAGATAATTTGCCCAAGAAAAAGATTTGATTTTTAGTTGAACGGTTTGAGGATTTGATTTGAATGCACTTGATCGCAAGCCGTAGTGTTTATCATTTCGATCGACTTTAGGATTACGTTCGCTAATCTATAAGTGAAGTATTGGTCGATGCACATATAAATTGAGCCATTTGAGGGATTAGACCGAAAGATTTGGATATTAAAATGAAATTGGCATAGATATTTCATATTAAAGTTTATGTATATCAAATATGATATCGGGCTGTGTGTAATTTAGTATTGTGAGATACCTGTTGTGTTGATTTAAGTAAGGAAAATTCCGAAACTTTTAAAATAAAGGACAAACTTGCACTCAGGATCCTGCCTCCGATCAATGCATCTGAATCTATCTAGAAAATTAAGACACTCCCGAGGCCCCCCTATGTGTGTAGTTCAATGCATCGCCTCAGGAATAATTTTTTTCTTTTCTTCCTTTCAACGATTTGGTTAGATTAATATCAGTGCAGCAATTGACCTAACTTCTAAAAATCCTAACAAAATTAGATCGATATGGTTAAATGCGACTGGTTCGTGTCATATTATGTTATGTTCATATGTGGAACTCATGTCGGAAGTATCTGTTGCGAGGAAAGTATCAAGATGCTAGGAAAATGCCAATGTCTCGTCAAGGAGCTAACCCATACTGCACGCCTAGCCTGATGGGTCCTTACCTTGCCTCGTGACAATTGGACAATTATGCGATACTCAGGTTTTGCTTAGCATCTATACAGTGTTCATGTGGAGGCGTCGGATCGGGCAGGCTGTCACATTGTGTCCACCGGATGCGACGGTCTATCGGAAAAGACATTGACCAGCATGCTTCGTTAGGGAAGTGGAAGTCATGAACAAAAGCTCTCATCCTCGTGCCCTCTACCGCAAGCGAAGCTAAATGATGACATCTCTGAGCAGAATGTTCGCCGCATTGTGAAAAAGCAATGTGGTCAATTTGGCACCCCCGTCCGATATAAACCAACCATGGAAGAAACCCAAAAGAAATGGCAACAGGATAAAGGCTCCACATATCATCCCATAGCTGTCATGTCTGCTCCAAAAGATATGGCAACAGGATGAACTATATGCAACTAACTCAAACTTGAATGTCACAAATCCCCTTGTAAAGAATCGGTTGCCTTGCCTTGCCTTCCCTTGACCGTAACCGAACTTTTCTTCAAGAAGAACATCGTTCACTTTTGCATATGTCTACCCCAGAGAGAGAGAGAGAGAGAGAACACAACATCATCTAAAGGTGACCTCTGGGATAAAAGCTAGAAGCTAAAACCATGGATTCTGTTCTTACGACCTCACGACTTTCACCACATCCAGACTCCATATAGCATTTAACATCATCTATGATGGCCTGTAAACTCGAGGCAAGAAAATTAAACCCAGCAATCTTTTCTCCTCCGGGTACTGTAATTCAAGCAAAAATATAGATAAAAACTCCTCAGTACTGTGATACAAAGATTAAGTAAATGCTAAGTCCTATCTACTCTGAAGAATCAGCTCAAGGCACATGGACTTGAGTTTCCCTTCTCAGATTCACTTTGAAGCCAGCCAAGAGTGCCATGACTTTTACCTGCAACACATGAAACTATTATTTATATCCCTAAACTCTTCCTACATGTCCATAATCGCAAATCAATTTACACGTGAGATGGATGAAAAAGCAAATTACCGTAAGCATCTGCAATGTGCCTCTGATGAAGCATGATGAAAATTAAGAGGAAGGGTAATGGGATACAAGTCACCCGGTCATGGCATTATGAACACTCTAGATGTCGATAGTAAATGGCTTAACAACATATTTTGCTGTAACAAAGTAGCACTGGATCACTTCCAGATATCAGCCAGTGTTAAGTTGACTTCCTCCTTTTTTGGGACCACTTAGGCCCATAAATTGCCAAATGCGTCCGGCCAAAGCGTCGATCAGTTATCTGCATATTCAGAATACCACCTCACAAACATAAGCTTCCACAGCTCTAACAGAGAGCGTAGTCATCGACTTCATAGTATGTCATGAATTTTGCCACTGTGACAGCAACAAGCACAGGAATGAGAGCTTCCACCACCAACATCATGGATTTTGGAATGGTGAAAGCAGCAAGCCGGGAATAAGAACTTCCATTGCCAATCGTTAGCAGTCAGAACATTCATAGTATGTCACACTAAATGGTGACAGCAACCGGGACAGGAAATGAGAAAGGGGAAGATGGAGCAGTTAACTATGCGGCCTTTATATGCTACATTAATCTGTTCACTTTGAATAGCAGTCCCAGCATTGCTCAGATAACATACACTGTCTAGCTTGTTAATGTATATTGACATCATATGTTCTTTAGTTTTCAAGATCTTGTTTAACATGGAATCATGGACATTCGATTAAGTGACATTCAAGGAACATTTGAACCATCTCGGGGTACGGCAAAATCCATGCATTGTAAAGATATTACAAGTAACAGTTTACCAGATTAGATTAAAGCACAGTGAAAGTTGGTGAAGTGCAGGGTTTGCAAAGTTTCAAAGTATCGCAAACATATGAACACAAAGTTTGTTCCAAATTTCACTACAGGGTTAAAAGAGTTTATTGAGATAGCGGAAGTGCTCTCAAGGACCACTTCAATTGTTAATACATAAATCCTGAAGAAGCATGACTCAAATCAAGTACAAACAAGGATGGAATGACCTAGTGAAGTTGTTTTATGCTGTATCAATCACACAATGTGCCCGGTAGATATAACGTTTCTGCTTTACCAGAGTAAAATACACCAAAAAGTAATCCCTCGCCACAAAAAAGACGAACTTATATATGAGTTCCATAAGTAAGAGTTTCAGTAAGTGTAAAGCGTGGTGAAATGGAAAAGAGTAAGAAACTAGCATTCTTCCTAGGATACTATATGCTTAGAGGCAAAGTATAAAGAGTTGATTTCCACAGGAAAGATCTTCACATCAGCAAAAACTGTCAGTGCTTCGCAAAATTTTTCATGAAATTCCATATTCAACATAGCATTGGAACATTCTCGGTGTCTGCTTTGAGCACATGCAACGGAAAGAGAATGAATAACAATATAGATACAACATACCTTTACTAGGCATCCACAAGAATCCGGCATGTTTGTTCTTAGAGGATATTCCACCACCTAAAAAGGAAATTGGATAGATGAGATGAAATGAATAAAGATGATTGTGCAAAGAATAGAGTTTATGCCCTAACTCGAGCAAAGTAGGAAATAAGCAACTTACAACAAAAGAATCTTCTCCCACTAATGGTGAGTTAGAGATTTGGTCCATCAATACTCCATAGTCAACTTGCATATAAGGGGGCGTAATGCTTATGTAGTCAAATGAACCATCTTTACCTGGAGACAATGAGAATCTTCATATACTGGACATAATTGGACAACAAGTGTGATTCCACCCCTTTCAGGCGATTACTCAGAAAAATGCACCAGCCAAATAGTGAGAAAACCACTTCAATGAAAAATGTCACAACTTTCCTATCCTTCATGAAGCTAACTTTTTTGTAGTATAACTATCAGAATGAGCTTTTCTTCAAGCTTATTAATTGCCTTTCATTACAGTGTGAAAAAATTGTTAATATGTCGTGCAGTTGACATAAACTTCACCTCAATTATGGAGGAGATATAAACAACGATCCAACCAAATAGACACAACTAGAAGCCAAAGCACAAAGCAAAAAGCCACAACCACCTCTAACAGACATTAGTTGCTACAACCTACAGGCTATAAACATCCTTATTCTTGTTCTCACCAAAGGATCTATTAATGGAACACCTATGTGCATGCCACAATTTATAATGGTAATACTAGTGAGAAAGCAATGTGTCAAAAGCATAAATGAGAATACCTACGAGAGAGAGAGAAAGAGTACCTGCGAATTGCTCTGCTCGTTCTAAAAAATTTTCCACACGGACCATGTGAATAACCGCAGCATCAAGAAAGCCAGTCCATTCTAAATTCGGTCGTAAGACATCTGACACAACCCATGGATCCATCTCAACAAAGTGAACCTGAAACCTCACCAGATCAGATACTAAGATACTCGAGAATAGTAATAATAACAGCAACAACAATATGATAGCAGTCTGTTAGTCATAAGTACATTTCTGCAGATTCAAAATCTGAATCAAACTCGATCTTCAACAAACTCAATCCCTACCATAATTTTGCAAGTTTTATTACTATCGAAGCAACTATAGTACAATATTCGTACCTGAGAACAACCTCGGCTGATGGCCTCAATTCCAACTGATCCTGTACCGCTGTACAAATCCAACCAACGACCAGGCCTTAAAGATGCAGGACTGCCACCGGCTGCCTGACAAAGTTTCAGAAGTCGGGATAAGAGTTCATTATTAAACAATCAAACTGGAGAGAGAGAGAGAGAGGTACCTGTAGTATAGAAAAAGCTGCAGCTTTGACAACTTCCATCATAGGGCGCACATCCATGCCCTTTGGTGAGAACAACTTCTTTCTTCGAGCCGTCCCTCCAAGTACCTGTTGTTTAACAATCATATTTTTCCCTTTTATGTGGCAATAATAGATTTGATGCAGAGCAATTAGGCCAAAAATCTAGCTAAGATCCCTCAAGAAGCGGACATATCATCTCTGAATGGATTCGATCAGTCCAATTTCATCCAAGCCACCTAATGGAGTAACATTCAAGATTTTATGAAGGGAATGCTATGGTAAGCTTGTAAGAAAGAACCCAAGAATTCTTCAGTTTCATTATCAGATTATTCAGATGACGTGGCCTCTCAAAGAGTCTATCAATTATGCCAATTTGCCCCCTTCCCCCCAATAAATTAAGAAATCCACAACCTAGCTAAAGCAAAATGGAGGAAACTGAACCTGCAATAGCTTATGAGTGGTCCGTGGGGGGGCGGAATCCTCCTGCTGAGTTCTTTTGCCTCGTCCTGTATCTTGCATATCTCTTCTCCTCCTTGCCTGAGCAACATACACAGAAAACCAGGCAAAGCCAAATCAATTCAAAGTCAGGTCTTGATATGGTCTCTCCCCAATGCAGGACGAAGGAATCACGCTGAGGTCTTCAGACAGTTGTGAAAACAAAATAAACAGCACATAACTACATATCACCATTCACTAATGGCACTGAATGAACATTTGGCATTTCCACACACACACGCAAACCTTGTTAGGAGAAGGATCGGACAAGAATTCGTCAGGGTTGAGACCATAACGTTCGAGCAACTCTCTCTTGTCCTCACTCGCCAACCCACTGCCCGATTCTGATAGAAACCATCAGGAAAGAGAAGGGACGAAACCCAAATATCGTCATGAGATTCTTGTTATGAAAATACTCCAGGGACAACAAACACGCGAAATTACAGTATAAGAGCGTACTGCGAGCGAGAACGAGGAAGCCAGTTTGTGTAATCGTGGGCCTGGAAGTGGGGCGGAACCGGAGAAGCCTGGGGGGCGACGAGCACAGGTTGAAGTTGCTGGTGTTAGCGTGAAGAGGGGAGCAGATTGGAGATGACGAGACCGCCATCTTCTTTGCTTCGAGCGAAGAAGAAGCCGACCACCCTCAATACTTGGCACTCAAGACCGCATTGACCATTGAATCTGTCGATTGGTATACTTGGGGATGATGGGTCGATGGTTTCTTGATGGCGTTGAATCGCGAACGGTTGCTCCCAACCAGTTAGCGACTCGACTCGACTCGACCAGAAGCTGCTCAGTGAGCTCCCATGGAACTTTTTGTCTCTCGCATGATCCGGATAATCCAATTTACATGTTCAATGGAAAAAAAAAATTCGGAGATAATTCTGATTAATATCAATTTTCACGTGCCAGATTAATTCAACTAGCAAAAGATTCCCAATTGAATATCTATCTCGCGATCTCTCCGAAGTGTGTCGGAACTCCACTCATTTTTTGGCCAAAATTTACACTTTCATTTAAAAAATTCAGGAGAGTGCGTATGGTTTTTGTGTCATATTGATATTATTTTATATTGATGGAAGAAATTCATTTCGCTTAAGAAAAGGAAGCTTTTATAATGTCATGTTGAGATTGCATTTGTGATCCGACCAAAAAAAAAAGAGATTGCATTTGTTATGAATAAACTAATTATCATTGGAAAAGAGAGTTTGAATTTGAAAAATTAACATAAAAAACAATTGAAATTTTCAATATTTAAGGCATTCACCTACGGATTTTCAATACATAATTTTAGAAAGAAAAGAAGAAAAAGAAAAAGAAAATAACGACGGGATAACAAGTAACGGTGAGGGATGCAAGATGCGTTGAGTTTCAAGATTACGAATTGATTTTTGAAATTTAGATTATTACTATAGAGTTTGGTACTTTTTGCTAGTTGTTTAAATTGATTAGATTCTAGATAGTAGTCTACGAGTGTTTATTTTCTTCCTCACTTTTTGAATAGCTTCCGAGTAAGTTAGACTTAGGCTCTATTTTGTGATTTTTGGGTGAATTATATTAGTCTATTCTTCAAGTTGTAGTACAGCTGATCTCTTTCGAGTTAGAATGGTAATAACCAGTAATCAGTAGGGACCAATTTGGATCTTCTCAAGCAAACAATCAGTTTCATGTCAAAGCACCACAATGGACCGAGATAGAACTGGTAAAGTACGTGTAACTCACTCCACTGTGGATGTAGAAAGACCCGGTACTCACTCACTGTTATGCATACGCCGTATAAATTACTCAACTTCAATGGCTGTGTACATACATATCTCTTTGAAACTTCTACACTCCTCTCCGCGAAGACACCGCCGAGAAAGAAACTCTAGGATGAGCAGGCCCCGCAGCTCTCCCTACAGAGTCCGTGCGCATCGTTGGAGCCCACCATATAGAGAGGGTTCTTTTCGCACTCGCCAACCTTCGCCCATGACGCGCAGTTCTCATTTTCGTCCTTGCATTCCCCGATGGTGACTGGCCTTGTTGGTGTGTCAAAGGACCTGACGTGGATCCACTTAGTTGCAGACCACTTCTTGCCCTCAATGACGGGGCAGCTCGCGTGCAAGCTAGTATCGTCTGTGGTTGCGTCCGGATGAAGACTGAAGAACAGCAGAGCGTCGCCCTTCATTGGCTTCACTGCAGATAGCACAAATAATCGCAGTTAGGAAAGTTTCTAATGAAACGAGGACAGGATCGGAACAGAAGAGTGATTTGGCTTGAATGGCCAACAAAAGTAACGAGAACTATGAACAACACTGCACCTGTGGACATCGAAGGAATTCAATCGACTGTGCAAGCTAACTCACCTGCACTCGCAACCAAATTGATTCGTGCATATCTGTTTACTTAAATTGTGTTGCCCTACATAACTAAACTGTGTCCACTGTCTCAAATTACTCGAGTAATTGTTAACTGCGAGTCTTTGCATGTTTTGAAGTCTATTGCTGTGGACTCGCACTAGCATTCGTGTAAGCATAAGCACAGCCCGAGTCATGCTGTTAACATTGCAGCGCTTAAACAATCGCCAATATTACGAACAGCAAAACCAGAAAGTAGAGAAAACCAAAGTGCAAGACTTGTGAATCTGATCCACATACCAGCATAACCTTTTTTGGCACAATCAGACCAGCCATCTTCCTTTGATTGAGACATTTGGGCCTGCGAAAGGGAAAGGAAGAGAAAGACTAAGGTTCAGTAACACGTATGAGAAATATAAAACCGATGCATCGAGAAGAATTGCTTACCTCTGAATAGGGGAACACTGTTTCCCCGCCTCTCTCGACATTAGACAGGTACATCAAGACAGTAGCCACTCGGTGGCCACCAAGCTCTTGATTAGCCTTGTCAATGAAATAATCATAATGAGGCTCATACTTCTCTCCGTGCTCATATCTGAGTACTTGAATCGCCTCTCCATTTTCTGGCCGTATAGCTCAAATCAGCATACAGAAAGACGCTACGTCATAGAACTGGAAGAAGCAGCTCATCCGTGAAACACAATAGGACCTTACCTTCAGGAAGAAAGGTCCACGCAGCAATCCGAGCCTCGATATTAGCAACAACTTCATCCTTCAATCAAGTGTAGAGTCAAGACAATACTAGTAAGTCCTACACTACTCTTTCATAGTTTAATCAAGCTGAAAACTCGCCCCAAACAGAGGCTTGTACGCAAATTCAAAATACACGCCTACAGTTCTGGACTGGAACCCTGAAGGAGCAGAATGTTTCTCAAGCACATTCCTACTCAAAGACCCTATCATTCAAAAGCCTCGTCCCAACATTTGATACATAGACATGCTAAACCTTTTGAGCAGGCTGCCAAAATCAAAGTCAATTAGCAGCTCAAGGGACGCTGCGAATCGCACAGATCGATTGCGGTGGCAGCTATGGGCGACGACCTCCTTTATGGAAAGAAAAAGAAATCGTCATGCATATTCCAAAGAAGAATCCACTCACCTGAGCTTTCTGCAGAAACATTCCAGAGCTCGTCCGCCATTCACTCATTATACTCTTTCCCGTTTCGTTATCCGCCACCATGGACTTCTCCAACTTGTCCCTCGCCTAATCCCCCAAAACCAATCTTGTCAGACCAAACTCTATCCAATCTCCATAAAGCCCACAAAGACGAAATTAGAAGGAACGAAACACAGACCAGTTCGATGAGATGATCACACTCATCTTCGGATAAAAACCCCTTATAGATAAAAGCCCTGCCACGACACAAGTTCAGACTATTTCTGATTAAACAATCCAGTGCATTGGCAAATTTGAAGGACAATAAACACACAGAGACAGAGAGAAGAAAGGCTTGAGCACCTGGGGTACCAAGACAGTTGAGTGACTCGGGTCGGATCAAAAGCAACAGAAGATCCAACGGCCTTAGCTCCAAGCCCCGATCCATGCCTGCCAAAATTTCCAGTAACAAATCACCATCATCCCTTACTTCAACAATGACACACATCTCAAGCAGAGAGCAAGAGTTTAGTAGAGCGAGAATTTTGTTACGTTTTCTCCCCAAGCAGCCATCTTGAGACCGGAACAGCAGAACCACGCAACGGCAAGAAGAGCAGAAAACAGAGAGAGAGAAGGAGAAAATCCCGGACACCCATCACAATGGAAGAGCCTGCTTTCGCCAGGAGAAACTCGTTCTGGGATTTCTATTGCCGAGCAAAGGGCTCAAATCACGCCCTTCCAAGGGAAAAGAAAAAATGGTAGAAACGGCGGGTCGGTGTCTCCTAAAGCATCAATTCAACGCGAATTCGGAGGAGACTGGTCAGTGGTCAGGTAGTTTCAGGCAATGGGTTTGTACTTGCGTCCCTTCTTTTTCTTTTCTTTACCACAAAGGACAAAGTTTGATGGGCGCCCACAGGATTCTTGGGTTTTCCCCGGAGTTATTCCTGGGAAAAGACGATGTCGAAACGTCAATGGTGTCGCGGTCACTCTGTGTTCCTCTTCTCTGGAAGCTTCGGTTCGGCTTGGCCACGAGTCAGCGTTCGTGTCCCGGCGGTTGCCGGGACTCAAAGCTCGGGTCTTGAGAAACGCCCCGTCACCGTCGGCCCGTCACGACCGTTTTCGACAGTTCCGACGATCAACTCCGATGCGCCCACGTACTCTTCTCTTTGTCGGAAAATCCGAAGTGGCGAGACCTTTCTTTCTCTTTTTCCCCCCTTTGGTGCAAAAGCAGACCTGAACCTACAGAGAAAAAATGCGCCAAGTCATTCAATGGGGGGGTTGGTAGATACTGAAAATGGTGAGATTTGGGGTTTTAATGCTGGATTCTGAGAAGAAGGGTAAGAAATCCATGTGAAATCCTGAAATTACTGTAGAAGAACTGGCCTTGAGGAAGATTTTGTTTCTCATCAAAATTGTGAAATTAAAGAAAAATCTCGAAGTGCTAAAAAGACTTCCTTTATTTGCTTTTGGCACTAAAATTGTGCATTGATTCTCAGGCATCTATTCCTTGAAAGTCCATGTTAAAAAAAACATGTCCGTACTGGACTGACTAAGCCAACAAACAACTCTCATCCGATCGAATATTTTACAGAGAGACAACATTCCTCGAAACGAAAGGAATCAAACCTCTGTGTGACGAGACCAAGGCCCATTGTCTCCCCATTTTTTAATTATATTCAATACTAATAATACTAGAGAAGGGTTTTTAATCTGGCTTCTAATTGACACCATATGAACAGGCACCAAATGCCCAAATTGAGTTACTCCTATAGAATCAAGGTCGTAAACATTCATTGACAACCACGATAAAAAGATTTCTCGAATAATTACTTTGGTTTTAAAGTCAAGAATCCAATGAGCCAGTCGTATGTGTTGCTGCATATCAATTACAATGAGATGTTTCGGATGTTTCGCGTCTAACAAAAGTCAAATTACCATGGATTTTGGAAAAAGATAATGGTGGGTTAAGCTTTTCTCAGCTGCTAAGCTTTTCTTTGTGCTGCATAGATGGCTTTAGCCTATCGTTCCCTATGCTTGAAGCAACTAGCAGCTCATTGAGCAGATGGTTCCCTGCAAATCCCAGCTCCTAATGGTCAATTCAATCGACCTAGATTTCCCTCCAAAGAGAGTAATGAGCTAACACGTCCAAAGCTCCAACCCTTTTTCTTGCCTCCCAAGACTGCCGCATCAAAGACTTGCAGTGCAATGGAAGGAGCACGCAATCTCATCGTTTTCTCGTCTTATAAAAGGCAATCATAAGCCTGATGCTTTCTTTACTCCATCAATCCTCTGTTCAGAATGAAGTCCTCGGATCTCATCTCATCTTTCTCCCTCTTCCTGACCGGTCTTCTCTTGTCCCCCGGTAACGATTCCTTCGACTAACCATGTATTCTTTGAACAGCATACGTAATGGAACATGTGTCTCCTATGTTGTTCATCATTGAACGGCATCTTGATGCTACATACATAAGTAATTTGCCGATTCATATTCTACTTTCGAGTTTTCACATTTCATCGCGCTCATAATTTTGGCCTATATGATTATCGCTGTACTTGTGGTTTGCCTGGTGAAAATTTTGACGAATTTGTAATGGCATCATGCAGGGAATGCTGTGTTGGCAGAACAAGTCACCTTCTACGTCCACAACAAATGTCCACTTCCCTTATGGCCAGCCACGGCTCCCAACACGGGCCAACCGGTGATCGCGGATGGAGGCTTTTACCTCCCACCAGGATCCATCAAACGCTTCTCGGCCCCACCAGCGTGGACCGGGCGGATCTGGGCCCGCACTGGGTGTAGGTTCGAGTCCAACTGGCGACCGGCCTGCGAGACCGGGGACTGCGACGGGCGGCTCGCCTGTGGCGGGCTCATCGGGACCCCTCCCGTCACGTTGGTCCAGGTCGCACTCCAGGCGGACAAGGCCAAGAAGAGCTTCTATGACGTCAGCCTGGTCGACGGGTACAACGTCCCGATCTCAGTTCAGACGAGGCCCGCGTTGCCCAAGTGCGGCATCCCGGGGTGCTCGAAGAACTTGAACGGCATGTGCCCTGAGGAGTTGCAAGTGGTGAATGAGGAAGGGGAGGTCGTGGCTTGCAAGAGCGCCTGTTTGGCCTTCGACGCCGACAAGTTCTGTTGCCGGAACGAGTACGGGACACCGGACAAGTGCAAGCCCAGCGTATATTCTAGGATGTTCAAGGATGCCTGCCCGGGATACTACAGCTATGCCTACGACTCGCCACCGCCGTTGGCGAGTTGTGCCTCCAAGGAGTTTGTGATTACCTTTTGTCCCAACACTTGGGGTGGTGAGCAAGTGCGAGCGTTGAACCATACCTCTTCATAGACTAATCATTGGACAATCAATAGCAATGTCGATAACCTTAATGGAGATTAAGGAGTTATTCAATTTGATTTTGTGCACTTGCAAGGACTCACGTTGTCTCATTGTAAATGTACATGTATACGGTCTGTGATGGAACACGATATTGATTCAATTTCCTTTTCGGTGCGGTCTTTCGAAATACCAACAACACCTCGTTCAGTACATCAGAATGCCTTTGAACCGGAAATACGATTCTAGATCTCGATTGCATTCATTTATTTGACATGAGGAACAGAGATAGAGTCATTGATCTATAGGAACATGTGCGCTTTTATATCTTGCTAAGAATCAGTGTTCCGGTGTTAATATACAGAGAACGATCGTTCCTTTCCGGTGCAAATTTGAAGAACAGCTTGGTCACTCTTTTCCTTTTTAATCCACACTTGGTGCCTTTCTTGTAAAAAGAATATAAACTTGTATCATCCCCCTCTCTTCTTCACCCTCCGCAAGCAGTTTATGCACGAGCGAATTTGGGCCCAATCTTCGACCCAAAAAAATATTTGGGCCCAATCTGTCATGCAAGTGGAATGTTAGTTTGGGCCTCCGATAAGATAATTTAGCCCAAGGAAGAAAGGCCCATCAATCAAAACCGTCCGGCTGCGGTGGCCGTACGATCTAGGGTTTCTAGCTCGAGCAACCCCATCATCTCGATCTATAAAAACGGGCTCAAAGGCCCCCGCTCTTCCTCATCTCTCTTCCCTCCGCGCGGCGCAGGCGCAGGCTCTCCAGCCGACTGCTTCACTGTGTCCACCGTCTCGTCTCGTCTGGTTAGATCACTCGTGCATTTGAATTGCTCATCTTTCGAAGCTTTTTTCTTTCCTTCGGTTGTCCAGTCGAGTCTGCTGCGATCAAGTGATGAGAGAAAAACTGCAACAATATGAAGGGCTGCGGCCCTGGGATTCCTAGTATTTAAGTCTCTGATGATTGCGCCTGCCTCCTCTTCTTCTTCTTCTACGTTCTGGTTCAAGTACCTTCCTCCGATTTCTTCTTTCTCCTCTTTCGCTCTGTTTTTCTTTTTTCTTTTTTGTTCTCGATTCGCAGCGGAGATGTGATGAGTACTATCAATTTGGTCCGTGTTTCTGATTAAACCGTGACTGATTACCCTTAACCAATGCTCTGATCTCTCTCTTGATTAATTTCTTTCATTTTTGTTCCGATTTTTCTTTTCTTTTCTTTTCTTTTTTTTTGAATCTGAGTCATCAATTGGCTCTGTGATTACGTGCCCCTTTCGTGGGCAATATACGCTATTCTGATTAGAAAAATCATGAGCTGAAAACCCAATGTGGATCTTATGAGAGCCATTATTTATCGATGTGTTTTTCAGTTTTTTTTTTTTAATACAAAATAAAAATTATTTGCGAAATAATCGGGAAAATAATGATTTTTGGGCGGTCAATGGTGATTTGTCGATCGCTTCCACTTCTGCAGTGATGAATGATGAATGAGTAATAATACACATGTCAGACTTCAGAGATTTTCAATCGATGAGAAGATACATTCAACACTCTGAGCAGAAGTGTCTGATATTTCTTCGTCCTTTTTTTTTTTTTTGGCTTCCGGTCATAAAAAATCAGTGATCAGAAAATCTTTTCTTAAATTTTCGCTCTTGTGTAGTTATTTTCATTATCTTCTAATCTACTCATGCGTAGATCTTTGTTGGTGTTGTGCAAAATTAGGAAAATACTCCATTTTCTCGGGAAACAATCAATATTAATGATGACTTAAGAACCTCGATCAGAGATCAATGTACATAGATTAATCTAAGCTCTCTTTGTGGTCAAAATTTTCTGATGGGAGGTTATTGGGCAGCAAATGATGGATTATTTTCAGTGATTAGGAAGATATCGAGTAAGATGTATTAAACCTGGGGAATGGATTATGACAAAAGTTAATATGAAGCTGGAAGGGTGGAAGGGGAACTTAATGTCTTGCTTTTTAATTAAAACAATTGTGCGAGCCTTATCTCGATATGCAATGTCGACATTATGAATCCCAATTAAATTAGTTATACATTGGAGAAGATGGAAAGTGGTAAAAATAAGAAAAGACAATGGTGGGTTTGCTTGGGTTAGGTTTCAGAGAGTTAATTTCTTGTGATGAAGCAATGTTGGAAAAACAGGCATGGAGAATAGCAAAGACCATTCAGCTATATGGAGTCAGGATTTTCAAAGGAATTTAATTTCCACATGGCAATTTTTGGCATGCAGGAAAAGGGTTCTTGTCCTTCTTAGGATGGTGGAGCCTAATTGTAGGCAGGGAAGCTATTTCTCAGGAAGTAAGCACTTGGAAATGGAGGGGATTTTCGCATTCGTGAAAATAGATGGCTAAAAAAAAATTAGTTGTATGAGGGTCAGCGAATCGTGGTGAACTTCAAACAGTGGCTGATTTGATTAATAAGGAGAATAATATATTGAAAAAGTAAACTCTGCAAGGTTTATTCGATGAGCAAACAGTAGATGAAATACAAATCACCAAGTATGAATTGCGAGAAAGATAGCTTGGTTTGGACTAGAAGTCTATGAGGAGACTATTCAGTGGAGTGGGTATGATCGGATTCGATGGCGTTGGGTTCCAGTTTCCTCTGGAATGCGTGCTGAAGTTCCAGCTTTGTCGGAGACTTAGAAGTACTTCGAAGCCAAAACTGATCTACAGGTGTGCTTGGAAAACTGATAGCGCTGATCGCTGATGAGCTTTCTCTAGTGTATTTTATCAACCTGGGTGAGAATTGCGGGCCCTTGTTGCAGATTGCGCCTGGCCCCATCCCCATGAAGTCCAAGGTTGTTCACTGCTACTGTGAGGCCAATCGGCTGATTGGGTTGCCAAGGCCCAGAGGGCTTAAGCCTTCTCTTGTAACTGGTTGACTATCCCATCTCAACCTTTTTGTCATGCAAGAGCAGTCATGAGGGAGGGAAAAATGATGCATATCTAGGCTCCGTTTGTTTCACAAAAAATATTTTCCTCAATCTCCTGTGTTTGATTCACTAGGAAAATGAGTCAACAAAAAATGCTTTCCTAGTCGACGGAAAATGCCCTCTTAAAGTTGAGGACTTTCTCACTTCTTCCTCTCGCTCTCTAGCTGCTCCTTTCCCCAATCTTTCTGCTGCACCAGTCTCCTCACGGATGCACCAACTCCACCTCCTTTTGAACCACAGATCCAGTCACTTCACTCTGCAGGCAAACCGACTTCCTCTCTCTTACCCTCGTCCTTACCATCACGGATGCCCAAGCTTCGCAACACGGGCGCGTTCTTCACCTTGCGCCAGGCATGTATTCGCTGGAGAATCTCATCCTTTTGAGATCGCTCGCGCTCCTTCACGATTGCATTGATTTGGTCGAACACGAAGGTGAGGCGAGCCAAGAGGTTGGAAGGCTTAGGCGAAGGAGGCGAGGGAGAGGTGGAGCAGTGGCATCTACCGGTGAAGAGATGAGATTAGCCCAAATTTTTTTACCTCTTTCGCTACGAGATGGTTGAGAATCATGGTCTCGAAATCGAATCAGAGAAGGTGAGGGGGTGTAGGGAGGGAGCCGTAGGACATCCCGATTCGGGGAGAAGTGGTTCGGAATCCAGAGAAATCAGGTGCGCCATGAGAGACCGAGAGAAGAAGAGAAGTCCTGAGTATGTGAGCGAGCTCGATTTGTGAATCCATGGTGGATTATCAACTTTGCGAATCAGCTACTGGCTAAGGTGGGGGGATTTTTTGCAAGTTTTCTTTTTAGGATAAATCGATTAATCAATCTACCTTTAATAAATTCACTTGTAATATAATAATAGCATATTTTTCTTCGAACACCACGTAGTATTCATTCAGCGGTGATTCTTTAAATACTTATAAAAACTAAACAATTAAATTCTATCCACCATACAAGAATAAAACATTGCTCCACTCAGAAAATAATTAGCCTCACTTATTACCTCCGTTCAATTTGTGTTCTTGAGGTATCTCTCTACTCATTTTTCCTTTTATGTATATATTCATCTTTGTATACGTGTCATGGGTCGACTCTTTGCTTCATGACCGTGTGATACTTAAACTCCCTTCAACTCGTTCACCTCTTACTAGAGTCTCCTAAGTTCAACCTTTCGCTTGTCAATTGCTCACTCCTGCTCTTAGCCCACTCTAGATCGTAGAGAGAAACTCTAGAGACAAGTGTTTTAGGAGAAAACACTTACATTACCTTTTTGTTGTGTTGGATATGAGATCCTGCAAAATGATGAGGAGGCAAACCCTGTATATACATGAGCCTCATTTGGATCTAATGGTGGAGATCCAATCTCCCTTGCTATAATCTCCATCTATTAATTACAAAATTTCTCTAAAATACAAGTGAAATTTTCCATATACCCCTAACAATATTCTAGAGTACATAAAAAAAAAAACTCTAAAACAGCTAGTCATCATGGCCACCTCCTCATCCTTTTATGCATAAAAAAACCTCCTATCCATGACATATCCGCGTGCTACACACTGTACACGAGAAAACGATGGAATTCAATATTTTTGGGTGATATGCATACTTATCTCTTAATTTGCTTAACATGTACAAGTTGCATTATCAATTATGACCACAGATTCCCGAGGCATGAAGATTAGCAAAGTCACTTCAGCTATATGGAGTCACTTGTTTAAAAGAAATTTGTTTTCCCCATGGCATTTTTTGGCATGCAAGAAAGGGTTCTCGAAGTCCTTCTTAGGGATGGCAAAGCCTAATTGTAGAGAGGAAAACTATGTCTTGGGAAGTAAGGTGGTCACTTGGTAATGGAGAGGTTATTCACATTCGTGAAAATAGATGGCTAAAGAAAGGAGTCATTGGAGGGATAGCTAATTGTGATGAACTTCAAACAGTGGCTAATCTGATTAATAAGGCGAATAAGATATTGAAAGAGTAAACTCTGCAAAGTTTTTTCGATGAGCAAACAATAGGTGAAATACTTACAGTTCACTAAGTATGAATTGAGTGAAGAATAGCTTGGTATGATCAAATTCGAGAGGCAGAGGAGCAACATAATGTCAAGCAAGCATCATCTTCCTATCGGACTCCTAGGACTCTATGGACGTGAATCTGGAAACTGACTGCCTACCCAAAGATCAGAGTATTTTATGTGAAGTGGGTGCCAAAATGCCCTATCTACAGAGAGCCATACGTGAATCGATCCGCCCTCTATGCCAAAATTCCAAAAAACAACCGATCACGTGTTGCTTCAGTGTCGCTGGACAAAGGAAGTTCGGTCAATCTCCAGAATGCAAATCTAAATCTTGACCATAGAGATTGCCAAAATAGAGGAATGGTTGTTGCAATCGAACATACCCAATTTTCACTATCCTTTTCAGGAATCGATTGCGGTATCCTCTGGAAATTTATGGAAAGTAAGAAACAATTTTGTCTACTGCCTACTGCACTCACATCCGGCGATGTGAAATGAGACAGCCCTTGCTCAGAACTAGATTCTCAAGAAAAGGTATCCAGTAAAGAAACTTTCAGCCGATGAACGACGTGACTTTACTGGCTTTGTTGGAGACTTCGAAGTACTTCAAAGCCAAAATTGATCTCCGAGTGTGCTTGGAAAACTGATAGCTTATCACTGATAAGCTTTCTCTCGAGTATTTGATCAACTTGGGTCAGAATTGCGGGCCCTTGTTGCAGATTGCGCTTGACCCCATTTCCACGAAGTCCAAGGGTGCTCACCGCGACCGCGAGGCCAATCAGCCGATTAGGTTGCCAAGCCCCAGAGGCCTTAAGCCTTTTTTTTATAATTAGACCTGTCAAATGAAAGAATCAAGACAGATTGGGATCGGATCATAAATGATTCAATCTAAATTAACTCATTAACCCGTTTATGACTCATTTATGTGCAATGTAAATTTCTCAAGCCATACATGACTTGACTCGTACTCAATCATATCAATTTTGTCAAAACACTTCCATAAATAACTCAATATAGAAAGAGTTGTTTCTAATGATTTTTTTAAAAATTATATTGTCAAAACACCTTAATACAATACAAATCTAGTGAATAATTATTATATTGTTAACAAAAAATTGAATTTTTTGCCTTTTGTTTTCCCGTTTCCCGTTTTTTCTTTCTTTCTTTCTTTTGCTTTTCAGCCATCTCACTTTCCTCCCCAAAACCCCACATTCTACTTTCTTTCTCACTCACAGTTGCACCCAAGAAGTGACGTCGTTCTCACCTCCGCATCTCACTCTCCTCTGCTTCATCTTCGTCGTCCTCTCCGTCGATCCTTCCTCCGCCTCGACGGAGATCGGGACGCGGGTCTGCGACAAGACCAGCGACTACCGCTACTGCGTCGCCGCCCTCTAATCCCCTGCACCCCCAACGCCGACGCCTACTTCCTCGCCTACATCTCCTTCGGCCTCGCCAAAGCCACCCATACCCGCGACCATATCTCCCGCCTCCTCCGCAGCCCCCGCCTCACCAGCGACCTCCAGTCCTGCCGCCGCGACTACGCCGCCGCCGTCGCCGAGTTCGAGTGGGAGACCTTCTCCGACCTCGCCGGGTACTCCGGCGGCGGCGCCCGCGCGGCCAGAGACTGCGATAGGGCCTTCGGAGGCAGCGTGTACGCACCGCTGATGGCGGCGAGGAACCACGACCTGAAGCGGCTCTGCGACCTGAAGCGAAGAGGGAGACTGAATGAGGAGATCGTGAAGTGAGTGAGCTGGGCTGGGCTTTTTAATGGGTTATAAATGGATTCAAACTATACCTATTTAAAATCTATATATTTTTGGCCTCGTTATTTTTAAAATTCATTAGGGCTAATCAGGAAGGAAGTAGTGATAAATCAAATATGAATTCATAAATAGATTTTAAATCTATTTTGACAAGTCTACTTGTAACTAGGTTGTCTATCCCATCTCGACCTTTTAGTCATGAGGGAGGAAAAAATAATGCATATCTAATGTCATACTCATGTCAATGTGATATTATTGATCAATATACTACTTTTGTGTCATAATTGTCACCTATATATTTTATATATAATTACCTCACTTTGTCTTACTTTTCAATTTCCAAAACTATCCTTCATAAATACTTATAAAAACTAAACAATTAAATTCTATTCACCATACAAGAATAAAAAATTGCTCCACTCAGAAAATAACTAGCCCCGTTGATTACCTCCATCCAGATTGTGTTCTTAAGGTATCTCTCTAATCATTTTTCCTTTTACTCATATATTCATTTTTGTATAGTCGACTCTTTGCTTTGTGACCATGTGATACTTAAACTCCCTTCAATTCGTTCACCTCTTACTAGAGTCTCCTAAGTTCAGCCTTTCTCTTGTCAATTGCCGACTCCCTCTCTTAGCCCACTCTATATCGTAGAGAGATATTCTAGAGAGAAATGTTTTCGGAGAAAACACTCCATTACCTTTTGCTGTGTTGGATATGAGATCCTACAAAATGATGAGAGGCAATCCTTGTATATACATGAGCTTACTCTTGATCTAACGGTGAAGATCCAATCTCCCTCTTTACAATCTACCCCATTAATTACAAAATTTCTCTAAAATCCAAGTGAAAATTCCCATAATACCCCTAACAATATTCTAGAGTACATAAATTTAAAAAAAAAAAAACTCTCTAACAGCCAGTCATCTTGGCCACATCCTCAGCCTTTTATGCCACAAAAAAACCTCCTATCTGCGTGGTAAACACTGCACATGAGAAAACGATGGAAGTCAACATTTTTGGTTGATATGCGTGCTTGTCTCTTAATTTGCTTAACATGTATTGGTCGAATTATCAATAAGGTAAATTTCAAAAAAAGGCTCAAAGTGCTCAGATTTTCTCAAATAAGAATATAAAGTGGACCTTGTTTCAATTAAAAAACTTAAATTGTTTCAAAAAAGGGCCTGAGCAAAGGGCATTTTTGTTATTTATCTTTTTACTCTATTTTATTTTATTTTTTCTATTTTTCTTTTCTTTTCTTTTTTGCCTTTGGAATCGTGAAA
Source organism: Metrosideros polymorpha var. glaberrima (assembly GCA_001662345.2). NCBI lineage: Eukaryota > Viridiplantae > Streptophyta > Magnoliopsida > Myrtales > Myrtaceae > Metrosideros > Metrosideros polymorpha. Next base: position 20,044,449 of record BCNH02000009.1, read on the forward strand.
AGAAGATGACGAACTGTTCATCATCTTCTTCCTTTTTGTTTTCTTTTTTTCTTTCTTTTATTTTTTTTCCCTTTGGAATTGTGAACAGAAGATGATCATCATCTTCTTCGTCTGTTCAGCATCTTCCTTTTGTTTTGTGGCACGCATTTGGTCACTGTTCATCATCTTCTCCATCTACTCAGGCAATGCCGGCCACTGGCCAGGGCTGGGCGGTGTAGGCGAGGAACACTTCGCCCACGGCCGGCCACTAGAGAGAGCTGGGCGGTGTAGGCGAGGAACACTTCGCCCACGGCCGGCCACTAGAGAGAGCTGGGCGAGGTTGCCCTCGCCCGATCTAGCGAGGGCTGCCATCTCCGGCCACAGATGAGAATTGTGTTCCGTTTTTCGCAAATGGATCTCTAAAAGAATTGGTTTTGGGGAACGTCATTGTCCTACACCTGAGAGCTCCATTCACAGAGAAAGGGAATGCTCACAGAGAAGGGGGAACGCTCTCAGGATCTCCTTCTAATTCGGCTCTCAATTTCATCTTCATCGCTCATCCTCAAGCTTTGGAGAATCGATATTCCAATTTCTTGCCGCATTTGTACTCTTCAATCACCATGTTTTGTGCTTGAGCTTCGAATCTGTACTCGATCGATGAGCTCGAGCTAAAAAAGATGATGAACAGACGAAGATGCATCATCATCTGTTCACGATTCCAAAGGGACAAAAAATAAAAGAAAGAAAAAAAGAAAAAAGACAATAAAAAGGAACACGATGATGAACGGACGAAGAAGATGATGAACAGTTCATCATCTTCTTTTCACAATTCCAAAGGAAAAAAAATAAAAGAAAGAAAATAGAAAAAAATAAAATAAAATAGAGTAAAAAGATAAATGACAAAAATGTCCCTTGCTCAGGTCCTTCTTTGAAACAATTCAAGCACTTTAGGCTCTTAATTTAAATAATGTCCACTTTTGATCTTTATTTGAAAAAAATTTAGATACTTTGGGTCTTTTTTTTTGGAATTTTTCCTATCAATAATGACCACAGATTTTCGACGACATCGTTTTTTCGAGATAGCTGTACTAAAAAGCTACCTAAGCTGCAGAATCTTAGAAAGGTGAAATGAGATTATTCTCTCCTTGGACAGCGTCAAGCTGGACAAGCACGTGCTTGCGTTCAATGGATTCTTGAAGACACTAATGTCAGCTTCAAGAAAATACATATCTTCTGCCTTTTTTTTTAAAGATCCATCAATTCTTTGAAGCTTCCTTTTGGGGCCTCCCACTGTAAGATGACATCAGACGCCATGACATCACATCAGAGTCTTAATCAGAGGACCGAAAGCAATTTTCGTTCTTCAACTCATCGTTTTTCTATTCCGAGATTAGAGCTTGAACCTCTTACGGCGCTGGATTAATTATTAGAATTAGGTGCATAATCACAACGAAATAAAAAGTAAATGCAAGAAAAAAAAATTGATACACAAAATTTTATCTTGATTCATTTTTAAATTAGGACTACATCCAACATAATATTTCGTTATAATTATTGCCTCATATTTTTCTGTTACATCACTTAGTTATAAGAAAAATAAATGAGCAAAAGATCCACATCGCCTAGGCATGGCGATCTAGGCTTGATTATAAGCTTTAGGACCCCCATCTATTATTAGTTATAGCTTTTGGTATGAGACATCCGTAAATTAATATTAAAGCCAAGCGTTCGGTCAACTTGGGGGCGTTGCCCCGCGATCCCCGTCAGGGCGGCCCCGGGACCTCCGCTTGCTCACCGAGGATCCCCGTGCATTGGTATGTATGCTCATGCAATTCCCATATTGAAAAAAGGCTCGTTCAGTCCTTTAACGGTGGTGGATAGCACTTCTATCTCCTCCAATTAACCACTGAACCTAGGGACACTCACGGCTGATCATGACATGATCAGTGACAGTTTTGTCCATAAACAAGACGAGGAAAACAAAAGTTTTGAGGGTCAACAATGAAGTTTCCACGGGCCTGCTGAGAATATTCCTGGTGAGTAGTTGTGGCACAAATAAAAAAAAGAGAAATCTAAATCACTTTCATTTTTGCACGCGAGCTCTAATAATATCATACTATCATCCCATAGAAAAATAAGAAACTTCTGGGAATTGGTTCTTGATGCCCTCACTTTCATAGCTCACTCGCTGTGTATAAAACAGCAACAACAGGAGTTTCTGGACTCACTCCGCTGGACCTTCACACAAATTTCAATTGAGTGAAAAAAAAAAACATGTTTTCTGGAGAGATGATCACGCGCCTCGGATCCGCGATCGGCGGTCTGGCGGTCATATGGGCCATGTTCCAGCAATACATCCCTCCCCAGCTCCGGGAGCACGTGGAGCGGTACACCCACAAGCTGGTGAACTTCGTCAATCCCTACATTCAGATCGTGTTCCCCGAGTTCGCCGGGGAGAAGCTGAAGAGCAGCGAGGCCTACACCGCCATCC
>BCNH02000009.1:20047865-20078603 GCA_001662345.2 Metrosideros polymorpha var. glaberrima
CGGCTTCCAAAGAAGTGAAATAGAATGGCTTCGCAGCGTAGACGTTGAGGCAAGCTGAGACTGGATCCTGCCTTGTATTTTCTTCACTGTTGTAATAAGCTTGAAAGTTAGTGCTTTCTTTATTAGGGGTGTCAGAAACTGAACTGAAAACCGAACCGAACCACAAACCGAATCGAACTGAATCGATAAATTCTTGTATATTGGTTTGGTTCGGTTCTTAGTTTGGATAATGAAAAAATAACCATTAAATTTGTCAGTTCGGTTTATTCTAGTTCGGTTAACCGAACCGAACTGAAAAAAAAAAAAAAAAACCATAACCAGTTCGGTTCTCACCCTCTCAAAAGTATCGCCTTCGTCAATGGAGAAGCGGCTTTGCTGCTCCCTCAGATCCTTTGCTGACAAATTCCTCTCCGCCGTCGCAAGCATCAACCTTAAATCCTCATAGGCCACCCTCAAATCCATCCTCCGTCTCAGTCCCCTTCTCTCTCCTCCTCATCACTCCGTCTGTGGGGATTCGCTTGAGAGGAATCAAAATCAGAAAGCAGCGTCGTCCAATAGAAAGCAAAGAGCTCGCGTGGGAGGATAGAAAAACGAGGTGACTGTTGTCGCGGGGCAGCTGTAGTTTTGCAAACCCAGTAGCTTGACTAGGTTGATGAGGAGGGTCGAATCATGTCCCATAAGCGTTGGCCTCTATTGTGTTTGATAGAAAGCCTTGGGGGGGTGGGGTTGAAGACAAGGGAGACGGTGGGAGTGAGTTTGGGTCACCGATTCAAGCTGTTAGGAAGGATTCGATTTTGATGGAGCAGAGGAGATCAAGAAAGATGACAAAAGAGCTTACAAGTCTTGTTCTTCGTGTGAATGGCGAAGAAACTACAAAGTGGCGTGCATAGAAATGTTAGCTTTACACTTTTGGTGGGCAACTCGTGCCTGCTTCTGCAATTCAAGGACAAGAGAAGAAAGAAAGAAGGAGAAATCGAAAATTGAATTGAACCAAATTGAACCAAACCATATTTTTGGTTCGGTTCTAATTCGGTTTAGGGCGAGATTCAGTTCGATTCAATCGTGCTCCTTAACGGTTCAGTTCAGTTCGATTTTTCAAGAAAATAGAATCGAATCGAACCATTGACACTTTTACCTTTTATGTCAAAAAAAAAACCTCCTATCTGCGTGCTAAACACTGTACATGAGAAAACGATGGAAGTCAACATTTTTTATTGACATGCGTACTTACCTCGTAATTTGCTTAACATGTATAGGTCGTATTATCAATAATGACCACAGATTTCCAAGGACATCGCTTTTCGAGAGAGCTGTGCTAAAGCTACCTAAGCTGCAGAATCTTAAAAAGGTGAAATGAGATTATTCTCTCCTTGGACAGCGTCAAGCCGGACAAGCACGTGCTTGCGTGCAATGGATTCTTGAAGGCAATAATGTCAGCTTCAAACGAAGAAAAGCTTCAAGCCGCCTAACTTGGACCGGAAGGTATCTCAAGTCAAGGACGCCTCAAACAAGAGGCTACCAGTAAAACGTTGACTTCTCTGTCTGAATTGAATGTTCTATGGTTGCGTGACTGGTAGTTCATTTGTGTTTTCTTCCGGTTGCGTCTTGGTCAAGAAAATACATATCTTCTGCCTTTTTTTTTTTTTTAAGATCCATCAATTCTTTGAAGCGTCCTTTTTTCTATTCCGAGATTAGAGCTTGAACCTCTTAGGGCCCTGACTAATTATTGGAATTAAGTGCACAATCATAATAAAATAAAATAAAAATATAAAAAAAAATCGAGATATAAGATTTTATCCTAATTCTTTCTTAAATTGCGGCTATATCTAATAAAGATTTTTACTATAATTATCAGCTTTCACTTTTTTGTTACATCACTCAATTATAAGAAAAATGAATGAACAAGAAACCCAGATCACCTAAATAGGGCATTCTGGGCTTGAATATAAGCTTCAGGACCTCTCTCTATTATTAGTTATAGCTTTTGGCATGAGATCTCCGTAAGTAGATATCAAAGCTAGGCGTTCAATCGACTGGGGGGCCTTGCCTCGCGATCCTTGCCAGGGTGGCCTCGGGACCTCTACCCACTCACTAGGGAGCCCCGTGCATTGGTATGTATGCTCATACAATTCCCATATTGAAAAAGACTCATTCAGTCCTTTAACGGTGGTGGATAGTACTTCTCTCTCCTCCAATCAACCACTGAACCTAGGGAAACTCACGGCTGATCATGACATAATCAGTGACAATTTGTCCATAAATAAGACGAGGAAAAAAAAGTTTTGAGGGTCAATAACAAAGTTTCCACGGGCCTGCTGAGAATATTCCTGATGAGTAGTTGTGGCACAAATAAAAAAAAAAAAGAAATCTGTATCATTTTCATTTTGCACGCGAGCTCTAATAATATCATACTATCATCCCATAGAAAAAGGAAAAATTCTAAAAAATGGCCTGAAGTGTCCAAATTTTCTCAAATAAAGATCCGAAATGGATATTATTTCAATTAAGGGCCTGAAGTGCTTAAATTGTTTTAAAGAAAGGCCGGACCAAGGGACATTTTCGTCATTTATCTTTTTACTCTTTTTTTTTTTTTTATCTTTCTATTTTCCTTCTCTTTTTTTTTTTTTTCCTTTGGAATCGTGAAAAGAAGATGATGAATTGTTCATCATCTTCTTTGCCCGTTCATCATCGTCTTCCTTTTTGTTGTCTTTTTTCTTTTTTTCTTTCTTTTATTTTTTGTTCCTTTGGAATCGTGAACAGATGATGATGCATCTTCATCTGTTCATCATCTGTTTTAGCTCGAGCTCATCGATCAAGTACAGATTCGAAGCTCAAGCGCAAAACATGGTGATTGAAGAGTACAAATGCGGCAAGAAATTGGAATATCGATTCTCTAAAGCTTGAGGATGAGCGATGAAGAGGAAATTGAGAGCCGAATTAGAAGGAGATCCTGAGAGCGTTCTCCCTTCTCTGTGAGCGTTCCCTTTCTTTGTGAATGGAGCTCTCAGGTGTAGAACAATGACGTTCCCCAAAACTGATTCTTTCAGAGATTCATTTGCAAAGAAGCGGAACACAATTCTCGTCTGTGGCCGGAGATGGTAGCCCTCGCCCAGCTCTCTCCAGTGGCCGGCCGTGGGCGAAGCGTTCCTCGCCTACACCGCCCAACCCTGGCCAGTGGCCGGCATCGCCTGAGCAGATGAAGAAGATGATGATGAACAGTGACCAACTGCGTGCCACAAAACAAAAAGAAGATGCTGATCAGATGAAGAAGATGATGCTCATCTTCTGTTCACAATTCCAAAAGGAAAAAAATAAAAGAAAGAAAGAAAGAAAAAAGAAAACAAAAAGGAAGAAGATGATGAACAGTTCATCATCTTCTTTTCACGATTCCAAAGGAAAAAAATAAAAGAAAGAAAAATAGAAAAAATAAAATAAAATAAAATAAAATAGAGTAAAAAGATAAATGACGAAAATGTCCTTGCTCAAGCAATTCTTTGAAATAATTCAAACACTTGATACCCCTAATTGAAATAAAGTTCGCTTCGGTCTGAGCACTTTGGGCCATTTTTTGGAATTTACCCCGTAGAAGAATAAGAAACTTCTGGGAATTGGTTCTTGATGCCCTCGCTGTCATAGCTCACTCGCTGTGTATAAAACAGCAACAACAGGAGTTTCTGGACTCAATCCGCTGGACCTTCACACAAATTTCATTAGAGTGAAAAGAGAAACATGTTTTCTGGAGAGATGATCACGCGCCTCGGATCCGCGATCGGCGGTCTGGCGGTCATATGGGCCATGTTCCAGCAATACATGCCTCCCCAGCTCCGGGAGCACGTGGAGCGGTACACCCACAAGCTGGTGAACTTCGTCAATCCCTACATTCAGATCGTGTTTCCCGAGTTCGCCGGGGAGAAGCTGAAGAGCAGCGAGGCCTACACCGCCATCCAGAACTTCCTCATGGAGAACGCCACCGCGGGGGCCAAGCGGCTCAGGGCGGACTCCGTCAAAGATAGCAGCCAGTCTCTCATTCTGAGCATGGACGACCACGAGGAGGTCACCGACTTGTTCGAGGGGGTGAAGGTCTGGTGGTCGTCGAACAAAACCACCCCCAAGAACATGTCCTTTTCCTTTTATCCAAAGACCGAGGACCGGAGGCTTTACCGGCTTTCGTTCCACCGGCGGCACCGGGAATTGATCACGCAATCATATGTCAAGCACATCTTGACCGAAGGGAAGGCGATTGCCGTCAAAAATCGGCAGCGTAAGCTCTATACAAACAATCCTAGCGATAATTGGTATTATTACAAGCAAACCAAGTGGAGCCATGTGGTTTTTGAGCACCCCGCGACGTTTGATACTCTGGCGATGGAGCCGAACCAGAAGCAGGAAATCATGAATGATCTCAAAAAGTTCAGCAAAGGGAAAGAGTACTACACCAAAGTAGGCAAGGCCTGGAAGCGCGGTTACCTGCTCTACGGTCCACCTGGGACCGGTAAGTCCACCATGATCGCCGCCATGGCTAATTTCATGAACTACGACGTGTACGATCTCGAGTTGACGGCGGTCAAAGACAATACCGAGCTGAGGAAGCTATTGATCGAAACTTCAGGCAAGTCCATTATCGTGATCGAGGACATCGATTGCTCGCTTGATCTGACGGGCCAGAGAAAGAAAAAGGAGAAGGACGAGGATGACAAGGACGATGAAAAAGACAATCCCGCGAAGAAGATTGCAAAAGAAGAGAAGAAAGGTAGCAAGGTGACTCTATCTGGTCTTCTCAACTTCATTGATGGTATCTGGTCGGCTTGTGGGGGGGAGAGAATCATCATATTCACCACCAACTTTGTGGACAAGCTCGACCCTGCTCTCATAAGGAGAGGAAGGATGGACAAGCACATCGAGATGTCGTATTGCTGCTTCGAAGCATTCAAGGTCCTTGCAAGGAATTACTTGGACATTGAGGATCACCCTCTATTCCCGACGATCAGCGGACTGTTCGACGAGACCAAAATGACCCCCGCGGACGTCGCAGAGAACTTGATGCCTAAGTCCGACGACGAAGATGCGGAGACTAGCTTGAGGAACTTGATCGAAGCGCTCGAAGCCGCAAAGGAGCTGGAAGCGAGGAACAAAGCCGAGGAAGAAGCGCGAGCGAAGGCCGAAAAGGAAGAGCAAGAGAAGAAAGAAAAGGGTGAGAAGGAGGTAGCGAAAGAGAGCGGAATGTCTGATGAAGAAGTGAAGGAAAATGGGGTCATCAATGGAGGAACGGCTTCCAAAGAAGTGAAATAGAATGGCTTCGCAGCGTAGACGTTGAGGCAAGCTGAGACTGGATCCTGCCTTGTATTTTCTCCACTGTTGTAATAAGCTTGAAAGTTAGTGCTTTCTTTAGTAAGAAATAGGAATTATCATGTGGCTCTAATACTTCACAGAAGCTGGCTTTCCATATTCATATTTAACTATATTCATTTGGAAAAACCAAATGCAAAGTAGAACCGTTTGAGATTATCAATGATTCATATTGCGTAATCCACTGTGAAGATACAAAAGATGAACTTTCATTCTAGTAAAAGCAAAAAAATAAAAAAACAAAATAAAACTATAAACATGGAATTCCAATGGAGAACATATTTTGGCAGTGATATCTATTTTGCCAAAAAGTGTCGAGAGACAAGCAAATCGAGAAATGGTGCATCGAGACTTTCTATGAATGCTTTCTTCACCATCCTTCCACCTTATGGCTAAATGAGCCTAGTCGAAAATAAATTGCCAGCTTATGGCATTTTCCAATCTTTGATGAGAGATTATTTTTGTTGCAATATTAACAAATGCGGAAGCGTTAACTTGGATCTTGCAACTTATAAAATTATCATAGAAAATAAATAAGGGACAACAAAAGATATCATAATTTATGTGGTTCTGTATCTACATTCACGGGAAGAATCAGAAAATAATTCACTATAATTGAAAAATTCAAGTTTACAAATGCTAACACGCTTTAGTGTTTCTCACACATAAATTATATCTAAATTCAAAGTATTTACAAATAAACAACTCACTTTAATATAAATACTTACAGCACAAATCTCGAGTATCAAAGCTCTATCCATGACCAAGCAAAAGACATAGGATAGGTTTAATTTAATTTTGAAACTGTTGAAAGTTCAATACTGGACCCTTTAATATTGGGCTTTCAGTATTTCGAAAGTCAAAATTTAATCAAAAGCTATTTACCAAATACTTCAATATTTTCTTAAGAAGATTTATAGGCCGAAAATTTCTTAGAAATAGTGAATCAAACCCATCCATAAAACTCAACTCACATATTTCGAGGAGTTCATGCGGCTGCTCTCTTGGGAGAAAATATTAGGTGCAGCTTGGGCACCATTCAGCTTGCTGAGTTGGTCCGAGGAGCCAACCGCGGACAGACACGTGGCGGTGGAAGGGCCCACTGTCAGACGAAATTTTTTGAACGCGCGCCCAATTTTCTCTTCCTCTCTCTCCTTCGTGAACTCTCTGGCCGTCTCTCTCTCTCTCTCTCCCCCTCCGCGACCGAGCTCTCTCTGCCTCGGCCGTCGCCAAATCGTCGCCTCCGGCTCGTCCGCCGCCTCCGTCGCCTCTGCCTCCGCCGGCGGAACCTCTGTCTCCGAGTCTCCTTCTGTCAGACCAAATTTCTTGAACGCGCGCATCTGCCCCCACCTCGTCACCTCTGCCTCCGCCGGTGGAACCTCTGTCTCCGAGTCTCTTTCTGTTAGACCAAAATTTTTTAATGCGCACATCTGCCCCCGCCTTGTCCGTCGCCAAATCGGCGCCTCCGCCTCCGTCGCTTCTGCCTCTACCTCCGTCGCCTCTGCCTCTGCCAGTGTCACCTCTGTCTCCGAGTCTCTTTCCTCGATGGATTTAGGTATGACGATTTTAGTTGTGCACCTCTTTTTCTAGTGTTCTGTTGGCCTTCAGTTTTGTTCGGTGATCTCTTTTGCGTTGGGTTTTTCTGTTGTTCAGTTGTTATGGCGTAATGTCTGATGCGAAGTTAATTTAGTAGCTTGACCTTGCTCGTGTGGTACGCACTGCTCTCTGTCACGCCTCCGCCTCCTCCTCGAAAGGTACAGATTTTCCAAATTTACTCCAAATGAATTCATTTGGGGGAAGGGGTTGCAACCACCATCTGTTTTGGCTATTTTATGCATTCTACTAGCCAAGGTTGTGTGTCTGGCTGAATCGAGGGCAGATGCGGGATTGAGGGTTAGTCCACACCTCGTTTCCTTAATTTTGATCTCAAAGTCTTGTAGTGAGGGTTTTGCGGAGCGCTCGTGTGGGGTATAGATTGCTGGGTGCTCCAGGTAATGCAATGAGAGTGAGGATTTTGGGGGTTGACCGAGACGCAGCTTGCAGCGACTATTTGCTGCTGTGACTGTGCTTAAAATTGTGGAAGGAAGATGTAGATTAGTGGTTTGTTGGCTCGACATTGTTAAGTGCAGAGATCTCCTCGGTTATACTCTTCTACCAATTTGCTCTGGTGTAATGAGAGAACTATAGCAACTGGTGAATTTTTCTTACATTATCTAAGCAATCGTAGAGCATGCATAGCAGGATTATCAGGACTTATGAGCCTATTACAGGTTTAGGTTGATTTTATCACTGTGTCTCGGTAGCTTGGAAATTGACTGCAAAGTTGTCGCAACTAATGTGAACTAACTTCAGATTGAATGGGAAGATTACCTTGATTGACGAGGTTCTACTTTCAAAGCCATTCCTTTCCTGTTCTTGGATCTTGAAGCGCTACGAGGGTAATGAGAAGTGGAAAGATAAACAATCACCTGGGAACCATTTGTTTGTACCTGGGATACAAAGTAGCACTTTCTCCATGAGTATGTGGAAATTCCTTCTCATAAGATTCTCCAAGGATGTCCTCGTTCATCCCAGTTTGCTAATAACATAGTGAAATGGTGTTGAAGGCTACTAACTTCACATGGAAAAGGATGCTATTGCTCGAATTGTTGTGAATGTGATATGGCTTGTTCATTTTGTCCTTACTTTTTCTTTGCTAACTTTCTAGTTGAATGAAATTGCACGTTATCTCCTTCTAACTGTGGGAAAATGGGAAAGCTTGAGCTGCGGTAATAGACGTCCATTGGTTTCTTCTATCACCAGGAGTTATCGGGCTCTAACATTGTGGTGTGTTTGGAAGAACTTTTGCTTTTAACTTTTATCTATACTATTGTTTTTAGTATTTGCAATGTGTCTTTGTTCAATACTCAGTGCTTCAAACCTTTAGAAAACATAAAATTTTACATTTATAGCCAATTATAGCAAAATAATTCTTGTCTTGCTGACAAGGTCAGGAAGAGTACCTCTTGATTTCTAATGTTGAAACAAAAACACCATTAAATTTGTCAGGATGGTTTCTTCATGGAAGGCTTTTTTTTCTTTTTAAGGACGAGTGGTTTTGCACATTTGGTCGTATGAGCACACATGCTCATCTTCGCAACCTTTCTTTGTGTACCTTTGAGCGATAAGTTGTATTCTCTCTCTTATAGTAGTCTATGTTGATTTGGGCTTAGACTAGTCTTTTTTATAGCTCTCTCTCTCTCTCTCATGCTAATTGCTGTACAACTATGTTCGATAAGATGCTGGAAATGTGTTATTGATGTATTGATTCTTGAGAATTACAGATTGCGGGAGTAACGATCCTGATCTCAAGCGAGAGATGGAGACTCAGTTTGTTGACCTTCTAGCAGAGGAGTTGAAACTGCAAGAAGCCGTGGCTGAAGAGTACATTCGCCATATGAACATCACCTTTGCTGAGGCAAAAATAGTGGCTTCCCAGTATCAAAGGGAAGCAGAGAAGTGCAACTTTGCCATAGAAACTTGTGAGGAGGCAAGAGAGCATGCGGAGGCATTGTTGATAAAGGAGAACGAGGAAGAAAAAAGAAACTTGAGCTCTATCACTTTACATAAAATGTTTGTGTTTATTTTTGTACCGTAAAGAGGGTACAAGTTTGTCATATACTCTTGTAGGATCCTTTTATTGTGAAACCAGATGTCTTGCTAATATGATCATGTTGAGCATTCTCTAAGAAGAAGCATCTTATGATGCTCAATTTAATATGTTCTTCCCTCTAGCGTATCTGATGATAGGGATTTAGTAGTCAGGAATGATGGGTCAATTGGCAGTCCTCGGTTATTTTGAGAGAGAATTTGGCATCTTTAGGATTTGAAAATTGGGAATTTCAAGTATTTTTTGGATCTAGAATTTGATCTGAAGCAACTTTCACAGCAAGTTGCAATGGCAAGTCTCCTCTCTAGAGTTATCCTTGATTATGCTAATTAAAGAATTTCTTACGCCTAGCACAAGTATTCCGCAAGTTGCAATGGCAAGTCTCCTTCCAAACTTGCGGACGAACACCCCAAACAACCTCTTATGTATTAACGTAAAAATAGAGTACACTTGTTCAACAATAGCGGATTTGAACACTGCCAAAGAATTATTTACAACAATCAATTGGACAAAAAAAAAGGTCACTTATTTTACAACGGCTGAGTCTAAAGCCTCCGAACTAAGCTCTGAAAATCAATCTTCTTAACAAGCACAAAAAGCAATGATCGTGCTGCTTTTTTCCGCTTCTGGATGAATTATGGTGTGACCATGCATTGGCTATGCCTTCGGAATCATTCAATTCGTTCATCCCAAGATGCTGAAAAAAGTTTGGTAACCCCTGTACAAAGAAATAAATAACATATTTAGAAAAAGCACAGTTTACTAAATAATGTGCCTGCATAATACCCTTTTTGCCTACAAATTATCCAAAATGCTCACTCAAGAACTAATCAACATTTCCTCACTCTCCAAGTAAAAAACAGAACTCTGCATAGAAGTTGCTAATACGCCATCGAAGAATTCAAGAATTTAATATATCTTCCAGATAAAACTTATTGTCCATTTGTTCTTCTGAATATTTACTTGCACAATTCATTACATTGTAAGCTCGTTCAGAATATTAAAACAGATACAAACCAAGAATGCAGGAAAAGGAACATACAGATATATAATAGATTTTATAGTTACAATAAGTCAATCAGACAAAGTTATCCAATCAAATATTACCTTGAAGAGTGGATCAATATCTCCACCGATGTCAAACCAGCAAAACCCACTGTCTGCAAAACATAAAAGTACACAAATTTTACATATCCACAAATTTATTTTGCATGATGCAGATGATGCAAGAAGTGAAAAAGAACTCAGAAACAATTTCAAGTAGAAAATGGGTAAGATGAGAGCTGAGTCAATATATCTATAAATTTGCATCAACAAATTCTTGCATAATCCACTCATTGCAGATCTAATGGGCTGCCATTATAGGAATTAATCCAAGACATTGGAGTCTATTAAGCCAAGTAAACCCCTTAGTTTACGCAAGACAACACACCACAAGCAACAAAGTAATTATAGCACTACTAGTACTTAAAATCAGCTATGAAACTCAAACCTCTGCTAACAACTACAAAGACTTGGATTACACTATTACGTAGAGCCAAAACTTCAGCATTCACTACACAAAAAGCGCTCTCAGAAAACTCAACATAGTCTCAAACGAATGCTTCAACAACTTACTTTGAGTCCTACACGTCAAGTATATTTCCTAATCTCAATGTTCAGTGGGTTCAATGATCAGAAATTGATTAAATTTCCTGCAATATGTCAAATTGGCTTTGATAAAAATTTCAAGTGCAAACCTAACCTCAACAAGAAACTAAGCATTGTCTTGAGAAATACCCCTCAAGTATTAAATATAAAAACAATTAAATTGGTTTACATAGGTGCATTTCTCATATTTTTTAACAATTGAAAAATCAACTACCAAAGCCAGGTCTTCTACATACATGTGTTGCTGACCATCGTTTTCATAAAGCATTTCCTAGGAACAATTGGAGCCTAATGACAGAATTTACAGCAATGCTAGTCACAGTGGATGAATAATCTAGAGCACTGAGGAAGTAAGATGACCTAATAAGCCACACCAAACTAGTAGTTATAAGTAGTGGTATGTGCTATTGTGACCAAATTATTAATGAAGAGGATGATATCTGACCATTAAATAGACCAAAAAGAACTTAAAGGGCAGAGGACCCATAGTTAAATCGATAATCACTAAACAAAGGAGGCTGAAATTTATTGCAGGCTCTGCTACTTACATAACAACGAGAAGAAGTTCCAAGAGATGGATTACAGACAGCAACATCCATTCTAGAGTTACAAGATGAACCGCATACCCATTAATACTTTGAAGACATTAACCCAACACAAGTATCTTCTTAAGCAGACATTTTCTAACATTGGTCAAGCATATGCAAAAAATCCCACTTGTAAGAGATAACAACAGGATGAATGTGTTTCATCAAAAGGAAATTAGGTAAAAGAAAAATAAGATAGAATGAACAAAGTCCTTGTCAACGTCCATCAAAGATGACTATGCTGAAACCATTCTGAACTTCATGCATTTCCAGTAAATGCCTCAAAAGGATCAGCGGTGGAAGCACCCAATGAATTCAAGAAACCCCGAAAAAGTAAAGTTAAGAACTTTAAGCCTGTATAAGTACAATCCAAGAAAATGAACTCACACGAACTTAGAATCAGGAGAGGACCATTTGAAGATTCTTACGCAGTGACAATCAACGTCCGATCCCACTGAAAAATTTTCAACAGAATCAAGCTGACTCATCGCAGATCTTTAAGGTACAATGACAAAACGAGGAGAAAGCGAGTCCTAAGATGAAGCGGCTAAATATGACTCCTTTTCACTTTCATTTTTATTTACTTTTCCAATTTGCACGCACAAGGAATCATTCAATTACATACCCTTTGACATAAATAGCATGACACGCAACCGACGATACACCACTGCAACAAGAGAACAATAAAAAAGAACAAAGAACAAATCGTGCGAGGAGAACCCACAAGAGAAAAAGAGACAAGAAGAGAAAAACAATCACCTGGAAAGCGAGTTGCCATGCAATCATTTGGGAGGGAACCGTTGCAGTTCTCGGCGTCTTCCGCGTCTCCTGAAAGCCAACAACTGATGCGATCTGATGTATCACCTGGAAATTCTAAATGAATGTAGAGAGAGAGGGAGAGAGTACTGTTGGCGACGGTTGAGGCAACGGACGAGGCGGAGGTTTCGTCGGACGGCAAAGCTCGGCCGTCGATTTGGCGACGGCCGAAGTGGAGGTTTCGTCGGACGGCAGAGCTCGGGCGCTGATTTGGCACGGACGAGGCGGGGGCGGCGATTTGGCGACGGCCGAGGCGACGGACAAGGCGGAGGCGGCGGTTTCATCAGACGGCAGAGCTCGGTCACGGAGGGAGAGAGAGAGAGCGGTGCGAGCGTGAAGAGTGAAGAAGAGTGCGGAAATAGAATTGATGCGCGTGTTCAAGAAATTTGGTTTGACAGAAAGAGACTCGGAGACAGAGGTTCCGCCGGCGGAGGCAGAGGCGACGGGGGCGGCGGACGAGCCGGAAGCGACGATTTGGCGACGGCCGAGGCAGAGAGAGCTCGGTCGCGGAGGGGGAGAGAGAGAGAGAGAGCCGAGCGTGGAGTGAAAGAGAGGAGGAGAGAGACGGCCAGAGAGTTCACGAAGGAGAGAGAGGAAGAGAAAATTGGGCGCGCGTTCAAAAAATTTCGTCTGACGGTGGGCCCTTCCACCGCCACGTGTCTGTCCGCGGTTGGCTCCTCGGACCAACTCAGCAAGCTGAATGGTGCCCAAGCTGCACCTAATATTTTCTCCTCTCTTGGAGTTTGCTGAAGGAACCCGCTCCATCCTTTCACTGTGCGGCTTCCCATGGACGAAGGACAACCTAGGGCTAGACCAAAAAGATAGCCTTTGTTTTCTTTTCTTCTTAAAACCCTAGCTGAGCCCACGTTTCCCTGTAGGGTCAACAATTTCACTTCTTTGACCTGGACCCACCACACACAAATTGTTAAACAAAGAAAGTGAGCCCTTCTTTTGTCTTTTGGTGCCAAGGAGTCCCTTTTGTTTTTCCTCCATAAATAAAAAATAAGGTTATCATTTTTGCGTGGTAAATGGTGATCTACGAATCTTTTCACTTCGGCAATAATGAATTATGGACATGGAAGACCCAACACAAACGGTCGAAGAAACATTCGAAACTCCGAACAAAAGTGTCTTCCTAAATATTTCTTTGAATGATTTTTCTTTTCTTAACCTCATAAAAAAATCAGCAATCGGAAATTCTCGTCTTAATATTTGGAAAATAAGTCGAAGAAAATTATTTCATTTATCTTCTAACCTATTCGTTCATAATCTTTGTCTTTTTGCAAAACAAATTGAGGCATTCTTGGCTAGTATAAGAGTGGGAATTCTGAGCTGAACGTGCGAATGGTTGTTATGCAAGAGCAGTGCTGAGTGAGAAAATAATCAATGCATATCCGTTGTCGTTCTCATGTCAACATGATATTATAGATTAATACGCTCCTTTATCCTTTATATAGTTAAATCAAAACATCCTTTCCTTTCCTTGTACTTTTCAATCGTGCATATCTATGCTTTAATAATTAATGGTAAAGAGTAAATAATTGAATTCCATCAACCCTCCAAGAATCAAATTACTTCACTCAATAAATAACTATCCTCGCATATTTGCTTCGGTCAAAGATAACTGTCTATCATTTCTTAGGTATCTTCTTTTGTTATCGTTTTTTTTACGTGGAGGTTCAACTTTCCATACATGTTATTGAGATCAAGATCAAGCGGTACTTAAACTCCTTTTGATTTGTTCACCTTTTGTTAGAGTCGCCTAAGCTGAGCACACCCCATTGCACGCTCGCTCGCTCGCTCATTCACTTGGCTTGTTCTAGATTGTAAAGAGAATCACCAAAGAAGAGTATTTTGGAAGAGAATGCTTTATTGCTTATTTGTTGTTTTGAATATGAGATGTTACAAACGAGGGTAAATGACCTTTGTAAATTCTTGAGCCTCTCAAATAATAAATGTATTTCGACAATAAAATTATAAATATATATTTTATCTTGATTTAATGGTAAAATAATAATCTCTCCATCTACTAGGTTCCAGACCTGTAACTTGGAACTGACTTTGTCAAGGCTATTTTCAGTTTTTTGAATCAAGATCTTGCTGTGGCTAACAATATCACCTAGAATGTGGTGAATAGATTATTTTAAGAAACTCGACTAACTCTTTGTGGAATTATAAACATTAAGTTAGATATAAGTGGAATAACAGAGACAAGTTAATATAAGCAGGAACATGTGATAATATCAAGTGCAGTGTGCCTCTATGGTCCGAGTCTCAGACCCAACCCGGACCTTTATGGTATGGGTCAGACTACAAATTCGGACGGGTCTCCTCACCCAATCCGAGTCGTCATTTTTCTAAATAAATAAAATAAATAAATTTTTTTCCAGAAATTAGATTTTGATTAGTTTTGTTAGATTCTCTAGTTTAGAATTTGTTTTTAGTTTCTCTTAGATTAGAATGCAGAGTTTAGGATTTCAATAAATTTTTTAGGTTTAGCATAGAAAATGCGACCCTTGGACAGAAATTGTACTCAAAATTGAACAAGTTCTTAGAGCTTTACAATAGGGTTTGGATGTTCTTAGAGACAAATGCTAGGTCACTACTTGCACATTTCCATTTCGATTTATTTGATTGCGTACTTTCAATACATTTATTATTCATTTCCTTTTTAGCATGGTTAAGATAAAACTTAAAATCATAAAAACATTGCATGGACACTTAGCAGATGGGAAGCTTAGTGCTCATAATTGGTAAAAACACTACATGTACACCTTATTGAACAAATAATCGAGTTTAGGTATCGAAAGGTCACTAGTTTATTAACTAGTGTAATCATATCTTCGACCCTAAATCTTTCGTTACATAGAAAGTGAGGTACACTCCCATACTTCACTTGGTCAAGCTGACCCATACAAGCTAGTAGTGACTCTTCACATAGAATTCTCATAGGATTAATTGAACTAAAAATTAAATGTCCCAACATCGAGCGAGGTATGGGCTTGAGAGAGCCCATGCCTAAATAGAGGGTCGTTGGTCCACCTTTTAGGCAATACACATAAATCTATCTTTTTCTCGATCGCATTGGAAAATTTAGGTCGCGATAAACCCCGGTGAGGGCCGCCCAAGGTCGTGCGACGGTTGGCGGTGGCCTAAGCCTGAGCTAGCGAAGGGTCTAATTTTTTTAATTAAAAAGGAAAATTGCACCCAAAAGGCCTATGCAATTTTTTTTGACAAACATTACTTAATCCAAAGTAGCTTTATAAATGATTTTTTACCCTATTTCCAAAGCTGAATCAAATGCAGCCAAAATTGAAAACCAAATTGATAGGAGAGAAAGTAGAGAGTGCCTGGCCAAGGCAAGCTAGTGCGCAAGATTGAGACAAGACAGGTTGGCGAGACTAAGAGAGAGATGAGACGAAGAGATGGCATCGACAAGACTTGAGGATGCCGAGAGAGAGAGAGAGGGGCCGAGAGAACTATAAACTAACTTCTGAGAGATCAGGAATGGTAGACTAGTTCAAAAACCAGCCTCTAGATCCTATAAAATGCCGATTTTCAATTTTTGAAATCAGGAACCGAACTAATCACTATGTAACCATCCTCGAACTGGCTAGATAAGGCTAGTTCGGGTCAATTCCAAGTCGAACCGGTCCGGTTGCGCATCCCTATAATCTACCCCTATTAAAGATTTCTTTAGAATACAAAGTGAAAATTTGTATATTCAAGTATTCCTTAAAAAATCCAAGACTTCAAGGCATGCCCAATCATATTAGCCACCTTCTCGACGTTTTGTGTCTTGTAAATCTTCGGTCCATGACACATGCGTGCCTAACCCTGTACATCATAAAACGACGGCATTCAATTTGTTAGGTGATATGCATACTTATGGTTTCAACAAAAAATAAACTTACACAAATTAAAAATCTACCCTTAATAACCGGAAATTTCCAAGGACATCGCTGTCGGAGATAGCGGTTTCAAGTTTTCATCTAAAAAAATATGCAATGCTTCCAAAGGAGGCCGGGCTGATAAGTTATACTATTCTTTCTTGAGCTCCAAGTTTTTTTATCACGACGTCACATAGATGACGTTAGAAGTCAACTAATCCAACCACTTTAACTATTTTAGGTTCTTTAATTAGGGCGATGACTGATTACTTTGGCAACACGTGTACCAACAAGTTAACTCAGGATTAGGTCGAGACTTCGTGCCATGTGTATTAGCAGCAAAGATACTGTACTAAAGACATAGCGACTGCCATATTACACATCGTTGCCACTGCTGAAAATTTTTGCTGTATTTCCAGAAGTAAAGCTACTTAAGCTGCTGAAGCTCAAAGGGTAAAATGAAATTATTTTTCTCTTTTAATAACATCAAGTCGCCCAACTTGTCATAAGGAGACAAAGTCAGCTTCATAAGAAGCTTCATGTCACCTAACTTGGACCTGAAGGCATCTCAAGTCCGGACACTCTGCATTCGACTTCCATTAAAATGGTGTGTTTGCTCTGCAAGTGTCCAAAACTTCTACGGTGATAGATAAGAGGCACCTCATAATATATTTAAGAACGTGGACCATTTGCCAGTTAATTATGAATTAGAGTTGGAAAGATTTGCACGACTGTAATTTCTCCTCCTCTTCCTAGAAACTTCGTTTTGGGGGCCTCCCGTTGTAATATGACATCACACGCTATGACATCAGAGTCATCATAGTCAGAAGCGAAACCATATTTGTTTTCTTATGTTGTCATCGTTCTAGTATGAGATTAGAGCCTGCTTGTAGAGTACCTGACTACTCTCACAGTTCCCAACATTGCATTTGCTCATTGCTCGGCGCTCTCGAAGCGCGGAATAGTACAGAACTCGGTTCCAAAGCTTAACCCGGCTCATGTCAGCAGATCATGCATTCATGCGCTCGTACAATTCCAAATCGAACAATTGGAGAAGAGACTCATTTATTCCTTTAATGTTGGCTAGCAATTCTACCTCCTCCATGTGATCACCAATGAACCTAGAGAGACTCTCATGGACGATCTCATCTTCACGATTGAGGGTCAATGATGAAGTCTGCACGAACTATTAAGCATTTTTCTAGTGAGTTGTGGCACCAAAAGACAAGAATTCTGAATCACTTTCATGTGTCATGTGCAGCTAGCTTTGATCATATCATATTACCATCCCATAAACAAATAAGAAAATTCTGGGAATTGTTTCTTGATTCCCAAGAATGAATATCCAATTACATAGCTTCTCTCTCCCTATATAAAGCAGCAACAGGAGGAGTTTCAGATATACTTCCTCAAACTAATTCACTACCCTGAACCTTCCCACAAATTTCATTAGAAGAAAAAGAAAACATGTTTCCTGTAGAGATGTTCACGGGCTTCGGATCTGCGATCGGTGGTCTGATAGTCATATGGGCCATGTTCCAGCAATACATCCCTCCCCAGCTCTGGCAGCATGTGGAGCAGTACACCCACAAGCTGGTGAGCTTGGTCAATCCGTACATTCAGATCGTGTTCCCTGAGTTCGCAGGGGAGAAGATGAAGCGCAGCGAGGCCTACACAGCCATCCAGAACTACCTCAAGGAGAACGCCACTGCGCGGGCCAAGAAGCTCAAGGCGGACTCCGTCAAAGATAGTACCCAGTCTCTCATTCTGAGCATGGACGACCACGAGGAGGTCACTGACATGTTCGAGGGGGTGAAGGTCTGGTGGTGGTCGAACAAAACCACCCCCAAGAACATGTCGCTTTCTCTCTACCCGATGACTGAGGACCGGAGGTTTTACCAGCTCACGTTTCACCGGAGGCACCGGAAATTGATCACACAATCTTATGTCAAGCACATCTTGACTGAAGGAAAGGCGATTGCCATTAAAAACCGGCAAAGAAAGCTCTATACAAACAATCCTAGCCAGAGTTGGTATGGATACAAGCGAACCAAGTGGAGCCATGTGGCTTTTGAGCACCCGGCGACGTTTGAGACTCTGGCGATGGAACCGAACAAGAAGCAGGAAATCATGAATGATCTCAAAAAGTTCAGCGGAGGGAAAGAGTACTACACTAAAGTAGGCAAAGCCTGGAAGCGCGGTTACCTGCTCTATGGTCCACCTGGGACAGGTAAGTCCACCATGATCGTTGCCATGGCTAATTTCTTGAACTACGATGTATACGATCTCGAGTTGACGGCGGTCAAAGACAACACCGAGCTGAAGAAGCTACTGATCGAAACTTCAAGCAAATCTATTATCGTGATCGAGGACATCGATTGCTCGCTTGATCTGACGGGCCAAAGAAAGAAAAAGGACAAGGACAAGGATGACGACGAAACTGACGACGAAAATGACAATCCCGTGAAGAAGATAGAGAAAGAAGAGAAGAAAGGTAGCAAGGTGACTCTATCTGGTCTTCTCAACTTCATTGATGGTATCTGGTCAGCTTGTGGGGGAGAGAGAATCATCATATTCACCACCAACCATGTGGACAAGCTCGACCCTGCTCTCATAAGGAGAGGAAGGATGGACAAGCACATTGAGATGTCGTATTGCTGCTTCGAAGCATTCAAGGTTCTTGCAAGGAATTACTTGGACATTGAGGATCACCCTCTATTCCCGATGATTAGAGGACTGTTCGACGAGACCAAAATGACCCCCGCCGATGTTGCAGAGAACCTGATACCTAAGTCCGACGATGAGGATGCGGAGACTGGCTTGAGGAACTTGATAAAAGCGCTCAAAGCGGCAAAGGAGCTGGAAGCGAGGAACAAAGCTGAGGAAGAAGCGCAAGCAAAGGCCGAAAAGGAAGAGCAAGAGAAGAAAGAAAATGGTGAGAAAGAGGAAGCGAATGAGAGCGGAGAATCTGATAAAGAAGTGAAGGAAAATGGGGTCATCAATGGAGGAGTGGCTGCCAAAGAAGTGAAACAGAATGGCTTCGCAGTGTAGACGTTGAAGAAGCCAAGCCGAGACTGGAAAAATGGGTTAATATGTAGATTTCTTCTGCCTTGTATTTAGTGTGTGATTTGTAGTATCTCAAGAGATGTAATCGTAGGATATGAAAGATTGGCAAAACGTGTGAAAAATCTAGGAGTGGATGGATATGTTTCTCCACTGTTGTAAGCTTGAAATTTAGTGCATTCCACAATAAGAAATAGGAATTTGCTTTTACCAATTATGTGTGTCTATCTAACCCTTCGTAGAAGCTGGCTGTCAAGATTCATATTTAACTATAATCATCTGAAGAGTAAATACACTAATTAAAAGAATTTAACATCGTTAATAAGTCATATTGGATAATTTACTACAAAAATACAAAAGATGAAATTTCGTTCGAGTTGAATCAAATAAAAGAAGATAGTGGGATTCGAAGGGACACATGATCCGTCGGCTATATCGACAAAAAAGACCTCGAGTATATTGTAATTTCTTTTGAACTCTGAGTTAAACTTAAATAACATATTCCAATATGGGTAACCAAATGATGTTGGTACCTTTTCTTTTCAAGAAGGAAATTGGAGGGTCTTAAATGCGATGGCACCTTCTATTTGCTTAGGTGAGTGGGCTCTACAGCCGACCGAAGAGTATTAACATTGGCATCGGCACATTGCGATTTCGGGTTTCATGGGTTTGACTTAAGGAGCCTTGGGCCTTTCAACTATTTCATAGATCCCGCAAAACTCGCATATCGACTTTTTATTTAAGATGGAGTACTAAAACTTTTAAAAGCATTCAAATAGTCATTAAAGGTGTCTTTGTTTTCGAGAAAGTTTCGTGCCAGAGGATGATGATTTTTCGGGAAATCATTTTTCAAAAAAATATTTTTCCCTTTTTAGGTTAAGGAATTCATTTTCCGTTGACTGATTAAAACCAAACGCGTGAAAGTTCAGAAGATTAATTCGCGAAAAATTCTTTTCTTCAAACAAACACACCTTGATTGACCATTTGGAATTCGAATTCTTTATGTTCTCAATAGTCATTGGTATAATTATATTCCTCCTCACGATTTCAAGTATTCTTTCTCACTATAAGTAGCGTGGTTATAATTCTGCTAAAGGACACAGTATTAATACTTTATGGAGAACAATCTACATGTAATTGTAATGGGAATGACTTTCCGACCAAACACGACCAGTACCATGGTTTAAGGCAAACCTGAGCCTACACTCATCCTACACGAGGACGAGTATACTATAGAGAAGGAAATTATTTAATTGATTTCAATCTTGGCCATGCAATAATAAACACTTCTTCTTCAGGATTGATACCAAAAGACAGTATGAACCCTAATATCTTCCTTTTCCTTTTCTGGAAAAAGCAGGAGAGTGAACATTTCGCGTTGTTGCTCGGAGTAGTGCGCACGCAAAAATCTAGGATTCTCTCTACTGTTGTTTTCTTCGGAGTGTGCATTATAAATGCCTGATCAGGCGACATTCTAACACAAACCAATTCGCAATTTAGCTCATTATCGCTCTCCGGTCCTCGAGTCCTTTCACAATTTCTAATTAAGTTAGGTATTCTCACTCTTGCGGTGTGAGAATTACCTTATTTTTCTGGGAAAATGACACGAATAGTCCCCGAACTTTGATCAAATATGCAATTTCGTCCATGAACTTTCAATTTGACACAAATGGTCCCTGAACTTTAGCTCAATATTCACAAATAGTCATTGAGCTTTCAATTTGACACAAATAGTCCATAAACTTTTGGTACGTGTTCATAAATGGTCCATGGACTATATAAAAATGTTCAATGTGGTCCTTCCATTAATTTAAGTTCAAGGACAATATTGAACATTATCATATAGTCCATGGACCATTTGTGAATACGTACCAAAAGTTTAGGGATTATTTGTGTCAAATTGAAAGTTCAGGGACCATTTGTGAACATTGAGTTAAAATTCAGGGATCATTTGTGTCAAATTGAAAGTTCAGGGATCAAATTGCACATTGAGTCAAAGTTTAGGGACCATTTGTGTCATTATCCCTATTTTTCTTGTTCATCTTGCTTGCTAGTTGGAATCAAAGGATTTTTAGGCAAGCTGCGGCACATTTTTCAAGTACGAGAGATTCACTCATGTTGGAGTATGGGGAAAAATTGTCCAAAAAGTCATAAACCTATTATACTTTTGTCAATTTAATCATAAATCTTTTTATTTTTCCAATTAAGTCAATCTGGCCAAATGGTCGGATATTGCTGACGTGGACACAGGTCGTCTTGCGTAGCACTGACATGGATAATTTTTAACAATATTTCAATATTTTTCAAATTTTTTTTAGTAAAAATTTTCATTTTTCCCTTTTTCTTTTCATTTTTTTTTCTTCCCTATTTCCTCTAGTTGGCCACCGAGCCTCAGTGACATTCGATGATTGACCAGAGGCAAGGCTTGCCCGGCCCTGGAGGCTCGGCCTTGCCATGGCAAGGCAGACTTCACCTAGCAACAGTGAGGTTCGCCTTGCTGTCACTAGGCAAGGTCCGCCTTGCCGACCCTAACTATGGCCAGTCATCTGCCGTCGTTGAGGCTTGGCAACCGGCTAGAGGAAGAATGGAAGAAAAAAAGAATGAAAAGAAAAAGGAAAAAATATAATTAAAAATAGTTCACATTAGTGCTGGCTGCGCCATGTAGAACGGTAGGTGTCACGTCCCGAGTCCTCGAGCGCGCGACCATTCCTGTCACTTGTCCAATGGTCAATAAAATTTCGATGTCCCAGGATGCGTCGACAACCCATTCATTTTTATCTTTCAATTAACACATGCGGAAACATAAACAACTCCTGACAGCGGGGATAGTAGGAAAAACAGCGACACCAACAACAGAACAAACAGCATTAACAAAACACATCTTTTTATTTATCAACATATTAACCCTAGGAAATCTATATTTACAAGCCCTTACTCTTGGGCCACTTCCTACTAGACCAACAAAAAGATACTGAAGGTCGGGTTAACCTATCTCCGCTACACTATGAGATTAGCAAAAAGAGGTTGGCTTTTCCAAGCTCGACCTAAAGCTAGTGGTATCCAGGAGGAGTCTCGGGATCACTCTTCGCATCAGGGTCGGAATCTAGATCCTCCACGGCACCATCAGGGATCGCTCTGTCCGTTGAATCCCACGCTGCTCCTCTAGGTCCACCTTCATTAGGACCGTCAAAACCCCTCAGTGGGCCAAAAAGGGCATCGCCATGCCATAGGAACCACGCCCTGAACCGATGGGGGACCAAGTGCATTATCCCCTCGTCAACCCAGATGGTCGTAATATGAAACTCAAAGTGGTAGTCCTTATTAGGGATCATGTGCATTTTAATGTCAAGGCTCTGATCCGAAGGAACCCCGAAACGCACTATCCTTGTATTCATCCTAACGGTCTGAAAAATGGTTAACAACAACTAATGAAATAAAATTTCAGTAAGTTAACCGCCTAAACCTCGCGTAGGATACCAATTCACCCAGAGCATCCCTAAGCATGCCATCTAATGCAGATTCGAGCAACTCACTCACTGATCAACCAACAAATCACAAGCGTTCTTACCTTGTATTGATACATGCACACGCCTTACATGTTATTAGTTATAATCGCATACTAAAACAACACATCAGCCAAGGCATGTAATCAAATACAACTTTATTTCTTATTTCTATTTAATCAATGCACTCTTGAAACGTGTTCATGCCATAACTCATCAGCACAACCCGCGTAAAGTTTACGCATCAGGTGTGCGACGTCGCCATAACCCGTGTAAGGTCTACCCCTCAGGTGTGCGACAGTTGGCCTCGTCAGGCTCAACTATACCCCGCGTCAACACGCATCAGGATAGCCCACATAAAATGCTTCAGGCTCGATTCTTAACCCCGCGTAAACACGCCTCAGGGTGATAATTCTTAACTCCGCGTAAACAAGCCTCAGGGTAGTAATTCTTAACCCCGCGTAAACACGCCTCAGGGTAGGTTTCATCAAACTATCATGAAAATGCCACATTTTCCGTACTCAGGCCATGATCGTGCTCATATATAAAATATTGCCATTTTCACAAAAAAAATTCGCACGTGATCATACCGACGTGCTTTTTATACCAAACTTTGCATACCTCACTTTTCAAGCCTAATGAATTATTCGATAACACAAAATTCAGCATTCGAGCACATCGCCACATCAATTACCAATGACGCATTAAAAATACATTATTTTCTACAAAAATCATTTTAGGCACATGGAAAGTTATTTCTACGGCCAACCTCGTCATAAACATGCCCAGCATAATCAGCATAAAATTCTAACCATTAACTCAACCCGGGTTAATTAACTCAACCATGGTTAAATAACCTAACCGTGATTAATTAACTTAACCGTGGTTAATTAACCCAACCGTGGTTAACTAACTCAATTATGGTTAACTAATCTAACCAAGGTTAATTTAACCCAACTATAGTTTACCCAAACTAATTATAGTTAAAAGTCTAATTACACCTTAAACTAACCCTAAGTGTAATTAATAACCTAATCAAGAATTAGGGGGTAAACTCACCGTTTAACGGCGATGGCTACTACGGCGATGACGATGCGAAGATGGTGATGGTGGTGGCTCGGCTACGGCGCGTAGATGGAAAATGGGTATTGACGGCGGCTCGACTCGGCGCGGCTCAAGCTTGGCGTGGCGACGAATGGCTTGGTAACAGCGATCCTCANNNCAAGGTTAATTTAACCCAACTATAGTTTAGCCAAACTAACCATAGTTAAAAGTCTAATTACACCTTAAACTAACCCTAAGTGTAATTAATAACCTAATCAAGAATTAGGGGGTTAACTCACCGTTTACCGGCGATGGCTACTACGGCGATGACGATGCGAAGATGGTGATGGTGGTGGCTCGGCTACGGCGCGTAGATAGAAAATGGGTATTGACGGCGGCTCGACTCGGCGCGGCTCAAGCTTGGCGTGGCGACGAATGGCTTGGTAACAGCGATCCTCACGGAGGCAACGGCGCTCCGAACGGCCCCAAGAGCGTGGCTTGAGTTTGGCAAAGGTGTGGTATGGTTTGGGGGGTTCGGCGGCAAGATGTGGGAGCCAAAACAAGAAGGAAAAATAGAGAAAATGGAGGGGAGAGAAAGAGCTCCGAATTTGAGAGGAAAATAAGAGAGAGAGAGTTGTCTTCTTATCTCTTTCAATTGCATTATTGTTTTCATTAATGCAACCCCAAAATTTATCCAACTTAGCATATAATTCAAGACATCAATAATTGTCTCTTAAAGTCCCACTTTTTAGAAGGGGCAAAATGGTCTTTTCCCAATTTGGCACTATTCATTCGGCACTATTCACGTGGGCTTGACACTATTCACGTGGGCTTAGCTTGAATTTGATGGCCCAATGGGCTAGATATCCAATGAGTTCCTTCTTTGGCCTAAAATGGGCTTTCGGGGGCAAAACGGTCATTTTCTATTTTAGGCCCTCTTGAATTTCGAAATTAATAGAAAGTAGGCCCGTTGGTTCAGCCCATGTCCGAAACGTCGTTTCGGTCCTTAATTTTCGCCTTACAGACTCTTGACCGAAAATTTAGGGTTTGTCTGTGAAAATTTAAGTCGTCTCTGTTGACCTAAAACGACAACGTTCATAATGCGCCGATTCCTTTAAATATAAATTTTGGCGCTTTAATCTCACCACTCGCGCCTCGGCCGAGAAGTAACTGGGAATGAGACAAACAGTCCGAAGTCCTGGGTTCGAGACTTGGAGGTGGCGATTTCGGTTGCCCCGGTTGCCCCTCCTCCCTTACTCGCGCGCCATTTCCATTAAATAAACCCTTTGGCGTTGTTATCCCAATAATCACGCTTTAGCCGTGTGGTAGGCGCACGAGACGCGCACGAGACAGGGGAGGTCTGCGGTTCGAAACCCACGAGTGACGGCCTCTGTTTTCATTCTCTTCTTTCTTTCCTTTTTTTGCAATTTTGTCCAAAATTCCAATTACACGTTTTGTTCTAAAATTAATTTCGACAATCATCCTTCGATTATTTCATACTGTCGAAAATTCGGAATATTACATTATTTCATATCATCGAAATTTGGGATATCACAGTAGGTGTACATGTTAATGAGATCAGGCCAAAATTAGCCGAATAGATTCAATTGGCAAAATTAAAAAGTTAGGATTGAATTGGCAAAAGTATAATAGGTTTAGGACTTTTTGGACAATTTTCCCGAATTATGGAAAAAAGTTGATATATTGTATCGAGCATTGACGTGAAATGTTCTGGTCCCGAAAAAGAAAAAAGAAAAAAAAGAAAAAAGAAAAAAAAGGAAAAGGAAAAGGAAAACAGAAAAAGAAAAAGTTAATAAAAAATTCGAAAAAATATTAATATATTATTAAAAATTGTCTACATCAGTACCAGACGTGTCACGTAAGACTGCCGGTGTCCATGTCAGCGATTTCCAGCCAAAATTGATCTAATGGACTTAATTGACAAAGTTTGAAAATGTTTAGGACTCATTTGCAAAATTAAAATATTTATGACTAAATTGGCAAAAGTACAATAGATTTATGATTTTTTGGACAATTTTTGCCCACTCACATTCCATAGGAAACATAGGGAGTTAATCATGCAATCTTCATCAGACACGTATTGACCGAAGGCAAGGCGATTGCATCTACAAATCGACAGCGGAAGCTATACATGAATGATCCGCTCTACTCCATGTGGAACTATGTTTTTTAGAGCACCCAGCAACTTTTGAAACGTTGACTGTGGACCCAGACAAGAAGAGAGAAATAATGAACGACCTCCCAAAATTCACCCAGAGCAAAGAATATGATGCTAAAATTGGCAAGGCTTTATTTGCTCTATGGTCCCCCCTCCCCAGGAGCTGGAAAGTCCACTATGGTCGCTGCGATGGCTAATTTCTTGAACGATGATGTGCATGATTCGGAGCTTACGGCACTTAAAGACGACACGGAGCTGAGGAGGCTTCTGCTCGAGGCCTCAAGCAAGTCTATGATCGCGATATGAGGATATTGATTGCTCTCTCAATCACACAGTCCAGAGGAGGAAGGAGGGAGAAATACGACCATGGCAGAGGAAGGAGGGGGAAATACGACCATGGTGGCAGTGAGGACGGTGAGGATAAGAGCCCAGTGAAGAAGCTGACCAAAAAAAGAGGAAAAACAATAAGGTCACTCTTGATAAAATACTTAAATATTAAACAATACTTTTATCTAACAGTGATATAAGAGCATGAGATCATGAATACAAATTTTTACAGGCCCCATTTACCTTCCTAATTAAATATGTCTATGCTTAGTACTAAGTAAAAAAGATCATATAAATCACGCATTCATCTATCACGTTAAGTTTTTAGAAAAGTTAGCAATAGTCTCACAGAATCGGCCTGTTTATAATTGTTCACACTAAACGCCTAAAATTAAGCCACAGCCCAAAGTGTTTACAGAAAAAGTAACTCCATTGAATGTAAAACCTACTGCACAAAATCACCGTCTGTTCAAGGTCTTCTCGTACGGCCGAAAAATAAGAACCTCGTACGTTCTTTTCTTCTTCGCGCAGCTCTTTCTTGAAGGAACGCACGACTGCCCTATTTCCTTGGTACTTCCTCTTGTGCAGCTGATCCTAGAGACGTCCTCTGTACGTCTCTAAAGATGCGGTCAATCTTCAATACTTATCTCCCAAGTTTGAACAGACCACCCAAGACCTCTTGATAACGACTGTAACGATTGTTTTCTGAGGACGTCGCTTCCCCGTTTCCAAAAAAAAAACGACCTTTGACAGATCAGCCCATTCACATTGTCAGGAAAGCGGGGCTCTTCATCATTCTGGTGATTTGGTGACAGATCATTAAGCACTCAATACTGATTTTGGGTCCACAGAAAGATTAGGAATTGATCAAGAATCGAGATGGTCGAATGGATGCACGGCAGATCAGGCAGGGGCGTGGATCGTGCGAGCACTAGCATGAACAAATTAGAAAAACAGAAATTGTTTATGTGCCTAGTGTGCAGGGGTAATTATCCTTATTTGTTTAGGACTATAAAGAAGACTAAGCAGTCCAAGCATGTGAAAGCATGCGCACCCACTTGATTATATATGATCGTCTCTTTGTGCTTTGAGAAAGAGACGGAATGGGATCGCTCAGTCTCTTGGCTTTATCAGCTGCGTGACGTCAACCTCTCAGTCGTCATCCACTCTTGCGCATCACGATTTGCTTTACTGATATGCAATCAAATACGAATTGGAAGCACCATACCCGATGAGGCCAAGACACCAGCTCTGGATTTCTGCAATAAAATAGTGCCGGTTGCTGACTCGATGGTGGGGTCGCTGTCCTTGAAGAAAGAGACGTAATGGGATTACTTGTTTTCTAAAATTGGTAGGATAATTGATTTGAGAGCATCTACAACAATGCATGTCAAGTCACAAGAGTTGGGTATTTTTTTCTTTTTTTTTATAATCAAAGAGGACCATTTTTAGTTTTGATGGCCCTCGTTTGGTTCTCTCCGACTTCCTCCAAAAGTAACTTGAAATCTATTCTAAATTTCCTTGGTTGTAGCACACGAAGGTATGCTATTAAACTCACATGGAGATGAAGCATGCAAAGCTCTGGCAGTTGGAGCTTGTCTTCTGGGTCAATTCCTGTGGAGTGATTGTTGCTACTAGAGTCGTCGATTGATCAATTCGACCGTCAGTTCTAAATGATATTTGCCAAAACGGCCTTTCTTGCTGGTTGATCTCAGCCATTTTGGACGACATCCCACGTTGTAAGATCCGTCGATTCAAATAAAAAGCCATGTCATAGTTTTCGCCCAATTTTCATTAACATTGGCATTGGCACATTGGTATCTTGAGTTTGAGTTTGTCTTATGGAGCCTTGGGCCCTCGACTTTTTATTAGTCAAGTGACTTAACTTTATAGAGCAAAACAAAAAGAAGAAAGGAAAATCGAAAGAGAGAACAGTCTGCATTTAAAAGTCATCGGAGGCGGCTTTCCTACCAAGCCAGATCGTGTGGTTACACTATAAAGGAAATAATTATTTAATTAATCTTATGTCGGCCATACAATAGTAAACGCTTATTCTTCAGGATTGATACAAAAAGACAGTATGAAAGCCATCTTTTTTTTTTCCTTCTAGGAAAAAGCAGGGAAGGAAACTTCTGAGTTGTTGCTTAGAAAGCAAGGAAGCGTGCATCATATATACCTCATCAAGCGACATTCTCACACAACCAAATTCGTTGCCCCCTTATTCCTCAAGTCCAGTGCAAAAATTCTAATCAATATTGTCCTCTCTTCTTCAAGTTTGCGAACTCGAAATTGTATTTGGAATTGAAGGATCGGAGGGCAAGTCGTGGTGCGTTTTCAGCGCGAGTGCTTCCCTTGTATCAGAGGTACGAAGATACGATGCTAATCCAGTTGATTTCTAATCTAGCAAGAAATAGACGCATATATACTCTCTGAAATGAATCAAAGCATCTGGTTAGAAAAATTCTCTGTGCAATGATTAATGCCAGCAATGTTTTTTTTTTTTGTGCTAATGACCTTCGTCTGCAGAGGATATATGCATGTATGCTTCAAAGTTCGTTTTGGTTTCGTCACTTTTCTGAGGAAGAAAGACAAACTATTTCCAGATTGCTTTCCTTTTAGTATCACCAACAATGTCTCGACTTATACATTGATCTCATGTGCTTGTCCCCGTCTCTCTTGCTGCTCGCAGATTCAAGATTCAGAGACACGAGATGTTTGCGGAGTATGGATCCGCGATCGGTGGGATCGTGCTCCTACAGGCAATGCTCCAGCAATACTTCCCTTCCATACTCCGCGACCACTTGGAACGTTACTTCCGCAAATTGTTGAGCTTCTTCGATCCCTACGTAGAGATCTCGTTCCCCGAGTTCACGGGCAAATATATGAAGCACAGCGAGGCCTTCACTGCCATTCAAAACTACCTCACCGAGAACGCGGCTTCCCGGGCCAAGAGACTCAAGGCAGATTCCGTCAAAGACAACCGGCCCCTCATCCTGAGCCTGGCCGACCATGAGCAGGTTACCGATGAATACAACGGCGCGAACATCACGTGGTCCTCGAACAAAACAGTCCCCGCCACCACGACACTCTCGTTGTATCCCATGACGCAGAACCCAAGGTACTACAAGCTCACGTTCCACCGGCGCCACAGGAAATTGATCACTCAATCTTATATCAACCACATACTTACCGAAGGAAAGGCGATCGCGAGCAGAAACCGGCAGCGGAAGCTCTACACGAACGACCCGCAAGACTCTATGTGGATCCCTGCGGTTTTCAAGCACCCTGCATCGTTCGAGACCTTGGCTATGGACCCGGACAAGAAGAGGGAAATAATGAACGACCTCACAGAATTCACCAAGCGGAAAGAGTACTACGCTAAGATCGGCAAGGCTTGGAAGCGCGGGTATTTGCTTTATGGTCCTCCCGGGACCGGTAAGTCCACCATGATTGCTGCGATGGCTAATTTCTTGAACTACGACGTTTATGATCTAGAGCTCACGGCGGTTAAAGATAACACAGAACTGAGGAGGCTTCTGATCGAGACCTCCAGCAAGTCTATTATAGTGATCGAGGACATTGATTGCTCGCTCGATCTCACGGGCCAGAGGAAGAAGGCAGAGGAAGATGACAACGACAAGGATAAGGAGGAGGACAAGGACGATAACCCCATAAAGAAGATGTCAGGAAAAGAGCAGAAAAGCAGCAAGGTCACTTTGTCCGGTCTTCTTAACTTCATTGACGGAATTTGGTCTGCTTGTGGGGGGGAAAGAATCATAGTATTCACGACTAATCACCTCGACAAGCTCGACCCTGCTCTTATACGGAGAGGAAGGATGGATAAGCACATTGAGATGTCGTATTGTTGCTTCGAATCATTCAAGGTCCTTGCGAGAAATTATCTGAATATCGAGCACCATCCACTGTTCGAAACAATTAGCCGGCTGTTCAGCGAGACCCGTATGACTCCTGCCGATGTCGCAGAAAACTTGATGCCTAAGTCTGACAACGAAGTTGCAGAGACCTGCTTGAGGAACTTGATAGAAGCGCTCGAAGCGGCGAAGAAGAAAGCCGAGAAAGAAGCACAATTGAAGGCGAAAAGGGAAAAGCGAGAGAAGAGAAAGAAATGGTGGAGAGACGCTAAAAAGAAGGTGGAACGTCTGCTAAAGAAGGGAAATCGAGCGGTTCCATCGGAGAAGAAGTGAGAGACAATGGAATGGCCGCGCTATTCAGATGGGATCAAATTGAAGTCATTAAGCAGAATTTGGAAGGGTAGGATTAAATGTGGAAATATTGAGTAGTCAACATGTATTTTTTCTTACCCTGTTATCACTTTGAAATTACTTCATTCCTTTTAAGTATTGCAGATCATTGG
Source organism: Metrosideros polymorpha var. glaberrima (assembly GCA_001662345.2). Classification (NCBI taxonomy): domain Eukaryota; kingdom Viridiplantae; phylum Streptophyta; class Magnoliopsida; order Myrtales; family Myrtaceae; genus Metrosideros; species Metrosideros polymorpha. The sequence continues at coordinate 20,078,295 of BCNH02000009.1, forward strand.
GTTCTATGTTTGCTCCTTTTTTTGTTTTTTCTGGCTGTCGGAAGTTCGGCTAAACAATCACGAGTCCTTTGATTTCCTCAAACTACATGGTCCTTGGACCACATTTAGGTTCGATCTCATGTTCTTACTCTATTCGTTCCATCTGCATCATCCCTTATCTTTTCTGGCGAGATTACAACACCTCCTGATGATGATGAACACTGAACAGAACAGCTTCTCTGTTCTCCCTCTGTTTCTCAAATGCCTTTTAACCGATTACTCCATCCATCCTCACTGTTAACAAAGTGTGTTGGCAGATTTCTAGGTTCG